>JAOXXN010000471.1:9215549-9241020 GCA_026770055.1 Myrmophylax atrothorax | reverse complement strand
TGGATCATTGTAATTAAAAGGGACCGTGCCCATCCCCACTGGGGGCTTGTCACATTACCAGTACTCCTACATATTTATTGTTTCTTCCAGTGAAAAAACATCAGCATGCCTATCATTGCAAAAGCATGATGACAGTGCAAAAATGCCCTATATTCATATATTGCTTTATTTGTATCTTCCAGTTCTTTTCCTAATGGTAAATTTAAATATAATGGTAAACAGGAAGGGATAAATTGTACTGTGCAAAGGCATTAAACACTTCTATTGATATGTAACCTGAATAGAAACACAATATTAACTGAGCCTGTTCCAATCTTTCCACTTGACCTCCCTATCAGAAAGCAGATAAACTGGTTTCAGCTATTGAAAACTGTGCGACTGAAAGTCAGTTGCCAACTCACACGTTTTTACCCTCATTTATGTGTATTTTGGGCCTCTTATGTCACAATAATGTATAATTTGCCCCTTTTTTATTTTTTTGGGAGGTCTGCCAAAAAACTCAAATACCTCAATCTTTGGCTGTTAGAGGTAAAGTTATGCTTGAAAACTGAGATCAGCTGTACAGATCTATCAGTGCTTGCTGGCAAATGCTCCAGCTTTAAGCTTTATTGGTGTGTATGTGAGGCTATAGTTAGTTGATTTTTTTTCCCCCCATCATGGCAGATGTTACAGATGCCACTCTCTACTGCTGGCAATTTTCAGACAAGCAGTTTAAATTAAAACATCACTTGGCTTGAAAGAGTAGCAAAAACTGCTCTGGTAGGTGCTTTTGTGCCTCCTGTGACCTTAAATTGATGCATTAGGATCTGCAGATTGAGGGTATTATTTGCCTTTCCTAAATGCCTTGACCCTAGAAATCTGACAAGTTAAGGCAGGGGAGTCTTCTTGGTCTCCTGCTGAGGCAATGGTACATATAGTCTTGAAAAGTAGGCCAGCATGTAATGCTTACTGCTGCTTCTCCCATTAGATTTCATTATCCATCTCTAGCTGTGGTTGTGGAAAGAGATTGTGAAAAGCAACATGAATGGTGTTACCATTGTGTAAGATTGTTCATGAACCCCATTTTGTTCTCCTTCCATACTTGCCTAGGTTAGGATGCATCTCATTTTTAGCTAGGTGTTTAGTTTAATTTTCCATGCTCCCCGTATAGTTAGTGGAGAAAGCGAAAGAGGCACTTCCGAAGGCATCTCATCTATCTCATCTCATCTGGGGTAGGTGTCTTAAAGAGGTATTGTTACTCATCCTCTGGAGCTGACTGTACCTTCACTGAGGATGCAGCCACACTAGATGCCTGACTTCTAGTTAGCAAAGTTAGGATTGAGTCCTCCTTTCACTGCCCTTTTCCTGGGAAACTGCCGCTTCCTTCTTATCTTTGCTGTGATCCTGTATCAAAATGTCTGCAATCAATTCTTTAAATATCTCCATCAGGCCCTATTCACGGAGGAAAGCTGTTGAATAATGGCCATAGTCCCAAGATATAATTTCCTTCTTGAATCCTGGCACAGTTGTCATATTCTTTTCCTGCTTTTAGCAGTTTTCTTATGACCCTGCTTCCCCATCTCCTTTCACTGCTAGTTGCTGACACTACTAGTATGGTTCTGGTACATGATAGCAGTGTAAGCCCCACATTTCTAGACAAGTGTTATTGACACAGAACTGTTAAGAGTAAATATTGTAAAATACTAAAATTATTATTACTAGTATATAGTAAATAATAATGTACTGATGTATTTATTATATAGAAGACTGTAATTCTTATACTGCAATAGGCACAGTAAAATGAAATAGAAAGGAATATAAAACTGGCCTCAAATCTTCTAAGCACTTAAGTCCAGCCCTGCAACCTAAACTACTCCTAGTGTAGTCCTCCAACTCTGCAAGGGACTTGCTCCTATGGAGAACCATCAAAGGACATTTGCATCAAGGGACTTTTTACAAGGCCATGTAGTGATAGAACAAGGGGAAATTGCTTCAAACTGAAAAAGGTCAGGTTTAGATTAGATACTAGGAAGAAATTTTTATGATGAGTGTAGTAAAATACTGGCACAGGTTGTCCAGAGAAGTTGTGGCTGACCCATCTCTGAAAGTCTTCGGGGCCAGGTTGGGTGGAGCTCTGAGCAACCTGGTCTTTTGAAAGGTGTCCTTGCCTGTGGCAGAGGGATTGGAACTAGACGATCTTTAAGGTCCCTTCAAACTCAAACCGTTCCATGATTCTATGAAAACTAATGGCATGTGCGCAGGACTGACTGCAGGTGCAGCATCCCTGCAGTTTCCCAGTTAATGAAGGTCCTTGCAGCGTCCCTTTTGTTTTCACTCTCTGATTAGAAAGCCGCAGATGAAATGTTTGACTGACTTGAACTCATAGTTGGGGATGGAGAAGTTCTAACAGACTGCTTACAAACTTCTTTTTCTTTTAAGCCATGTAGCTCTTACACAGATTTGGTGTTTGTGATCTGTGTGTGGCTGACCAGCAAGGAGGGTTATGAGTTTCCATATGAGTTGATGCTAGTGCTCCTACTAGTTCACTATCCAGTGACATTCTCATGTGTGTGTCAGGAAGGTGAAACCAATGCATTAGAAGGCCTGGAGGAGGCCTCTCTGAGGGCTGGATGCTCATGTTACCTACTCTGACCTGTGTAAGGTAACAGACTGATTGCTGCTGTCAACTTGAACTCTGAGTAAGCTGGATATCAAATTGCAGATACTTTTACACAAAAAAACTCCTCCTTGACATTTTCTTGTGGTCTGGTCCATGCCCTGGGCTTCACCTGGGCAGGAAAAGTATGATATCCTGAGTCTTCTAGAAAAATTAAAATAAGCCATTGCTTGACTATGGCACTGAATTTTTTTCTATTAAAGTTTTAAATATGTTTTGCTTAAATGACAGTTGTTAGTCTTCCTGGTAATCAAGCCCCAGAAAAAGATGGGAAGCCTCAAACAGCACTAATATTCAGCAGCAGCCTGAAGGGATCTTTCAATGTTTAAAGGAGTCAGTGTAGTATTGGAACAATAGAGTAATGAATCAGGCCACTTGGATTTTCTACTGCCTACCAAGTATAGGTATACACATAAGTAAACAAGAAAAAAAAGTATTTGGATGTTGTGACATTTTACAGAAGTTTCAGTGATTTCTTTGTGACTTAGAAAAAAGTGCCTCAGCTCTGAAACATGGTGAGATACAGAGCTGCTTAAAGATTTTGATCCTTAAGAACTTTCTTTTGTGAAAAAATCATGTAAAGGGATGTTGCGAGTTTATGCTGACTTGTAAATTGTTCATTTGAGAGGTGGACTCTCTCTTTCCCAAATAAAAATTCCAGAAAAATATGTCTACTTTCTTTCCTGGAATTTTTATTTTATTAAATCTAGAAAAATACACTGGGATCTAGATAACTTGGAATTTTCTGTCCTTTTCTTTTAATCTAAACTACTTTAAACTGAGAAGATTTTTTTTATTATTTATTTTTTAGCTTTGCTAGTGAACAGGAATTGTATAAAAGACTTGGGATAAATCAGTTTGGCTTGCTTCCAGAAAGCCTGTGCGATGCCAGATTTACAATGCTAGCTCTTACAAACTAGCAGCTTGTGCTTTTATGCATCCTGAGATGTGTGATGTGGCTGCTGATGTAGACAAACTGGTGGTTTTGAGAGAGCCTGAAGTACAGGAGGATTGAGATGAGGAGCTACTTCATTAGCTCCAGAAGGAAGAGAAGCAAGAAAGAGAAGATGAGTGAACAGGCTTGACTATGTTTCCCTTTCCCTGAAGCAGAGGGAGGAAAAGGGTCTTTTAATCTAGTGAAATGGCTCCCATTTTATGGTTTTTAGGAAAAATGTTGTTTTAATTTCTAAACTCCTTCATTGATTCTATTTTGTCTGGGTAATTGTTTAAATAAACTAGAATAACTGGCACTCAAATGGTAAGCTCTACCATCCTCCTGTCAGTCAGTGCTGTAGTAAATGCCAGAAGATGCTGTCCCTGACCCAGGAGAACAGGCAGGCAGGTTATAAAAACTTTCTCACTTATCTCTCCTTATGCTGGTGAGGTGCAGACCTGGGCTTTGTTTTCAAGAGGTAAAAAGTCTCTGTTTCTTTATCAATTCCAGCAAGGGTGGGCACATCACTTGCACTCTGGCTCTCCTGCATCTCTGGTAGTACAGCAAAAAGGGAGGAGAAAGAGTAGAAAAGAAGAGCAGAGGTTAACAAGGTAGTGACAAATTTATACATAGTCTAAAGAAGGGTGAGAAGATTTAATATGGTTATTAATTGTTACTGTTTTGTGAAAAATGCAAATCTCTACTCAAACAGCATGGACAAAGAAATCTGGAGTGATAAGGATTGGGTAATTAATTTCTTTCATCCAAGGCAGGGTCCTGCCAGCCCATTGTCTACAAGAAGCTGACAATTGTGGGTAAACGAAGCTGTAATTTGGTGTGGAGGGAATGAGGCAGAGAAGGGACAGAAGGGACCGGCCATGCAGTGGGTCAGGCAGAGGGGCTCAGCTCAAGCCTTTTGTGTGGTGCCTTGAAGTGGAATGGGAGAAGTAGGAGGTCAACAGCTGGAGAAGGTTATCAGGGTGTATTTCCTTTAATGCATCAGGATCTGTTGCATGTGTGACCTGTCTGCTGGCAAAGAGTTTTGTGACAATTATTTCTTTCTGACTTTTCTTTTTCCTCTCACAGCACTGGTGATGGTCCTGAATAGCACAAGTGTCAGCTGGAGTGCCCGCATTCAGATGTTCCTTACCTTTTGCAAGCTTGTAGCAATTCTGATAATTATAGTCCCTGGAGTTATCCAGCTAATTAAAGGTATGAAATGAAAAGTAAATGCTTTTAAAGAGCTTTTATCTTTACCCTCCCCAGTCTTTCCCCACCTGCCTGTGCCAAATAATGCTTACAGCAGCAAAGTCTCTTAATTAGTCTGTGCTTGCTTAACTGAGGCTCTGTACTGTCATGTAATTGATTAGAAGTGGAACTATACTGGGAAGAACTGGTGTTTCCTTCAGCATGCCAATGAGTCTATTTCAATCAGACTCGCTTTTCAAATGAGCAAATGGACTGCTCTTCTCTGTAATTTGCCTTTGGCATGAACTTTGTGAAAGGGGCAGGATGGGTTTTAATGAGAGATGGACATAGCCCTCCCCAAGCACATGCCTAGTCTAAGCAGAGTGATTGCTTTAACTGTGCTAGTCCCTAGTTATGGCACATGGTGTGTGGTGGTAGAAGGGCTCAGATTTTTCAGAATCACACGGTTATAGTGTGGTTTGGGTTGGAAGGGACCTTAAAAATCATCTAGTTCAAACCCCCTGCCATGGGTGGAGATACCTTCTGCTAGACCAGATTTCTCAAAGTCCCATGCAGCATGGCCTTAAACACTTCCAGGACATCTACAGCCTCTCTGGACAACCTGTTCCAGTGCCTCATCACCCTCACAGAAAAGCATTGCTTCCTAATATCTAGTCTAAACCTGCCATTTTTCGGTTTAAAACCATTCCCCTTTTTTCTGTCACTACACACCCTTATAAAGGCACTCTTTTCATTGACAGATGCTCAGCTACCTGCAGAGACTTTTCCATTACAGCACTCAGCAGTGTGTGAGATGGTGACAAGCCCCAGCTCACTCTCCTGACAACTCCACAGAGCACAAGCAGCCATTCAGTGCAGAGGGGCAGAATAGGGAGCACTCTTTAATGAATCGGTGCAGATTTTATCTAACAAAAACTATCACAGTCGTTGGCTCTGTCCTTGGGGATGCTCTTTTCTTATGACTCACAAGTGCTCCCACCCGAGTGAACAGCACAGCATCAGTCTGTGCGGTGAGTTTGGTTTCTCAGGGACAGGCAGCTGTGGTTAATATGGACTCTGAAATAAAGGTTTTCCTGTGTAGCATTCTGCTGGTTCACTGTTTTTGTTTTCTTGTTTTCCACTTTCTTTCTGGCAGTTGCAACACCATTTCCCGTTGCACATTACACATGAAATGTGCAAAATTTCTCTCCATTCCCATCCACCCCACTTTTCCTAGACCTTTGGAGCAGGTCAGCCCCAGGTTTGGTAGGGGTTTGCTGCCCTGAAGTAGCACAGATAATGTCCTTGATTCCCCACTGGGACCTTGCTTCAGCCACAGCTTTTCTCTTAACCAAAAAGCCAGTTCAGTGGGAATTTGACTGAGGGCTCAGTAAAAACAGAGCAAAGAGTAGAGGATTTGACCCATTGGTAGTCTGAATGAATTCTGCTTTTTCCTCCTCCATATCTGTGGAGGATCATTGCTACTCAGGAAATTTGGGATATTGTATGGACATCTTACAAACCACAGAACACTTTGCAAATGAGCAAGAGCGTAACACAAGTCTTAACATATTTACATTTATATATTTATGTTACCTATATAGGTAGATAATTCTTACTTGGTGTAATATTAATACCACATTGATTATCTTGTGTTAGGGAGTAATTAACTTCATTTTTCAGTGGTAGAAATGTTTAAGATTTTAGGTTTATTTATCTTATATACAATGAAATGCCAGCAAAGTTCCTTCTGATTAAAATGTTGAACAAGCGAAATTTTCCACATCAAAAACTACAGACCTGATTCTGCTCTTTCATGTTGATGTAAGTCATTGCTGGAAATGACAGAGCAGGGATTGTCATCATGCTCAGAATGCTTTGAAACAAACTAATAGGTCAAATTCTGCTATTGCTTGACTACAGACAGCACAAAGCTTTTTACAATTGCTGTCAGGTTATGGCTGCAAGGGTTGGGTCAGAAATTAAGGTCAAGGGCAGAACTTGATGTCAGTGAACTGTAGGGCAATCAAATGTTCCATGGTGTGATATATTTATTTGTTTAAAGTAGTAGTGACCAAAGAGCTTATTTTTCAATATTTTTTTTGTTGATATTGCAGGAGAAACACAGCACTTTAAAAATGCCTTTGCGGGGAATGATGCCAGTGTAATGGGATTACCACTTGCTTTTTATTCAGGAATGTATGCCTATTCAGGCTGGTAAGTGGATGAAACTTATAAGTATTTATCCTGCAAACAAACACTAATATGCTCTAAGAAAGAAATTTGTTTATATGAACCTAGTAGCACATTCTGCATCTTTTTAAGGGTAGTTCTCCTGGCTGTTCCATATGCTCAGTGATTATTGTGCAAGCAGCTCTACAAAGGAAAGAATTTTCTTCTCCTTCAGTGTATAATACATAAACATGCACACTGAACACTAAAAAAATCAGACCACATGATTAAATTTTTAAGTATTTTGATAAAAAGATAAAAGGAATAATGAACCTTTAATTTTTGTTGAACAAGATCAGTAATTACATGAAAAACAAAGCTATGATTCTTTTTCGAAGTTGCGTGGCCCTTTGCTGTGCTTTGTAAATGATTTAAGAAACAAACTATGAAAAGATCAGTGTGGACCCAAAAGCAGAGTAATAGCCTAAATTCTTATGCTTCTTGCTCTGAGAGGATTGGACCTCACTTAACAAGAAGTGCAACTGGCTTCCACAGAAGTCAAGTGTGATGGACTGTGAGCAGAGGTATGAGAATTTGCCTTCAGGTATCCTGTTCAGAACTTTCAAATCTTTTCTCTCTTTCCCCAGCAAAGTACACAGCAGCTGGTTTTAAAGGTGCTGCTGCTCTTCGAATCTGCCTTTACAATTTATTCCTGCTTGTGAGGGCTCCACATTGTGCAGTGCCAAAGGGCTTTTGCAGCAGCAGTGTAGGGGGGGAAAGGAGACTACAATGCACAGAGTGGGCTTATTTTGAGATAGCTTTGTCTTCCCTTTGCTTTCCATAGCCTCACAGGCAGCCAAGTTCTTTGCCTTGCACAAAAGGAGAGGGTTGAGAGATAAGGGGTTTATTTATTTAATTCAGAGGGACAATTGGAGTTCTCTGCCCCTCTGTAACTCCCTGGTTGCAGGAGCATTATAAACATGCACACTGAAGTATGAACAGAACTTTATGTATTAAATGGCAGGAGGGGAGGAAACCCAAGAGAGTCCAAAGCCTTTATCTGGGATAGATATGTAAGAAAAGAGCCTGGCATTTTGAAGCCTCAAAAAATGGAACTTATTATGCGGACAATCTCTGCTTTCTTTCTTCTCTATGCTATAACCATCTCTGTCCTCTCATATCTGTACATGTGATGGTTTCTCATGTTTAAAATATTACCCTAACTGTATGATTTTGCATGAAAGCAATTTTAAAAGCTCTTTAATATGATTCAGAGTTTGGTTACTGTAAAATGTTACATCAAAAATACTATTATTCTTTTGCTTCTTTCCCATTTCTTCCCATTTTCCACATAATGGTTCAAACCCCTACAATGAAAATGTCTTTCTTTTTCTTTACCCGTTCTGACTTTTATTTCAAGGTCCTTATTTGCCACTTGTAAAAGAAATTAGCAGGAAAAAGACCTAATTTGGCTAGTGGTTCTTCCCAGCTGCCTATTTGTCTTTGTCACCAGCTCAAATTGATTGCCTCGGAGCACAGAGGAGCAGACCATTAAGTGGAGTGTCAATACCCTTGCACTATCAGTTTCATGGGGCTAAATCAATACAATAAGCTGAATGTGAAGGAGTGTTGCAAGTGTTGGTGGCGTGTCCCAGGATGCAGGCAGAATTTTATGCATAGCCTACAAGACTATTAACTTTTAATGATACAGCTTTGAAGAAGAAAATAAAGGCAGTATCTCTTCTATGTGTGAGTTCATCCTGCCAAGAGCAGATGTAGACTATTTGGTATATAAAATGCTGGGTGAAAAAGGACAAGGGGACAAAAGAGTGCAAGGTAGCGTGTCTTTGCATCAATAAATGGCTGATGCTGGGCTGTCGTAGAATCATAAAATCACAGAATGGTTTTCTCTGGAAGAGACCTTAAAGATTATCTGCTGTGGGCAGGGACCCTTTCCTCTAGACCAGGTTGTTTAAAGCCCCGTCCAATCTGGCCTTGAACATTGCCAAGGATGGGGCATCTGCAACTTCTCTGGGCAACCATTTCCAGTGCCTCACTACCCTCACTATAAAGATTTTCTTCCATATATGTAACCTAAATTTCCCCTCTTTCAGTTTGAACCTGTTACTCCTTGTTCTTTCACTACAGTTTCTGATCAAAATCCCTTCTGTCTAGAAGCAGGACTAAGACCAGAAAGAAGTAGCTCTTCTTTTGTGCTCTATGCACTGGAAAGTTTAAAAACAGGTACTGAGGTTGTTTTATAAGACAGCAAATATAGTTTTACATAATTTCATGCTCTGTCACAAAATCACGTTTTTTTAAAAACCGTGAGCCAGCACTAACTCATTCTGCTAACCCAGATCTGCTCCAAGATTTGTGATGGAGCAAAGCTTTCTGCCAGATCAGTTACCATTTGTTTATTCACTGTAGCGCTGTTGGCTCAGATATCATTTGTCTTTCTGTACAAGAGCAGAAAGCCAGCATAAGCACTGTATTGACTGCCCTGTTTAATTAGCCAGGATCTGACTTTGTGCCTGTCTCCAAGCCAGGCACAACTGTGATCCAGCGATGCACAGACCTAGTGCTAATAAATGCAGAACAGAGGGTTCAGTGACCTTGAGGCTTATGTTTGCTTTGTATGCAGGGCTATGCCTGGTGAGTAGTTCCTATGAATTCCCATACAGAGTTGTCTCTTTAATGCTTCTGGAATATGACCAGAGTGCAACCTATACTGGAGGTTGTGCAAAAGCATGCAGCATTAGCAGCCTGGGTTTGTGATTCTATACGACGAACTAGTGTCAAAGTTCTTGTTTTAGAAGGTTTTTTTCCAGGACTTTGTTTATTTTTATTGTTAAAAAGTCTTTGCTGAGTACTCTGATGAGACTTTTTGCCAATAGAACTTGAAATTGTAAAAAGCTACAACCACAAATGGAATATGAGGCTTGAGGGTGCATGTGTGTGTGTGTGTATGAAATTAGGGTAAACCATAATCTACCTAGTATGTCAAGGGAAGGAAAATAATTTAGTTCCACACTGACTTTATGTAGCTTTTTTCCCCCCTGCTTTACTGTCTTTTCTGAGAATTTCCTTCCTGAGTGTGGGGATGAAGGAAGGTCAAATCTCACACTCTCCTTAATCCAAACATGGATCTTCAAAGTCTACTGTAATTTATAACTGTGTTTAACTAAAAGCATCTTCTTGATTCTATGGGAAAGAAAGAATAAAAATCTACCACGTCCTTATAATATGTTTTATAACTCTTTTCTAGGTTTTACCTCAATTTTGTTACTGAAGAGGTGGAAAACCCTGAAAAGTATGTACCTAATGTTTTGCTTGACTTTTGAAAAATGGTTATAAAATTTAAAATGTTGTAAAAGTAGTGATCATCAGAAATTCTGCATGCTGGTCAAGCTGTTTGCTTTCCAGCAGATCTGGTATCTATTTGAATTGCAACTGCTTGAAGATTTACTGGGTTTGGTCTGTTGTGACCTTGTTATGTATTCTGCTTTTATGTGCACAGAAAGCAGCAAACTAAGTAGATCTCCAGGGCTCCAGTTCTCCCCCTTAGGATACAAGTAACTATCAGTGGCTCCTTTCAGTGGAAGTTACTGGTATCCTGTCAGGGAAATCTTGCCCAAGAAACTTATCTGCTGCAATATTTGTCAGTTTTGCTGTGTTTAAATATTAATCAAATACTTAGTTCTATTCATTTTAGATGTCTCAGAGATGCAGGATCTTGAATACACATAGCACAGCATCCAATCCAATTAAACCAAACAGGGGATATGAGTTGGAGCCTGTTTCAAACCAGAGATGAATACTCTCACAGCACCTGTCTGTAAAATATGGAAAGAAGAGTTGTCCTGTTAGGGAGTTTGATTTGTCCCATCTATTTTGGTAAACATGTTCTGGTACATGGGGCCAGTAATAAAAATATATTAACCTCTTCTAAAAATTACTGAAAATATGCCTTATCAAATAAATTTGTTTTCTTTGAGGAAATTAACTTGATTAAAAAACAATTGCTAAATACAATTTTCTTATGTTTTTAAAATAAGACAGCTGGCTGGGTACCAAATAACTTATTGTATAAAAGGACTTCCAGCACTGTATGCTCAGATAATATGAATCTGAGACACTTAGAGAAAGAAGACCCCAAACAGCCATTGACTGGTAGCCTGCAGAAGGTTTTTTGTTAGTTTCTCTAAAGTCTGAACCAAACCAGGTGCTGTTTCAGAGGCCCGAAAATCATTATAAAGAAGTGGATGATAAAACATCAGAACAGCAGAAAATCTGGCAAATTTCCATTGTTTCAGTTTCTTTGAGGTGTCTTGGGTGTTACCAGGCTCTTTAATGTGATGAGGATATGTAGCATGAGGGTTGTATGACTGGAAGCTGAAACTAGACTGATGCAGGTAGAAAATACAGCATTAGTGTTTATGACTAATCATTAGCACAGTTACCTGTGTACAAATGGGTTTTTCATTGGTAGTCTTCAGTTCTCACAAAACACGTTTTTAGGAGCTGTGCTTTAGTCCACAACCCTGGAGGTATTTAAAAGATGTGTAGAGGTGGCAGGTAGGCACATGGTTTAATGGTGGACTCGGCAGCACTTGGTTAATGTTTGGACTCAGTGGTCTTAGAGGTCTTTTCAAACCTAAATGATTCTGTGATTCTATGCTGCTTGTCTCTATGAGAGCACCTGGCTTAAGCTTCCCAGGCCTCAGACACACAGGAACTCAAGCTGGATGATGTAGTTGCAAATCTGGGTTTAACTATCAAGGACCTGTGTGCTTTATAAAATCAGGAGAGGCAGACATTAAAAACAAAACCCCAAAACAACCAACCAAACAAAAAAACCCCCAAAGCAAAATCCCATATATTTTTTAATTTTGAAAGCTTGTTCTATGACAGAGTGATTGGAAATGTAGAACTAAATAGAGAACTGAAGTGATTCTGGTCCAAGACATCTACTGCTTTGGAAATTCTGAGGAGATAGGTTAGGAGCCAGAGTCTTGGTGTGATGTGATCAAAAGCATTTCCTAGAAGCAATATAATTTGTAAATTACCATGTGTTTACCCTCAAAACTGTGTGATGTTTTTAAACATGAAGATGCCTACTACTTTTTGGGGCTTTTCATACACTTTTCATACTTTGTCTCTACAGTTCTCTTAACTGAAATTACTGGTAATTTTCATTACAGCTATTTTAATTTATGTTGACTTTTTTTCTTGTGGTTTGATTCAGAGGAGTGCCTATTTTTGAACATTTTGCCCTCTGCTGCATAGGACAAAAAGACATAGTTTGTCTTTTTTTAAACTAAGCACTCATTGAATCATAATATATTACAGCTAAGAAAAGTGATGTGGGTTCAATTTTGAGTTGTTTTTTTTTTAATTGCAACTTGGATGTGAGGGAAGAAGATTCTGTCTTTTCTGTCCCCATCTCAGGAGAGCTTCTGTGTTCTCTAGGTTGCCATTCAAGTTATTTGTGCTGCTAGTGAGGATGTAGTACTGGAGGGCAAACCACATAATCTGCCTGGTTTGGTGTATTCCAGGATGGCTCCAGGAAAAAAACCAGCTCAATAGTACATGTGCAATGTTGGCACAAAGCTGTTAAAGCTTCCCTTTACCATTCTTCTTCTTGAGGTTGCACTTTGAGACGATAAGAAAGATTCCCAGTGTTTACAATCTCCAGGAATGCAAAGGTAAAATATAGAATAGAAGAGACTGGGATTTTAAACATTGCTAAGTAAGTGGCAGGTGATAGCAGGGAAAGTAGATTGCTACAGGCTGTGCTGTCAGAGACCTCTGCACCACCTGTAAGTGGGGATTGTGGACTCCCTTAATCTGAAACAAGCAATTAAACAAAACAGTTGGAACACTATTTTTTAATATGGTTGCCACCTGTGAGTGGCTCTGTTGGAAAGATGTCCTGCTGAGCCAAGGACTGCTCCACCACTGTTCCCAAAGCTACAGGGCAAGGGAATAGTGTGGATTAATCCCAGTGGCACAGTCCCAGCTCCTGCCAAACTCAGTGCAAGTGTTAGATGAGCCACTAATTGGGCTGCTGTTGTAAGCATTTATTAGGACTCAGCTGCTTATTTTACAATTTGTTTTTTAACCTAGAATGCTGTCTTTCCTTTCATTCTTGCCACGTGCCTTACGTTAAGGGTTCGACTGAGCAACCTGGACAAGTGGAAGGTGTCCCTGTCCATGGCAGGGGGCTTGGAAGTACTACTTTAAGGTTCCTTCCAACCCAAACCATTCCGTGATTCTGTTGTACAGTGCTGCTGTGGAGGTGTGATGGAGCTGTTCTTAAAAGGGAAGAGGGAAGAACAGACTTGAACCACTCAGAGCTTGTAACAGCTCCAGGTGTGCAATTTGCAATGTTTGTCAGTGGTTGGGGATGCAAATTACTTATGGCAACAGAGGTGAGCACAGTGATGTCTTCTGCCCTGCGCCTGCCAAAGTAAATATTTGACTGAGAATCAGTCACAGTTGTGTTTCCAGATGTGCGACAGCTTCGGAAGTAAGTGAGATGAATGAACAGCTCCATCCCCATGTCAACCAACCTGCTGCAAACCTGTAGTGAATGTGCCAAAAGAGTTGTGGGGAGGACAGCACAGTTTACAGGAGAAGGGAGGCAGGAATGCTCTAGCAGAGGGTGGGAATGGGGCTTTTTGCAACCTGGTGTAGTGAGAGGTGTCTCTGCCTGTGGCAGGGGGACTGAAACTAGATGGTCTCTAAGGTCCTTTCCAACCCAAATCATTTTATGATTCTGTGGAGCTGGGCCCTTGAATATATCCAGAAATAATTACTAAACATCTACTTTTAGACTTTAAAGTTTTCCAGCTAGGGATTGCATTTCTTCCTGTGGTGTACTGCACCAGGAAAACCTGTACAGCAAGTGTCGCTGGGAATCAGGAGAGGGGCAGGGAAGAGAGGATGTTCCTTTGCCCAGCCGGAAACCTCCTTAATGCTCCAACGGAGTGGCTGTTTTGTATAGGCAGAAAAGGCTTTGGAGGCTGTAGGAGTCTGTGGAGGTGCAGCAGCCTGTCCAGGTGAAATAAATTGCAGACTGAGGTCTATAAGTAGGATAAATACTACGGGACTGAGGCACTGCAATGCCTAGGTGATATAAGACCCTAGATAGAGAGAGCTGGCACAAAGACAGTGGAAATGACCCAGGCAGGGAAGAAGCGCCCTTTAAATTACAGAGGGGAGAATAGAAAGACTTTTAAAAAAAAAATCTCAAAGTGAATGCCAATACTTTTTGAACAGAGTTTTGGAAGTCGTGTTGAATTCTCACTTTGGAAATGCCACAGTTTCTTCTTTTATATAAGGACATTATTATAACCCCATTATCATAAGATGTAAAAATAGCTGTTTCCGTCTCCTGCTAAACCCCCTTTTGATGTCTCATTTTTAAGCCTGAACTCATTTCTTTATTCCTCTTTGTTCAAGTGCTCCTCTCATGCAGCATTAGTAGGACCTGAAGCAACATGAAGTTAATGTTTATTTTACAAGGAGCTGTGGTTGCAGCGTTCACTGCTTTAATGTACAGTTTTTTAAAAGAGCCTGAAATCATTTTATTATCAAGAATATGTGGAACAACACTGAAGTGTAAGAAGAAAATTCCTTTCCTTTTTTTGAAAGTTATGCCTTGCATATGTGTGCTGGCTCAATAGCAACTGTTGTTTGAAATGAAATAACTAAATAATCCTTGGAGCAGAACTTCACCAAAACAAACTTGTGCAGCCATGTCACGTGCACCTTTGATCTTTTTGATTTTCTTACATTATAAGGATCACCCCTACACAAACTGGGATCTTATTGTATTGTCTAAATAATAAGTGAATAAAGGAACAGCTGGGTCTCTGAGAGAGAATTTGTCACCTGAAAATTGACAGAAGCGGTGTTGCTTGGAGCAGTAAATTTAGAGGACAGGAAATCAAGCATGTTGAACTTTCAAACTCATTTCTTATATGTAGTCTTTGAACTCATCTGTATTCTTGAGCACCCACTATGTTCTCTCAAGAAACAGACCCAAGTTTTTTCAATCAAGACCCTAAAAGCGGCTTATGCCCAAACGACACTTCCCTCCTCCCTTCCCAGGCTGAGCAGAATCCAGGATCAGTGCTCTAGTTCACCAGGAATTTTGAATGTCTCCAGATGAGAAAAGAACAGAGGAGTGTTTTTACTTTGCAGCAACATCTTTAGAGCCTTGTCAGGTTCAGGGCCAAATTGTATCAGAAACTGGCCAGAGAATGCTGCTTTAAAGATGTAGTACTGCATTCTCACTATGAGCAGATGATCAGCCTGAACTGTTCAAGTTATGAAGATTAGGTTCTTGTTGGAAAACAGAGAAAATACTATTTCACTTTAAGGGGAAGGAAACTAAAACTCAAATTCCTTAATGACTTCAAGGTAGTCTGTGATCAAGTGGGCAACTAGAGAGAGGTATTAATTCTCAGCCTTCATTTAACTCAATCATATTATTTCTTTGGCAGTGTAAGTTTTTGTTAGTGTTGTTGAACTTAGGAAATATTTTTCATTTTGTGGTCCTCAGTGGTACAAAATGATAGACGTTCAAAGGATGTGAATTCTGAAAGCATTTTACAGCATAGATTACTTTGTAGTTAACTATAGCTGCTATTTGGCATAATCCTTTCTTTTTTTTTTTCGTTTTTTCCCCTCTCCCATATTGAACCATTTCATTTGCAAATATTCCATTTCTGTTTGTAAAATAACTTGGGTCCAGCCCGGGCAATCTATCATTGTTTAAAAATTTACACAGTGCAAAGAACATATTATTGAGATGTATAGTGTTTATAAGCCTGGTCTCAGATTGATAAATCATGTCTTGTGCTGTTGAAAAGCAAAGAAATTAATTGCTTTACTATGACCTTGGGGTCTGAGATTAGTCAGTTTGTCTATTAGATTTTTCCAGTGTTCTTCTCACTTCATTTATTCCTTCTTTTCTAAGGAACTGAGAAACAGTAGATGTATAGCAAGTCACCAAGGCTTGATGTCATCAGACATTTTGTAAAGTCAGGATATCAAAATGTTTTCTGTAATCTGGTTTTATATTGGTTTTAAATAATGGGAATGTCATTTCTAATTAATCTAATGTGTACTACCCATTTGTTCTAATTATACTTTGAAGTCAGCTTTGCATCTTTGAGGACTGAGTAAAGAAATATGGTATTAGAGGTGGGTTTTTTCAGGATATCTAAGCATAAAAGCAATGCAGATGGGTTGGAGGGGAATGGTGGCTCTCATGCTGCAACTCTTCCATCTCCCTTGTTTCTTATAGCCATGTGATTTTTGGCACTTAGCATTAGAATGCAGCCCCCTTCCAAAATCGGTCAGCAACTTGGATTGCACTGTTGCTTGCTGCCAATCTAGCCCCTTATTAGGGGTCAGATTCCCAGTAATCAAAACTGTAAAAACTATTTTCAGTGCTAATTGAGAGGATGCAAACCTTTGTCATTTCTGCCTCTCTGCTCCTTTCTTTTTTAGCTTTTTTTTTGTTATTTTATAATTTAATGAAAAGGTTTACTCTGAAGAGGAATATTAACATTGATATCAGTAATCTTAGACAATAGAAAGGTTTATCTGCCCGGAGTTTGAAATCTTTCTTGAGTTATTATGTTCCACTTACTCATAAAAGATACATTTGACTCCAATTCATTTTTTTCATGTCAGCTTACAGTGCCAAATATTCAGTGCAGAAGCTATGGGATTATATTGTGATATTTTATCTGAAGATAATCAAAAGAAACAAATGCTAATCTTTCCAGTATTTTGCAAAGCCCATTTGCTCATGTGAATTCATCAGATTACCTTAAAGGGAAAGCCAGGTCAGTTAAGTGAGCCTTTGCATTTTCCCCTCTCTATATTATTTGTGTCTTGGGTTATTTTTGTATCTGAATACTTATTCTTCATCATAGAATGAGGGTATTCTAATTAGCCTCCCCTTAGCTATTTTTATGTTGCTTTAATAGAAGTCTTATTCTTTAGAAATTTAACTGTAACTAACAGCATAACAGTCTCCTTAAATTCTCTCAGTTATCTGTGAAACATCTCAGATGAGGTCTCCAAACACTTGTGAATTCAACATCACTTTCCATGGTTTATTTGTGCCATGTGTAAGGGATAAAATCGTGTTTTCAGATCTATAAAATACTTTAATGGGAAGGTGAATCTGCCAAATAAAGAAAACAAATTAATTTACTAGCTCAAAACCCAAAACCAAGCATGGGGTTTGCTATTTGTAAAATGTATGAAAAGCATTTAATTAAGAATATAATTTGGTAGTATTTGTGTGTGTTTGAGAGGGACAAATAGACAATTATTAGCTCACAGGGGAGCTGATTCACCAGCATGAAACTGTTCTTGATAAAATGAACTTTAGTTTTGCTCTCTCACTAGTCTTATTAACTCCTTACTGTTTGCATGCCTTACATCTTCAGCTCATTCATTACTGTTTTTTAGAAATGGCTAATAATTAGTTTCTGAAACAAAGTATTTTAGTCTTGCATGCACATTTTTTGATGGGTTCAGATTTTTGAAATCTCAGTATGGGAACTAATTTTTTTCCCTTCATGAATTTTATTTATTTATTTATTTATTTATTTATTTTTAGTTAAAGGATGCTGCTCTTGCTGGAAGTTGGAAATTGTCTTATGAATGGGACCCAAATGATCTGAATTGCTTTGCCTTTATTTATGTTCTTTTTTCTCTCCTTGTCTGGGAGATTTTAAGTGTCCTAGAGTTTGGTACACAGGGTTTCCCAAACTGTGTCACTCAAAGACCATGGGTCTAACTTCAGGCTGAGAATTGCTTGACAAAATATTATGTGGGAGGCAGTTCAGGTGTTAGCTATGACATGATAAACTTCATAATTACAACTTGCTGATAGGAAGAAGTAATTATTACTTAATTTTGCACCTGATCTCAGCTAATCTTTGGTGATGGTTTGAGGAACCTTGGATTCAAAATCTGTTGCAAACCTGAGGAGGTGGTGCAGTTAGGGGTGGAGAGAGGGTTGGAAGGGACATAAAAGATCATCTGCTTTCAACCCCTGACCATGAGAATGAACACATTCCTCTAGACCAGGCTTCTCAGGGCCCCATCCAACCTGGCCTTGCACACTCGTGAGTTCTGGCTCCAGCTTCTTCTCTCATCACTCTCGATCCCATCCACCAAGAAATGTGCCATAAATGCCCTAACCTTGACAATCTTTTGGTTCTGCTGAGAAAGGATACATTTAAGTGAGCCACATGTGAGGCATGCAAACAATTCAAAGGTTGCAACTTGCTTGTGGGCCATATTTGGAGTCAGTCTGTGATAAGATTTGGTGGGGCTCACTGAATCCACAAAATATTTCCAATCAGACGGAGCAAAGAATGAAAACTCTGTTAGCAGCTTGAGTTAAAATGGGAAAAGGGTCAGAATGGAATTGAAAATTGTAACCCAAATTAAAACCCAATTAATTGGGTACTTTCTTTTTTTTTTTCTAACTTCAACTACATTGAACTGGATTTTTGCATTTGATAATCTGGATTATCCTGTACTCTTGTAGTGCGGAATTTTCTTTGTCCTTGAAATTTTTGAGAGTTCCAACACTGTAGGTACCATGTGTAATATCTTGTAATTGAGAGTGCAGATTTGGTCCTTCTATTTTTATTTTCCTTGCTCTCATCTGTTGAACACAAATTCCTCCTACCACACCTGGGTGTCCCTTGCTTCACAGGTGCAGTGGGTCCTACTGAACAGCAGTGCTGTGTCACAAGAGAGAGAAAACAGAGAGAGAACATCTGGACAACAGAACAGTTTGAGACTGGAGTGATCCAGATGTACATGAAAGGACACTCCGCAAACCGGAATCCCCTGTGTAGTCTTTGACAGATGCACTTTGTGTCTGAGCAGTGCACTGAATTCACCAGAGCAATAGATGCAGACAGCAGAGGGGCTGGGAAGATGACTCACTGCATGAATTCACCTGTCATCTGGAATAGGGATCATAGAGAGCAAAGGCTTCAGCAGCAGGGATAACAAAAAGGCTGCAGATTGCATTGGGCACTATTCCTCTTCCTTACCTTGGGAGACGGTCAGAGGCAGCCACTGCATGTGCTTCCTGCTTTCCAGAGGCTGCATGTTTTGCATTTAGTTAGGGACTGACTTAATGGATACAGTCTGTGATGTTCAGGAATGTGTAGGGGACACAAATTCAACATAAGATTATTGTTTCTTTTTCCTTTTCCCTTGTGCAGTTGCCTTGCTTCTCTTTCCTGCTCCATGGGGTTTTTTTGGTGCTTTTAGTAGTGCTTAGTCCTGTGGTGCAATTCTACACCATGAGAGAGACAGACATGACTCTTGGGTGCAGTTTTCAGGCACCACAGTATCTTTGTCATTAGCAGCTGCTTTCTAAACACCAATTTAGCATTTGAATCGGTTCAGCTGTCTTCCAGTCTTTCTATCTCCTGCTTCCACTTTATTATCTTTCTATTTTAATGTTAAAAAAAAGGGATGTTCTGTTTAGAAATTAACTGTGGTGAAGAGCTACCTGCGACAGGGTTTAAACTGATATGCCAGCCAGTATGTGTAAATTGGAAAAGAGACTGATTTAATCTATAGTGTCTGTAAAGATTTCAAAGATGTACCTTGGTCGTTAATTAGGACAATAAGGATGTCTTGTAAAATTGCAGTTGAGAAGACTAATAATTCACTATAGAATGAAGCAAGGCAAGGTCACTCTTCTAACATTTATATTCCTTGTATAAAATGCTCCTACTTACATCAAAGTCAAGCTGATGGCCAAAGAAATATTCAAGACTAGGAAATGCAGATTTCATACCTAAGCTTTGAGGGCACACTAAAGAAGCCCTGTAGTTGTCTTTTTTATGTATTTATTTGATTTTTGTAGACTGAACGATTATTTCAGGCAGTCAGAGTTAACTTACAGCACATGCCTGGCTTGGGTGCTTGAGAGGAGTGAGTGGAAAAATGGAAGAACAACAGTGAGTGCTATAGATGTAGGCTTAGATACGGTCTTGCTGTGCTAGGTTTTAGCTGTGAGTGTGTGCATTGAAATTAATAGTGTTGTCTTTACTCTTTTTTTTTTCTAGTTGTCTGATACAGAATCTGATTCTAATTCCTTTTATGTCTCAAAAATGTAATAAGGATGCCACCAAGATGTTTGTACAGAAATCAGGATGGTAGTCAGCTACTTGAAAAATCAAAGATATTCAGCAAGCATAAGTGGGGGATGGAAGGAAAAAGATAAATTGCAAGGGCAGAGACTGTAATATCATAGTGATATATGCCAGGACATGAGGTTAGTAGTGGTCCTGTTGCCTGTGTGTGCTGTTGGGAGGGAGGATGATAAGGTGGGGTGGGAGTGCAGGCTTGCCTGCATGATTGTCTCCCCACTAAGGCAGTGTCTATATTAAGGTAATACTTCAGAAGCCATTGCTTTGATATGTTTGTTTCTGTTTATGTAGACTCTGTGGTTTAAGATAAAAAGGACCAACTTGAAATCAAAATGACTGAATGAATTCCTTCAGAAGTTTGGAGACACTTGAAACTTTTTGACGATTATTTGTTAGCACTATTAGATAGTTCTGAAAATGCATCAGGAGAGATGGGTGGGAGAGGTTCCTGCAGACTCACTGGATGAGTGGACATGCAGGTGCTTGGGCTGGTGTGATGCATGGCCTTACTTGGTTTTTGTTTGATCCAAGGCCAGTGGAGAAAGGCGATCTAGGCTGATCTCCTCTGCAGGGGATGAGGATTGAGCAACCTGGTCTAGGGGAAGGTGTCCCTGCCTATGGCAGGGGTTTGGAACTAGGTTGTCTTGAAGGTCCCTTCCAACCCAAGCCATTGTATGATTCTATAATTTCAGTCTGTTGCTTTTTATAAGTGATTGCTTTTGTTGATTTAACAGTGACTGTGGAAGGCATCATGACCAGGTTTGGTTGAAGTTACAGCTTTCAGTGTACACAGAAGAGACTAACATCTACATGGAAGTGGACACTTAAAGAGACAAACCCTCAGCCAGGTTTTCCTCTGCCAAACCCTTGGTACCTCTTTTAAGGGAGCAAAGTCCAGGGAACTCAGCTGGAGCTTCCGGCCCTCCTTCCTCCTCCAGAGTGGTGAGGGTGTCTCCCTAGGGTGCCAAGAGTCCCACAGGTTTTCAGGAGCTGTGTCTGGCTGCCATAGAGAGTCCTGGAGCATCCCTGTCTCCGAGTTTCCCAAAGCTTTGGTGGCTCCAAGGTGTGAGGATGTGATAAACCCAGGTGCTGGCCCCGTCTGTCCCTGCGGTGCCTGTTTGGTTTGTGGTGCACAGCATTGTGTCTCTGCAGAGCTAGTTGCTCCTTTCCAGCTCTCAATGCTTGGTTTGTTGGCTGATGTGATAACCTGCTGAGTGTAAGGTGTGTTTGCTTTCTTTTGCTGTTTTTTTTTTATTATTTTTTATAATTTTCAGTTTGTTTGTGTGAAGCATGGTTACTATGAATCAGCTCCACTAAGGAAGTAAATCAAATGTTTATCCACAGTCTCCTGGGGTTGCTGGCAAAATCCTAATCTGCTTTACCAGCAGGGTAATGTAATGTAACACAACACAGTGTAACCTTCAAAGTTTCCATTGCCCAGCATTTTCCTTAATTTTCACCAGCTGAAACACATACAAGATTACTGTAACATGTATTTCTCTTGCACTGAGCAGTGCCTGTACAGAATGGTGACAGTGTCCTCTTTACAGGAAGTCTAAGCTGCTCAGCAGAATATTCATTGCAGGAATAAAAATCTCTCGCAAGACTGATGTACTGCTGAAGGTCCAGAGCTGTAAAACAGACTGTATTTTACTGGAGAGATGATGGGCCTCTCAGGGCTAAGCAGTTCTTCTCTTGGCCACAGTGAAGGTCCCATTAGACATTTTCATTCTCTTTTTGGTTGTTCATTATCAGGTGGCCTGACTGAAATTAGTGGAAAGGAGGTGAGACAGCAGTATATTAGTGGTAGGTAGAAAAATGAATAAATTCACCAGATCGGTTATAACCAGATGAGTCAAAACTAAAATTGTCTAGGTAGAGATCAGATAAATCTGTATCTATATGCTTAGAACATTAACCACCACACTGAGCCTTTGGGCCAAACTAGAAAACATTTTGTCTGTGCAAGAATTACTGGCTCAGGAAGCAGTTTTTCGTTTAACTGTGATGCATTGCCTCTTTGTGTGCCGATGCAATGCCTGAAAGCCTTGACTGTACTCGCTGGTAACTGGCATCAGACTCTGCTTTGGGCTGACAGCTGGGTAAAGGTGACAAGTCCACATGAGGTGGTTCAGAGCAGTCGCTGCAGCTCCCCTCAGAGCCTCCACATCTATCACCTTGGGTCCTGGGGGTCTTACACTGTTTGTGAAAGCAAGTGTGGTTTATACAGCCTCTAGTTTGGTGCTGCTCTGCAGTTTAGGCAAACCTCTCCCGGGTTTTCTCTTTCCCACCTTAAAACTGGAGCCTGGTTTCCTCTCTGTTTACCAAAGGCATTAACTCTTGTGGAGATGATTCAGAGTACTCACCTTAATGTTTTGGTCTGAGATTTAACTCTGTGTGTTTCAAATAGCACTGAAATCTCACTGTAAAACCCAGTCAAAGCCAAGCAATCCCTTATGGAATTGCAGAGGTTTAGATCAGCCTTTGCTCGTGGGTACCATCACTGCTGGGTACAGCCTGCATATAGAAAAAGGGGTCTCAAATGTTTCTCCTAGTATTTGTACAAGCAAATCAACACCCAATACCTATGGGTATATATATGGCAGAGATGACGAGTTTAATTCACTGTGTGATGATCTGATCTGTACTGCATCTGTTTCTGGATCTAGAAGGGAATGATCCTCTTTTTCCACCTTTTTTTTTAACTTTTCCTTTTTATGCTGAGCCTCAAAGATGAGAAAGAGCAGGGTGCTAAGGCTGTGTTAGGTAAGCATGATGTTCTACCAGAGCATGTAGCAGCATCTTGCTTGCCATTAACACCAGCCTTTTATTAGAGCACCATCTTAAACTTCTATAGGGTGGTGCTGGCAACATCTGACAGAGGTGGTGATATAAGAGACAGAGAAAGTAAGACACAATTTTTTAGTCGTATAGTATACAGAATGGGAGAATAAAATACAAATAAAACAATGGACAACTAAAATTGCAAGAGTAGTATACTCTTTATTGCACTCCTGCAGGTCAGATTGGAGTTTTATAACTTCACAAACAGTTACTAACATGTGCCATGTCATCATGAGTACTTATTCTTTGGAACAGTATGGTCAAAATACCAATAGTGATGGTATTATACACAAGAAAATGAGTATTTTCCACTTGGTTCAGCCAACAGAAGAACTTACTCAACGCTGACAAAGTCTTTTTGGATGAGATATTCAGTGAGGTTATCTTTGATTTTTCAGCTTTAATAGCTAGTGAAATTGCTGGCTTGTATTTAAGATATGTAATAGTTGTATCAAAACAACACAATTTGGCTTTGTACATCTTTCCTGTAGATGAGCACATCCTTTTCTGTGTGACAGAACAATTTCCATTAGAGGAGGATGGTTCTTAGCTAATGAGTGCTGAAATTCTTATTCCCCTGCACATCCCTTCCCTGCATGGTGGCTGTTTTATGTGAGTACTTATGGGTGTACCAATGTTCTGGAGGCAGCTTCTGGTTGCTCACAGTGTAACTTGTATTTGGCTGTGATTATGTTGGAATTTTAAACACATAGTGACAGTGATATTTTGTTTAAGGAAAGACTATTGTTAACTAACAACCCATAAGGGTTTTCAGTCATTTAAATTTTACAGTACAGGCTATATCCATGAACTGTAAACTAAGAGGATTTATATAAGATTATAATGGCTCCAGAGGAGCTGTGAAGTGAGTAATCTGCATTTCACAAGTTGCACTGCTGTGGTCTGTTATGTCAATCCTCATTCACTTGTGACACTTGCTGTTGAGCAAATACTGTTATTTGCATCTTCACCTTGTCATTATGTTTTGTTCATTGTGAAAAAATGGACTATATTATAACAGTATTTAATTTCTTAAAGTAGGATGGAACAGAAAATCCCTTATAAGAGTAGTTTTGATAGCACCATTTGGAAAGATCTAACAGCAATTGAGAGACCTCCTCCATATATCATGGGAATGGGTAGTGAATAGCAGTACTCTGGTATGACAAGAGGTTCAAATTCTACGTGGGGTTATTTTAGAGAGAGGAAGAATTAGATTCCTTCTATGGTGTAAAGGAATGACAGGCACTTCTATCTATTTTTTCATATCTGTTTATAACAGGATAAAAAACAGTTGCTAGGCAAAACCAAATAAAAGTAAAGAAGACCGTGAAATTCCTTTTCCTTGGGCAAAACTCCCATTAGAGAATAAGCTGCATGTTTATCTAAGAACAAAATATTTCAATAGTTGTGAAAAGTAAGCAGAATTGCTTTGGGATTCTTGCTTGGTGATTGTGAAGGCCATGAGGACAGGCTTTTTCTTAGTTGCAGGCTATCCCAGACATGAATAAGTCCTAGCTGTAGGCCACCATGGTGTTGAGCATTGTCAGAGTCATGATGCTGTTCTAGAAGAACGACCCTGGAGTGTAATGAATTATATATTTTCTCCGCTCCTACGAACATAATTTTGCCCCCAGTGGCGCAAATCCTGCCATCTGCTTTGTGCTTATTTTGGTTACTGAAAAAAGGCCTTGTAAGCACTGTTGCTAAACTAACATATAAGTTTGTTGTGTTCCCTAGAGTTGGTGTTTTTAAAGGGGGCCTATAAGAAAAATGGGGAATTTTTAGCAGGGTCTATTGCAGTAAATAGAACAAGGGGTTTTAAAGTAAAGGAAGGTAGATTTTAGATTAGATACATGGAAGAAGTGTTTTACAATGAGTGTTTTATAAACCACTGGAATGGATTGCCCAGAGAGGTGATAGATGCACCATCCCTGGAAACATTCAAGGCCAGGTTAGATGTGGCTCTGAGCAACCTGATCTAGTGGAAGGTGTCCCTGCTTTTTGCAGGGAACTAGGACTGGATGACCTTTAAGGTCCTTTCCAAACCAAAACTTCCTATGATTCTCTAGGTTTACTTTCAGATTCAGATGTCAGGAAGGCTGGTACTGGACAGGGTGGTAGCAAGTGCCAGGATGTATGTAGGGCTTTTTTGATGGCATCAGTATATGTTTTTTAATAGGTTGATTCTATGGGTCAGGATAAGAGAGAGTGCGGTAAGTTCTGTATAAACCCTTGTTATCCCTTTCAATTTAAGATTTTAGCATGGAAGAATAGTGCATTCAGGGTACATTGAACAGTGTGCAATTGCAAAGATGAGTCAGCCTTAAAATCCTGAGTCTCATTGATTATACTGTCCAAGATAATTGAAATAGACTAATAATTCTGGCTATTTCATGTTGCTATCCAAACTGGAGGGAGCTTGATTTGCAGTAGGGTTTCAGGACTAACTTTCTA
>JAOXXN010000471.1:9182210-9210960 GCA_026770055.1 Myrmophylax atrothorax | reverse complement strand
GGACTCTGGAATGCAGCCCTTACTAAGGCAAGCCTATATGTCTTCTAATCTTGCACTAAAGTCCTGGGAATATTAAATAACCAGGGTTCTCTTGCCAATTTCTGTATTTGGTAACTTCTTTCCAGGGTCAAATTACTTGGATAACTTTGCTCTTGTGACTTCATCTGCTAAGATTTGGCCCTATGGGCAGTGCAGTGAATGACTGGATTTTTTTAGGAGTGCCAATATCTGGAAAGAGTTAATGTAGAAATTTGCTTAGAAGATTGCAAATGGTGAATAAATTATTGCACAAGGGACATCTGTGGTACATTTTCAGCTAAAGAAATACAACATAAACAATATCATGCTCATGAAAACCAAGAAAATGCTTGCCTGGAAATCACGTGGAATTAGGACTTCTTCTGTCTCCTTTTTTTCTATTTTCTTTTAAAATTTATATGTAACAGAAAGTATTTTCTACAATTTCCCTAGTACAGTAAAGATGTGGTTTCATCTAAATTTCAGTAATTAAGTGATTTATTTAGACCTTCTTATTTATGTTTCTTGGCTGGGTGCCACCAGTGTATGTTTGTCCAGGACAGTGGACTGGGACTGAGCATCTATAGAACCAAGTTTTGAAATGGATGCAAGGAAGGGATTTTGGAATGGCCTCAAAACAACAAAAGATGTGGTGACAATGTGTTTCATCCTTGTGAACTCAGCTAGCTGAGTATTTGTGTGCTTGTCATTTCATAGAAAGAACAGCCCACAGTGGTCACAGCCCTTAGTGCTCACTATTTGTTATAAAAGTTGTCATTAAACTGGGAGGTGTGCTGTAGATTTCTGGGAATGTTCCTCAGCTGATTTATTGACATTGTTGCTCTTATCTCCAGGTTCTTGCTCTGGCTTTCTTTGTCTTTTTCCTTTTCTCTTTTTTCTCCTTTTCCATTCTCTTACTTGCTCTGCTCTGTGTTTTTTCTTGCAAAAATATCTGTAGGAGGTAGAGACATACTAGAGATGATTGTCAGAAGATCTATGATTCTACAACACTGAAGGTTAAGTCCAAAACCCAGTGGTTATGCTGATTAACTGAAGCATCTGCCTTAGCTCTTGGGCCCTTTACAAGCTCTAGAAAAAGAAAATTTGCTTCCAAGCCATATACAGCATTGCTTGGCAGTGTCTTTGAGCCCTGTATAACACAGGATGGGCTAGCTGTATTCCCAGTGCTGAATTTCTCTGTGATGGTAGGCTCCTTGGTGACTCTTTTTCTGGGAATGACAAGGTAGATGTGCTCTTTGTTCAAGCTGTTGCAATTCTTCATTACGGTTGCTCTGTATATTGGGCAAAAGGGGAAGATTTAGCTTTGAATAGTAGCTAGGGATAGGCAAGTCTTAAAAGGTGTAGAGATTTAATTCTATTTTAGTCAACATTCAGATGCATAGAAGCTATCCTAATTGTCTCTCATCTGCTTCTATAAAGACTTTTTAATTATATTGTCAATAATTTCCCTATTTGGGTTTCCTCAGATTCATTTTGATACTGATTTTCCTCAAATTATTGGGAGAAGAGATGAATATTGCAAAAAGACTTCCTTGGCAGCAGCTTTCTGTTCTAACTCAGGAGCAGTCTGCTTGATTATCATCTTGACGGTAATGCTAAAGACATTTCCAAATAATTGTGTAGGTTTGGAGCTGATATCAAGGCCAGGTTGGATGGGGCCTTAAGCAACCTGGTCTAGTGGAAGACATCCCTGTCCATGACAAGGGGATTGGAACTAGATGATCTTTAAAGTCCATTCCATCTCAAACCATTCTATGATTTTGTGATGATTCTATGATCAGCACCTCAACGTCTATTCAAACAGCTTGTTTGAAAAGAATTTTTCTTTATTTTGAAATCTGTTGACATTTCACTCTGAGATGAGTGCAAAAGGAAAGCACTGCCCTGTGTAGTAGAGCCAGTAGCCACCTCAATGCAAGCTCAAGTCCTGGGCATGCTTTAAGTAAAGGAGGTATTGCAGTCTCCTGTATCTGAGCACACACAGTGCTATGTTTTTTAAGCCATTGACTGTTGTGAATTCATTATCAGTTGGATGAGATTTTTGATTTGTTTTAAAATTTTTTTCCCCTAAGAAGTGTCTTGCTGATATGCTCAAGTTCCCCATCAGAAGTTTTAACTTCAATGAATCAAAATCTTAAAACAATCTTAAAGTGGAAAATGTGGGAGGTTTTGAATTTTCTGTCTCCTTCTAGTGCAAATCTCTCAGCTGTGAGGCAGCTGTGAATTTGCATTATATGAGAAATATGGCTTATCTGTGATCTGACACCCTGTGTGGTGTGTGATTCATAGGATGTAGAAGTGAAAAGGTGAAATGTGTATCAGTAGAGGCAATTTAATGAAGAAGTTAGGTATGATTTTTCTTATTTAGAGAGCAGATTTGGAAGTCTCGGAGAATATCTGAAATATTCCATGGAAATTGGTACAGTGATCCTCCAATGAAAGGATATAATCTTTATTGGTAATGGTATTACAGTTTTTATTCCAGTGCAGCGAGTGCAGTTCATAGCAGAGAGTCTGATAATGGGATCCTGTTGCAAATTGGGAACTGCCTCTTAAATTGGATGGATAGAAAAGACACTAAGCTCTCAGTGGTTTTACATATGGTTCATGTGTGTCTATCTGTACTTTCCTGGACTCGAGGACCAGATGTGAATATGAACGGAGGTGTCAGTGAGAAATGAACCATACCGTATTGCTCCTCCCTGAAAGCTTGAAGCTGGCCTTTTATTTTTGTCTAAATCTGTCACTGAAAGCAGTGACTAATAAGCAGCACTTGGAAAGGGTTGTGGAGGCGTACAACAGCCCTCTGAAGGCTCGCTCCTGCCAGGAAACAAAAGGAGGTGCAGCCTGAGAACTCGCTTCCCTCAAGAACAAGGACTCGGGAGCTTAGAAGTCACAGCATCCCTTGTGCTGCTTCAGGCACTGAGTTATGATTTGCAGGCTTTATAATGAATAGTGCTTGCTGACTAGTTCTGGCTTGTTTAGGGGTTTTATTCTTCTCCTGAGCGTGTTTTTTTCTGTCGGTATTACTATCCAAGGGGGTTAGTGCTCCTCAGCATAACAAGGCATGACCTTCAGTGCTAAGAAAATGGTCGTGTTTGGAAGCATAATTGTTTTCCCACCTTAGTTTTGTTAGCCATTTTATTTTATCAAGAATGAGATTTAAATTAGATATGAATACAGGGTGTTTGGTAAGAGTTAGAAGGAACAAAGGTAGTTTGTTAACAATATGGTTTCAGTATTTTAAATGATGTTTGTGAAAATAGTCCAAATTTGTTATCTTTGGCTGGAAACATTGTTTTTATGGCTGGAGTAAGCGCTGATTTATCCAATAGCCTGGTGGTTGAAGCACTCATCTGTGATGCAGAAGATACAGTTAAAATCCCTGTTCTGAAAAGCTTTGCATCCACGTATCCCTACCTTGAATCAGATGCTAAGAGGATTGAATTTAATTTAAGCCCAGGTCAGGTAAGAAGCTTAACCCAACTGGTTGTAAAATATCTGGCAACTGACCTACAAAACCTGATTTTGCACATATTATCAACTCAGAGCTTCAGTATTTCTTGAGTCCATAACTTTGTGGGTTTTCCAGCAATACAGCACCTGTATTCTGGGCTGTTTGCTATCACCTTCATCAACAAGTACGTTGTACAAGCTGATTGGCTTCCCTTTTTCCAGTTTCTTCACCTGAGAATACATGCATGAGGTAGCTGTGGGTTAATGCAGTATCCTCTTGTCTACCCAGATTTGGTGTTACATTACAGCATGATCCTCTTACCTACCTCTGTGTCCGGGTTAATGGGAGTATTTGACACCATGGTTTCTAAGGTGGGCAAGATGTGCAACAATAATACTGTCCTGCTTTACTTATTTATAAATAAATACATTCATTTATTTAGTCTCAGTTTAGAGCTTCTTTTTAGCTCTATATAGGCATACTGATGTAAAGGATTTGTTTGAGAAATAAGGACTGGTAGTAAAGAAAATCCTTAAATTCTGACCTGGCTGTATTTCTTTGAGAAAAATATCAGAAAAGAGTGGATCTCTGTGTTGATTTTCAAAACGCCTTTTCCTTTGAGGTGATTACAATAGTCCTTTAGGAGTGTGCTTGTGATCTCTTCTGGAACACCAGAATTCCTAGTTCTGTCTATCCTTTCTTCCACCTGATGGTGTGACCTTCACAATGAAGTTCTCTAAATATGGCAGCCTCTCCATTGCTTCAAAAGTAACCTTAATACAGACAACTGGGGGGAACCAGCTGTGAAGCAGCAAGGGAGCTTATATACTGCAACTCTCAGCCTTGGAATAAAAGGACCAAATATTAGTCTTAGATCTCAGTCTTCTTGGTGTGATGCAGATATCAATAATATTAAGTGGAACGAGACTAGACTAATACTTGAAGCATCTGGGTTTTTCTCCTGACTTGAACATTTGTCTTCAGTGTGGCTTTTGAGAAATTCACTGTGTCTCTGTTGCTCTTTTTTAAAATAGAAATAATTCTGCTTTTTTTTTACTAGAAGGACATGCTATATAAATTTTTTTGTTGTAATTTTTTTCTGTCTTTTAGCTGCCAGGGGGTTGTGATAGTCAATACTGTTTGTGCTGTGCTAACAGTACAAATTCGTGCTGTTTCTATTTCTGTGTCATATTCTCCTCTCCCGTTCCCCTGAATTGTGAGAGAGATAACTGGGATATGGTAAAGTGTGCAAGGGAAGAAAAACACAGAGGAGGAAAGGGCAGAATTGCACATGCTAGATATTTTGGCATCCAGGGGAAGATGCTGAACACTTCCAGGTAGTCAGTCATGCAGTGCCAGTAGGTATTTTGGAGATGCCACTGGTGCTCTCTTGTTGGAGAGCTGTATCACCTGCATCTGTCATCTTAGCCTTACTGCTGGTTCAGCCACTGATAACTTCTGCCTTCCTGTTAGGTTCAGATTGCAAGTCAATTGGAGTAGCCAGCTCAAATGGGCCGTACTTCTTGTATGGGAAGCATGGGAACCACAGCCTCTTGGTGTCCTCAAAGGACTCCTCCTTCAAAAGTTTTCTCATCTCTTCATTGTAAATCTGTTTGCTTTGCCTAGATGTTTTTGGGTTTTTTGTTGGTTTTTTTTTTGGTTTTGTTTTGTGTTTGGTTTTTGTTGTTTTTACTGGTAGTTTCTAATTATGATATTTCAGGATCACCAAATGTGTGTTCACCATCATTAGTGGCTTCTTCTCATGTCGTTTGTTTCATGTTCAGGGGCTAGCAACCAGATTGCAAAATAATGAGCTACCTTGTGTATTTCAGAAACATACCCCTCGCAATATGCATTTCAATGATTATCGTCACAGTTGGCTATGTGTTAACAAACGTGGCTTATTTCACTACAATCAGTGCTGGGGATTTGCTGCTTTCAAAAGCTGTAGCAGTGGTAAGTCACAGAAGAAAAATAAAAAGCTGTATCCCTGCTGCAGTTGTGTTTGTTGATATATTCTTATTTCCAGGGGAAAAAACTGGGTGGGCACATCCAATCAGGTTTTTGTATGGCACCACTTATTAGCCTCCCGGTGAAATAAGTCTGATTTTTGACTGATGAGTGGGATTGCACTTAAGACCATCAACAGCATTTATAATGAACACTGGACTGTATTTGTTTACCTCTTATAACAAAGTCAATAGGACTTAAATTTTATAGCCAAGTACATGCTTGAAAAATTCAGTGCTAAATTGTAAGCTCAGCTCCTGGGAAGCAGGAATCATATGTATTTGTTGGAAGTGAGAGCTCTGAACTATCTTGTGTAGCAAGAGACAGTCACACTGTCTCTGCACAATGTGTGTCCTGAGTAGTTAGGAAGGGGGTTGCTGTGAATACTGGAGCTCTTTTGAGAAGAAGTTACAAGGCAACCTGGCTACGAAATACTGCTTTGGTTGTTCTTGCTGAATTGTGGTGATGACACTGATTTTTATATTTATGGTATTTGAGTCACAATGAGGACATAAAAAATTCCGTTTCCTTTCCAGTAGTGAGACTGCCTGTGGCTATTTCAGTTTACATGGCTTTTGAAAAATGACCAAATTCTGTAGCTAATGGGAGATTTAGAAAGAAAACATTCTGTAAGCATGAAGAAAATCATGCACGTCTCTGGTGGTGCTGCAAGCTCCAGTTAAGGCTCTTCTGCTAACCTAGAACACTAAAACATGAGTGGATGGACTATACCACTGGGTAGCATCAGCGGAGTACAATGAAGGCTGTAGAAAAAAAAAATGTATGCAGATCAGACCTTGATCCATTCAGGCTGAGTCTTCTTCTTTGGAGTCATAATAGTCTATATCAATATAAATCAGGGCCTAACTCCACCTCCTCAGCATTGCTTCAGCTGGTGATCTTCCTCACACCCTCAGCAGTAGGAGTGGAGAGCTCAGCTGTAGTATCTGTGATGTCACAAAAGAAGAGGCAACAGCACAACTTTCAGTGAGGGATGCAGAAAAGGAGTATAACTAACACTTACCATAATATTTTGCTAATAGAGTACAATTACTTTCCTGTTTTATGAAAAATCACTGTATATTTCTCTCTCCTCTAACAGACCTTTGCTGAGCGACTAATGGGAAACTTTTCTTTAGCTGTACCAGTATTCGTTGCTCTCTCCTGCTTTGGATCTATGAATGGTGGTGTTTTTGCTGTCTCCAGGTGAGCATTGCTGATATTACTGGGGGCGAGTGCTTGGGATACACACTGAAAATAAGGAAGCAAGGGGAAGGGAGAGTAGGGTTCATTCCTTTAGCAGGGTATGAAAAATGACTACAGTATTTACTAGATATGAGCTTTTTCTCACTTTGTTCCTGTTGACTTTAGTATATTATTGTTAAAATCCTTTGAATGGTATCTGAGGATACCCCTTAATTAATGGCTCCTTTTTACCTGTGAAGGAGGGAAGTTGAAGGGAAAATATTGACTAATTCCAAATGCCAATCAAGGGACATATTCAGAGATTACTTTGATTTCTGCATAAGGGTTTCTCCTGCTAGTGTTTTTATTCAGAATACCTCAAACAAGGCTAAGAAGTGTCGCTGTGCTCTGTGACTTTCATGAGCCACTTTGCGTAGCCAGAGTAATGAGCACATTTAAAGTCTGTCCACATTTATTTCCCACCAGGATGTTCTTCGTTGCATCCCGTGAGGGTCACCTTCCGGAAATTCTCTCCATGATTCATGTCCGCAAGCACACTCCTCTGCCAGCTGTCATTGTTTTGGTAAATCATACAAACAAATGTTCCTGCACTAGAATTCATATTGCATACTTGCTCTGGAGGATTCGAACAGAATTTGGGCACTTCTTGAGTCTCATTTATTAATGTGTACATGGGCTTTTGGGCAGGGCAGAGGACAGGAAAGAGAGGAATGAGATTTGGGAGTTGTTCTTTTTCTATCATCTCCTCCTTGCTTTCTTGTCGGAGCACTTGACTGCCTTTCAGTGCAACCTAATTTATGTCTTACTGCTCTGTATTTCTAAGGACCTGCTAGTGATGAGCTAGTTCCCTTTCAGAGAAACAAATTCCAGTTAAACAAACAAAAAGGGATTCAGTTAGCTGAAAGTGCAGCTAAACACCAGCATCTGGGAGCACCCTAAAGGCTCAATACACTACCTTATAGTAAAAAATGCAAACAATTATGCACTAAGATAATGGAGGGGGAACCCTCAGCAGTACAGTGTAGTGGTGATTAAAAAAAAATGAGAGAACATGTGCCTGAGAAATAGTCTGAGAATTGCCTAAGGAAAACCACTGGTGTTCTAGTGGAAATCTTAATACTGATTTGCAAAATAGCAGCAGAGGTAAATGTTGGCTGTGTGTTTGCCTTGCAGACTAATTTGTATGGTAAAACATTAGGACTAAATGTCAAAATATCATCCTCAAAATTCAGTTTGCATAGTGCCAGGAAGATTTTCACTTTACTTGCACTCTTCATAACTGTGGGTGTTCAGCCCCTTTTTTGGGATCCTGTAATGGATCTGGACGGACCTCTGCCTCTTTAGGGAGTTCCAGCCACAGCAAAAGATGCATCTATGAGTCTACACTAGTAAGATCTGATACTTCTACTGGAGTTTAAATCAGTTTTTGCCTGTAAGCCCACTTCTGAAGTGTCAGCTGAAGTATCAAATTTTATATGTGTGCCTACAACCATAGGCTTCCAGATTTTGAAAATTAGGCTATGTGATTATGGTGAAAAGTTTTAATGAAATTAATTTTCCAAAAGCATTTAGTTTCCATTTTATTTTTTGTGTGAAGTAGTCATACCTTTTGAGTAAATTGCATTGACTGTTTGGTGTGGAATGAAACGCACAAATGTATTAATATATGATTTTTTTTCTGAGATTTTCTACTTTTGCGTGTTGTCCTGTTACACTAGTGCATTGATTTCCTTTGAAAAAGTCAGTTTGTCATATGAAGATGGTTTTCCTTCAAAGATTGCTGTTTTTTATCTTGCTTTATTGCAAATAGAGAAGCTGATATGCAGGATATGTTATGCATCAATAGTCTGTTTTAGCATTTCCCTATTTTATTTCTCCTGCCAAGGTCTACACACTGTAAGAAAGGAAAGTGCACTTAAGGATAAACTGAGAAAATGAGCATGTGCTTGTGGCTTGTTAGATAAAACCCCCCAAATTTTTAGGAATTAAGAAGTCTGTTTATATATGTATGTTGTTAAAAAAACTTCCCAGTCTGACTATTCACGGGATTCTGTGGTAGTCACACTCTCAACACCAGAGAATTTAACTGCTGGGACCGAAGCCCACTGATGGGCAGTCAGACCAGGTTTCCTCATTGGCTCGACCCCAGTCGAGTCTCAGATGTCTAATTCCTTAAAGCCATTTATTCACGGCACAGCAACACAAGAACAGGTCTAGTTGGTGCCTCCAAAGAGGAACCCCAACAAAGGACCCCCCCCCCAGTCAACCCTCAAGCCTCTCTTTCTCCCAAGTCTTTGGTTCCCTCTGTGTCCATTCACTTCGCTGGCATCCCCCCAGTCGTCATTTCCTTTGTTATCTAAAGCATCGGAAGTTCCCGGCTCCTGCTGTGTCTCACAGTGTCCATTCACCTAGCTGGCGTCATCTATCTTTCACGCTGTTTGTTATGCCAAAGGTTGGCAATTCATAGTCTATTGTCTCGGACTGCTACCCAGAGCTCAATCTACATTTCAATCTGCATCTCAACCTGCAGTTTGCAACTCGAGCGACCTGGGCAGGATGTATTCCTCAACAATGTCCTGGTATCCAATAGAGGTGTGTGTAGCAACTCCAAGAAATCATGCAATCTCATTGTAAACGTACTGTATTATATTTTTTTCTCGATAGCTCTCCTTCACTTACATTATCGTTATAACTTGTCTTATAACTGAGATTTTAAACTTTTAGAGGCTGAGTCTATAGAGAAAAAATCTTGCCCAATATAATTCAGTGGTAAAATTTCCTTTGACATTTACATAGAAGCAGTTTGCTTAATGTCAGTGTGTAAAGAACCAAGTACTTTATAAGTCATTAGAGGCTGGAAGCCAGAGACCGACATCTGAAATATTGATTCTTCTGGTTCAAATCCATGTTGTCTTCGCTTCTTTGAAAGCAGGAAAGAGAGAGAGGCTGTGAATCTAGGTAATTAATACAAATTAGTTTTCCTTATGTAAAGATTTATCCCAGTGTTTCACTGCATCTGCAGTGGATTTCACCTGTTGTCTTGTTAGAAACATAAAGGTTCACACTACCAGGATCTTCCCTCTTGCTGAAGAATAAGGGCTATGATGAATTTGACTCATTCCTTCATCCCTAAATGCAAGGACATATTTTGTCCAGATTTTACTTAGATCCTGGTAGCCTACACTAACTGTCTAACTCACAACACTCTAGTTTATACATAGGCTTTTGCCTGCCTCACAGAAGCCTCGTATCTCAGAACAGCTTTTTAATGAGAAAACGTATTTATTTGGGTATGCCTCTCCTTCTTGTTCTTTAGTTGCTGCCTGAGTGGCAGTAACTGCTTCTTTCTGCTTAGAAACGTTTGCATTTACAGTGTGCAATAAGCCACCTTTTTTCCTTCACAAAACACCTACAAACCTCTGCTTTCATATGATCAGATGTGACCAAAATCTAAGTGCTCTTAACATTTGCATCAGTGATGAGTGAATAAACCTGCAGTGGGCTAATATACTTGTCAGGTCTCATGAGAATGCTCAGGCATTTTGGTGATGCAGTGAGCTGTGTGCCTATGTATTTGTCTGAGTCGCAGGGGACAGATTTGTATTGACCGTGTGTGGCCACCCAGGACAGATATATATTGACCCACCGTGGTCTCAGGGGACAGCTGGGCATTGATCACACACCTGATTGCATGACAAAGGCGAGCCTGAAGTCTGTGGCACTCAGGTGTGTGCATAAGGCTTGTCCCTGTGGAAAAATTTGACATCGCTACTGTAAAATAATAGAGATCGATCTACTAAACCCCTCTTATGCTTTGCATTTCTTTTTCAGCATCCTCTCACAATGATAATGTTATTCAATGGGGATCTCTACAGCCTCCTGAATTTCCTCAGTTTTGCCAGGTGGCTTTTTATTGGACTAGTCGTTGCTGGGTTGATTTATCTCAGATATAAACGTCCTGATATGCCTCGTCCGTTCAAGGTAACCTCTGCTCTCAATTGTTTTACATGAATCCTCTCCCTCCTCTCCATCCTGTAGTCAGACAACAAAGGAGCATTTTGTGATGTAGGAAGCTAACCTCTGTTTCCAGAAAAACAGAGTTAAGATAAAATAGTCTTTTGCACTGAAGGCTCTTCGGGCGTTTTCCTGCAAGCTCCCCAGCTAAACACCTGAATAATTTTACTACCAATATCCATGTCGGGCATAAACATTAGTGTAAAACATTCATGTCATTGCCTATCCAATATCAAATATGCTAATTTTTTGTGCAAATAAGTGATTATTATAATATTTGGGACTCACAGTGGATTTGCAGACAGAGTTATTGTGAACCCAGAAAGAAAGTGCTAATAGTCCAGCCCATTGAACTGTAGCTGTTTTGGCCTTGGTTCTGCCATTCTTATTGCTTATTTTAAGTAACATCCTACAAAGTAAGTCATTGCATTGTGTACCCAGAAAGATAATGTGCATCATAACAAAAAATGGAGGAATATATCCCTATTTAGATGCTACCAAGAAGCCTGTTTTGTGAAAAACTGAGAATGTGTGCTGCTGCATTCTTGTAGGTGTATCTGTAAATAACGAGGTCGGCAGCACAACCTATTTTGTTTTGATTAAAAGCAAAAATGCTTTGACAGTGCACAAAAGAGGAACAGTAATGCTTTGAGGCATGAAAGGAAGAGAACAATCTCCAAGGAATTCTCCAATTCTCCATTACACTCATAAGCCATGCCTGTAGGCGGTTCCTTCAGAGAGGTGCTAACAGAGTGATTGTAATGGTGTTCTTGTAAATTGAGTAAATAAATTTGATATTGTTACTTTGTGTGCTTTCAGCAGTGACACTGATAATGGTATCACTCATACAGTCAGAAAATGCTTTTTCAGTGGCTATCAGTTGCATAACACTATCAGATATTTTTATCCTAGTCAAATTGGTGTTTAATTTGCTCTCTTCCTGCTAGATTTTGATTTTTACCTTAGGAAGAAAATCAATATGTTCTTAATAGTTTTAAAAGGTGACTTGAGCTCCTGGTTGTGTTTTAAAACATTTTCTAATAGGTAATTATCAAAGTGGAAATCTTTACTGTGGTTAGAGCTGTTTACTTATCTACGGGGGATTATAGAAAGGACTTTTACAATGTAACTTATTTACAGTCCTACATTGTAAAGGATGTAAAACACTGAAGTGTTTTAGAATGTAATTAAGAGACTTCTGTGGTACTCACTGCATAGCACTCTCTGCAGGGCTTGGCTTCTGCAGTCACTGACATTTTGTGTGCATGTTCTAGATACCCATATTTCTCCAGCACTGTGGTTTTATCCAATTTACATTTCATGGAACATTAAATGCCTTAGTCATTACTTTACATTGACCCTCTTATTTAATGGTTCTTTGTGTGGTTATGTTTCAGGTTCCTCTATTTATTCCAGCATTGTTTTCCTTCACCTGCCTTTTCATGGTTGCACTGTCACTTTACTCTGACCCAGTGAACACAGGGATTGGATTTGCAATAACCCTGACTGGCATTCCTGCCTACTACCTCTTCATTGTATGGGACAAGAAGCCAAAGTGGTTCAGAAAGCTCCTAGGTAAGTCCTGGTGGGACTCCTCTCCTTCATGCTGACTTTGGCAGTTTCTCAGGGCTCTCCCCGTGTTATCAAATCCTTCCAGTCAATCCTCTCAGCTCTGTGATCTGGGGATGACAATAGAAGTGCTGTAGCATCGCTCTGCCACTTGCAATCAATATCTGCTACCTAATGAGCTACATTTACTACAGCAAGGCTATTCTTCAGCTGGTGATTGACTTGAAATGACTAATGCTTTTCTTACTGTGGTCTTCCTCCCTCCCTCCCCTACGAAAATCTGATTCCTTCGAAATCCCCCATCACCTTCCCCTGACTGTTGTTCTGTGCTGATAGAGACAGTGTTACACTTCTTGCAGAATCAGTTTGGAACCTTGAGCATACAAGTTCTGTTGACAGGATGAGCGTTGTGCTCCCTACTGAGATCATGCATCTGTGGACCACTGAGGAGTGTTTGGAATGGGACAGGTTCAGGCAGGTTGGCTATGAGGTTATTGCCCTTAGCAGTGGCTCCTGACAAAATGGTAGCAAAATATAACATGCCTGACATGCTTCTATGAAAATGATTTCTGTGTTTCTGTGCTTCTTCAAATGGCATCTTTGTGATTTGTCTGTCGTATTTCCCACCTGAAAATGCACTGAGAATCATCTTTATATCATTTAAAAAAGTTTGTTAAAGCATTTTTTGCAGTTCTGATGTGTTAGAGAAGGATTATTTGGAACATTTCAACTAGAAGTCAGTATCATTTTTTACAGCTCCCCATTCTTTTTTTCTTTGTTGTTGTTGTTGTTGTTGTTGTTGTTACTCAAAGGGATAGGTTTCCAAAATGAAGGGAATTTTCAAAACATAGAAAAAGACTTGGCAAAAGATTTGAGGAATGTTGGATATTTTACCAAACAAAACCAAAAGAAAATCTCATTTTCTGCAAAACTAAAACTCAACCTGTGAAAGTTTTTAATTAAAAATAGTTTATTTGTGTAGATGCTGAATCAAAAAATGCATAGTCTTTTGTGCTGAAGTCTTAGTGATGATTTACAAATATCTGTTCACAAGAAATTACAGTAATTTTATATGTGTGTTATTACACTATACCCAGTTATATCTATTTTCTCTAAATAAATGTTTTATAGTTACATTCTCTCTGTTATAGAATACATGAATTTCCCTTTCAATTCATGCTGAAAAGTCCACAGACAGTAGAGCAGAAAGTATTTACAGGAAAAAATATTAGTTTAAGGCTAGCACCCCCTTATTTTATATCCATAAAGTTATAAATTACTTGCAGTGTCCTCGGAATGGGTAGAAACCTCCAGCACAAATTGAAGCAATTGTATGCAAAAGGAAATTCTGTTAAACAGTTGGGGTTTAGTCTGTTTATAATTTTTCAGTCTTGACATTTAGGGACTAGGAAATTTTCCCTTATCAAGCCCCAGGAGCTTTCTGGCATTTTCTGTCGTGTCTCAGAGGTTTTAGAATACAGTAACTTGAATCTTTGGCCACAGGATGCCAGTGTTGAACTACATTACTTGGGTGAGAGAAAAAATATTCTCTTTAAGGTAGACTGGATAGATGTGAACATTTTTCTGCCAGCTGTGACAATGAAGGTGAATAATTTTTAGCTTTTGAGATAACACAAAATTCTTATAGAAAGAAGGCCTGTTGCCTGTGTCCTACCTATGGGGATGGGCACGCTGTACTGGATCAGAGGGGAAATCAGCAGAAGCCAGTCAGTGGGTAAAACACCTTATTTGCCTTGCAATTATTATCCCCAAAATAGCAACAGTAATGACATAAAACTGATGTTGACAGGTTTGGGGTCAAGCAAAGAGATGTACTTGTTAAATAAAAAGATACCTATTTTCCCCTCAGAAGAAGCAATAAACCTTCTGTGTAGAGTCATTGAACTGGCATTATTTTGTGAGTGCTAAGGGACCCCCATTGTATAGCTTGAGATCATTTTCTAAAGGCATTGAATGATGATAAATTCACTTAAGGTACCTCTGTGAGATATAGAAAAGTCATTGAGCAGCTGCAAGCATGATATTCAAACCTTGAAACAATATGCATTAGATGCACATTGGCATGAAAATCTAATTCCAGACATGAGGTAAAGGACAACATGGAAAAATGGGATTGTCATTTAAAAGGTAGCTTTTTGCTAGATCAACTGGGTAACTTTCTTTGAGAAGATAACTGATTTTTGTAGACAAAGGAGAATGTGATGAGTCCAATCTACTTAGACTGCATCAAAGCACTTTGTGTAGTACCAGAGAGGGAGTTTGAGCGTTTTAATCTGAACTTAGTTCTGTGCTACCAAGACTGTTCCCAGGCTGCTTTGTCTGCCCAGATCAGTGCATGACAGGCTGGTGTGGGGCTTTACCCATTTGAAAAGTCAATTCCTCTTGAGGAATCGACAGGTTCAGTTACCCAGCAGTGCTTCTGCAATGAGAGATGACTGCTGCTTATAAACCCTATATGGAACATGTGCTGTTTAAGTTCATCATCATCATCATCCTCATCCTCATCATCCAGTTCAACACTGGTGCAAAAACACATGGGGACAGACCAGCCCCCCCATAAAATCAGGCTGAATATTCTGAATAGGCTCTTTCAGGATCAGAGGAGAGGGATGTTGAGCAGCCACAGTGAGCAGTGGGATAAAATACCCAGCCTGAAGATACATACATTTCTGAAAGGGGTTTCAAGCTGATCATACGAGCAGAGCCCTCCAAAGGATTACCCAAGGAATCCTCTCCCAGGGTTGGATGTCTTTACTCTGTACATTTTGACTGTCCTTAATGGCATTTACGTTGCCCATTCTCCTTATGAAATTACTGTATTGAACAAAAGATGAATTCACAGTTTGTGGGGTTCATAGGTTCTGGGTGATATTTTGAAGTGAGAATAACATTTTGTTCTCTCTTCTTCCAATGAGATTTTGCTGTAGTACCAGATCTGCTGGGACAAATAATTTTCAGCTAGTACAGGCTTCATTTGACCTTTGATTTCTTGCTTTTTGTAGAACTAATGTGAAAATGAAAAAGTCAAGCCTAGCAAATCCTACAAAGCAGATCAGTGTGTAAAAGGATGTGGCAGCAGCACGAAAATGCTTCTATTTGCACTTCCTCAGTTGAAAACCCAACCTTAGACTCATATTTAAAACATTTATTTCTTTACAGTGGATTGAATTATGGGAAGCTTAAAAGTTGAATCCTACTTCTTTTCATAGTCTGAGCCCTTGCTGGAAGTGAGATCTCTTTATGTAACGAAATGTCTCTGTCAGGGTTATTTAGCAACACTAGAGGATGACACTTGCTTACTCTGGACAATGTGTTTATGGTCAGTTTACTTCTCTTTGTTGCGTTTGTGATGGGATCCAAGAGAAATTAGCTTAGCATTTTGTTGTGACAGATTTCATGTACAGTCTTGCATATATGTATTAAACTCCAGCTTTCTTTCCTCACCCAAACTTTACGTGGTGCTTCTGTACATACTGGGTTTGGTTTTTGTTTTGTTTTTTTTTTTCATAAAAGTTGTCCCCTGGTACCCATTTTCAGTGAATTCTCCTCTTGAAAGAGAAACTTAAGAGTTTAAAGTGGAGTGGGGAAGTTATCTGTACCATCATAATACGTTGTCTTGTGACAAATGTGAAACTAGTCCTGTAACTCCAGGTACAGCTTCAAGGAGACAATATTGAGATACTGACTGGAGACAGATTGGAACATTTTTTAGGGGAAAATACTCTGTATACTGATTTACTCTGAGTACATTGCAACTGAAAAATGCAAAGAAGAGCCGCAGCCCTGCAAACTTATCTGCTCCTCCGTGGCACTTCCCAGCACAGAGCAAAACTGCTACATGGAAGTGGAGGAGTGGGCAAGGTCTTGCTGTCAGTGACTCTGTCCTCTTTGGTAAACAGGATATTAAAATCACAACCCACTCCAGAGTCGCCCAGGCTTTCTCTCTGCTGCCATGCTCTTTTGCTGTTACACCACCACTCAGCTTCATAAAACTCTGTTTTTCCCTTTGCTCAGCCTGAAACCTGGAAGGGGTGAGATGGCAGGGGCAAAGCCCTGCTGTTTTCCTGCTGCTGGCTTTCCTCCTGTCTTTTATCCCAGCCACGCTCAGCCCAGCTCTGACGTGCCCGCTGTGGGTAGGGAAGGCAGATGGGAGGAAAATGCAGTCCCTGGAGACTCTCAGCCTCTCTGACCCTATCAGTTTATAGTCTAAGGGCAACCTGGCTTTGCACTGAACTGGTGACATCCAGAGAGAAGAGCAAAAGATGGCACAGTCTGCCTTAGACAGGAGGTCAGGGAAGTGGTTTCAGTTCATATCTTCTGTGAGTTGCACAGTTTTACCCTCCTCGCTTTACACTGGTGTCAATGTCAACATGTCATACTAGACAAGAAGAGTCACAACTTTCTTTTACAACAATTCCTGCTTGTTTAAAATAGGTTACTAAAAGAGAGTGACAAGTGAAAGGAATCATAACAGAATGCTTTTACTATTCTATATGGTAATTAACTGTGCCATTTATGAATCCGTACCCTAAAAAGAAAATCAGCAAAAGCTCTAGAAGGAAATAAATGTCCAGAGTGACAAAAAGACAAGATGAAGTTGCTTTGGATGTGTGATATTCTTAGACCTGTGAGCTTTGTAATGATTATCTCCTTTTATTGTAATTTTTTAATTCTTTTTTTTTTCTTAAGCAGGTCTTAGTACAGCTAAATTTACTTGTTTGAACCCTTCCAAATGTTTATTCCAATACAGCAACTTGGTTAAAACTAAGGAATTGTGCAGAGTAGTGATGTCTTAAGATGGCTTTTAAATGCATGCAGACGTTTATTGAATAAGATTATACATCCATAGTTTTCCATTATGATTGTATATGTGTAGCCTTGGATCAGAGGCAAAGAAAACATAATTAAAAAGAAGAAAATTTTGAATTTAAATTACATATGTATATGGTATATCTGACTGCTGTGAACTCTATGTGCAACTAGACTGTATAGCAGCTAAAATAAGTTTTCTGGCTACTTCTGCCTTCTCCATCTTCCCCTACAAAAAGTTTCCCATCTGTATGCTTTTATCTTTGCAGACAGGGTAACCAGAACATTGCAAATCCTCTTGGAAGTCATCCCATCAGAGGAAAACCAGAAGTCATGATCTTCATGTACAGCTTTTGGCTTGGTGTTTCATTTCAACCTGAAATCAAGAGAGTAGGGAGATTTATTCCCCTTCCTAATATCCTGCAAAGTGGAGGAACAAAGTCACAGTCAAGATGGATACCAAACAAGTCACTTACCAGAACTGTATTTTATGATGCTGTTACAAAATATTTTTAACGTGCTTGGTTTATATGTAGAAAGCAAGAACTTGTGCTATGAGGGAACTCATCTCTTCACTATTTCTTTTGTTAAAGAGTCCTATTTTAACAAACTCTTATGTTTGTCAAGCTCGGGTTTTGGTTGCCTTGTCACTGAAAACAGGTTTAAGTGATGTGTACGTAATAATAGGGTGTACTGTGAAGAATGTATCCTGCTTGCTGTCCCTGGAGATCCCAGCTCACACCAGAGAAAGGGTGGGATGAAGCTGCTGAGTTTCACATGCCACGTTCTTCCTGTCACGCTGTTTGGCAACCTGATTTGACTTGTCTGGGGTTGCTGGAAGCCCCAGCACACTGGTGCAGAAGCACAGCGGTTTCCACACCTTCCTGGTGGCAAGTTCAAGGTTTCTTCATTCCAGAGTTCTTACACTAGAGCCGACAGAAACATCTTTTGAGACTTAGTATTTCTGCCAGTGGGGCAGGAAGATTTTTAACTTGGGAACAGAAGTTTTATGCATGTTAAAGTTTCTACCAGTCTGGAGATGATTTCTGGTTTTACTGTTGTTTCTTTGTGTACGTACACACAGGAAATCAGCAATTTGAGTAATCATTTTCAAAAGAGTCAAAACATTTGAGTGTGACCTCCATCGCTGTATGAATATTTCCTGTCTGGAAGCATATAGTCCTGCAGTTATCAGCCAGGCAAACCCGATTTTAAAGTTTTAGATCAGTGTTGGTAGGCAGAAATAAATATCACTGGTGGGAACATTGTATAGACATGTCAATAACTGCAATAACTTTTTATGAATAAGGTATAAGGAAAGCTACAGCAGATTTGTTGATTTGAGTAGGATATGTGCCTAATCTGTGGGCTTTTCATTTAAGCACACTCCAGTTAACTGGGCTTTGGAACACTGAGGAACAAGTGCTCTGCCTGCCTTCTTAGAGGCTTATCTCAGCAGAAACAGAGAAAAGCCATCAAAAATTATAAAATCATAAATTCACCTTCAGAACTATGTTCGAGCTGAGCTCTGGCTCAAATATGAGCTGAAGTTTTGTCCTTTTTTTAAAGGTAGTTGTAGATAAAGAAATTTTTTAATGCTTAGAAATTCAGTTTTATATTGTTAACGACTACTCAACCTTAAGATTAAGGTTTGTTATTGCTCTGTTAAGAATATAATACTTAACTATTGAATGCACTACTTTTTGAGCTGTCTGCTGTCAGCAAATCATATGTTTCATGAAAGTTTTTATGGAACTAAAGAACAGTAAACTTCCTAAACTGGGAGAAAAGCACAACTTGTAGCCAGACCACTACAGTAAAGGGAGACTGTGTATTGTATATATGTTGTATATATGCAGAGTATCTACCGCTTTAAGGGTGTACAGTAATATGTCTTAAATTTATACATGTTTTTCTTTTTTCTATCTCTATGGTGGAATTTCACAGTAGTAGGGAAATGCAAGTAACTGATGTAGAGGAGCAGTAATTTAAGACACAGAAAGCATTTTGCAAACAATTTTTCTCTTTAACTGTTTTCTGTTTGCAGTAATTTAAAGTGTTATTTGAAACTTTTTTTTAGGCAGACCTTTTGAGAGAGGTTTTTGTGTTGACAGTGGATGTGTTTAATTAATACTTATGTTTGGGTCAGAATTCTGCCTTTGAGGTTGTGTCCTGCCATCCCTGTTCATCAGGATTTGGCCTCATGGAGCATCTTCAGAGTACACAAACTCTAATTCTCTTTGAAAGAAGTAAATTATCTGATACCCTTCAGGAGTGCACCTAACCCATTCCTCCACTAATGGATACTGAGTGCATGGGATACAAAGCAACCACCTCAACAGCAACAGTGTGGGTGCGAGGTTTTCAGCTCCGACTCTTTTATCCCACATATTCACCTCTATTGTGCCACTTACTTGAAAGTTTAAATGTAGGCAGTGTTAACTTGTAGAAATAAATGGGTTCTATAAACATGACTGAATATTGCTTTATTTTCCCATCGTGGTCTTTAAAGTTTAGAAATGTTTCTGAAGCCTGATTCAATGAACACATTTTTACTGGGTTTATTTCATGTAAACAGTTAATTTATCTCAAGGGAAGTCCTGTGACTAATTGATTGTGAAGTTGTATATTTTAGGAAGTAAAAAAAATGCCTGCAAAAGAAAAACCTATTTTTTTGAAAGTGCACGGGGATTCTAATTTCAGGTGTAGTTTCTTTAGTATAAGTGATCATGATACAAAATAATGTAATGGGGTTTCCACTCTATATTATGAAAGTCAGCATTAAGGACTTGTATTACAGCTGGAAGTGAAGTGTATCCTCACAAATGGAGGGAAATCAGGTTACAACTTTTTTTTTTAAGCATTGAATTCTTTTTAAAGACTTTTAAGTGTTTTCTTCAAAGTCATAAAGGAAATTCTTCTAGAATAATGGTTAAATTTTTTATATAATATTTCTTATTAGGGCCTGAGGTGGTCAGGCCAATGAGACTATATCGGTGGAGAATTTCAGTGATCCTTAATTTTTTTTTCTTGCCCTACCTATATATAAGTATACTTTTTCTGAACATTTATGTTCCTGCCTTTTTGATTTTCAGAGGAAAGCCAGCCTTCAATTTAAGAATGTTTTTCAACTATTACTCTACAGAAGAAGATAGAAGTTACCTATATTCACAAGATGGGTAGCTAATTGTGTTGATGCAACAAGATGAAATGGATTTTCCATTATGCTCAGTACCTCCAGAATTTTTGATTCAAGCATTAGCCATATATCAGTATCCAGACAGATTTTAATCAGCATAGGTCTTAGAGAAATGGGTGTTGATTTTCTTCAGGAGGAATTAGATATTTCATTTTGCCGACATACCTATCAAATATTGTGTTTGATGACCAGCAGGGCGCAGATGGCTTGGAGCAGAGTATGGAGCAGGTAACACACTGAAATCCAGTACAAGAAGTGTATGTATATCTGGGAAGGATACAAATGACAAAGTCTGGTATATTGAACGCAGGGAGGAGTGCTTAAGAGAAAGTGCAGAACAGTGTGTGCTAACCCCTGTTTGGTTACAGGGCTACTACCTAAGGCTGGGGGCTCTTCTGCAGCAGCTGCAGAGTCCCTATAGCTGCTGGCACAGGTAAGGCCAGTGACAAATGCCAGTTTGGGATCATAATTGGAACTTCAGATATTTGGACTCAATTGTACTCTTAAACTTACTCACACTCTGTACATAGTCTGTGCAGGTGTTTTTTTGTGTGGGGCAACCATCCCCAAAAAAGTACACTTGTGCCCATGCTGGCTCTCCCCCAGAGGAGTAAGTCTCAAGGAAGGCTGGTGCTGCCAAAGGGAGATGGCAGGTTGAGATATCCCTGTGCCCAGATAGGTGCTTTTATCTGTAGAAGACATCAGTTGTGATATTTTTCCCCGTTGAACATCCCCCAGCATTCTTTTAACCAGTCATCTATGGTCATGAGTCTGGAGTAACTGGGGAAAGTGTCCTTGCCTTAAACACTTACTGGGCATATCGAAGCTTGGAAAGTGATGGAGTTTTCTGCTTGCATTTGAAGCCTGTATTAGTTCATGTTTAATTTGTTTTCTGTTGTCTTTTTGCCAAGGAGCTGTTGGGGAGCATGTCAAGAATTGACACCAATTTGTTTACATTTGCTTTCTTGTTTCATTTTTATTCAAAGAAACTTTTGAAATCAGTTTTTCCTTGAAGTGCAAAGACCCAAATGGATAAAACACCTTTTTCAACAAAGGCTTGACTTTATCAAGAGAGAGTTTGGATCCTCTTTACGTTCCCCGTAACAAGAGTGTTTATGGTGTTGTGATCTAAACCAAAGCTTTGATACTTTCTAAATATCATATTGATGATGATCCAACATGGTTATAAAAATGCTGTAGCTGCAGTCAGTTTTATGCTTCTATAGCTCGTTGTCTCTTCCCAATGCAAGTTACAAAACTATCCAGCTGCTAAGCTTTTCTGCAGGCGTTTTTTGGATCACAGGAATTCACCTACATGTTTGAAAAGGAAATGCCATCCCTTCCTTTGTGGTGCACCTCAGCATTCAGAACTGGGTGTTAACAAGTGACTGGAGCTGCAGACAGGCGCCTTGCTGAGACAGAGCTTGTTTGGGGGAAGTTGAAATCCTGGATTTTAAAAAGTAGTTGGCTTTGCAATCACCTCTTGTACTTAAAATGTTATGTAAAACTGTTACCTAGGAACTTTGGTGGATTTTTTAAATGTGATTTGTATGTGCATGTGTGTGATTTTTTATTTTTTTTCCTTCTCTCTCTGTTATGAGAAGTTAAATGTTATGGGATCTTTTTCTAATTCTACCCTGTGCCTTTGGCTCTGCCTGATGAAAGCCATTCGATGGAGTTTCAGCTGCCAATGTCTCTTTGCTACTCAGTCATTACAGTGTAATTGGATCAAAAGTACATGTAAAATTTGCTGTTAGTAATGCTGACTTATCTTAATTATGACTTCCAGCTGATTTCTAAGGATACTAATCAATGAATATGCATAGCATAGCATAGCAGTCAGACTGGTAAAGCTGAATAAGTCTTCCCGAGGACTTGAGCTTTCACATTACCTACATATCAAGCTGTTTTAAAGCATCAAGGCAGGTTCTCTGACTTTAAGTGGATAGAGGCTTTCAGAAGGGCTTGTAGTGCAGCCCAGGACAAATGCGTGCAAAGCCTGAGATGTTTTAGACTGTATATATGTGTACATTCTGCCAAACTTGGCAAAATTTCTGGGAGAAAATGAGAAAAATCTTAGAGGTATAAACATGACCTCCTAGGCAGATGATTGTTCTTTCCATTTCTCCAGTGCTTTCTCCTACATTCATCCTGACTGAAGACTACAAATAAATTTTCACTGAAAGCATTTCCTTTCAGTGTTTCCTTCGCAGGCCAGCTTTTTGAGACATCTGTGTTTAATTTTAAGGTAGGTGCTATTCTTGCCCATCTGCTTGAGATTTTTTTAAGCCTCATATTTTTCCTCATCTGAAAACTATCATATCATAGTGTGAGACACTGGAGAAAATGATTACTGGATCAAAACAACTAAAATGTGTGTGTGGGCAAGGGGCAGGTCAAGTTCTGCCTAGGTGAGATGGTGCATTGCTCCACACCCCCACCCTTGGAGTCTCTAGTCCAGCCCCAGAAGGGCTATTAGCCCCTGGCACATCAAAAGTCCCACCTGGGGGGATGGCCATGAGAGACCTGAGCAGATAAAAGTGATTGCACAGGTATATATGTGGTCACAACCCACTACAGCAGCTGAGATAACATTGGAATTCAAGTGGTGATTATTAATCTTTCTCTGTGCTCTTTCTCTCTCCCTCTTGTCTCCTAATTTCCTCTTTTTGAAATCTGGGTAACTTGAAGTTGGATGGGTTAGAGTTTGCTAAGTCAATGCCTTCTGATATGCTTTCTTTTGATTGAATGTTGCTTTAAAATTTGCCAAGTGTCCTTATATTCCAAAGTTTGTCAGTAAAAGTTTGTTGTTTAACCTTCTCAGAGTATTGTCACGTTCTCCCTTACACCTGCCTCAGGGAATCAAAGTACCTAAGCCCCCTTTAGGAAACTTGCTAAGTGAGCTTAGGCTTTTACACCTTTTTTCCTGCTTGCTGCATTAAAAATAAGAGTACTTGGCAAATTTTAAAGCAATATTTAATCAAAATGAAGCATCACAAGGTATTGACTTAGTGAATTCTAACCCATCCAACTTTTAGTTACCCAGATTTCAAGAAGAGGAAATTAAGAGAAGGGAGGGAGACAGAGAAAAAAGGAGACAGGGAAAGATTAATGATCGCCATTTGAATTCCAACGCTATCTCAGCTACTATAAAATCCAAATGGTGGGTTGTGACCACGCATACACACGTGTAATTGCTTTTATCTCCTCTGGTTTCTCAGGGGCATCCCCCCAGGTGGGGATTTTGGTGTGCCAGTGGCTAATAGCCCTTCTGGGGCTGGACTAGAGGCTCCAAGGGTGGGAGTGTGGAGCAATGCACCATCTCACCTATGCAGAACTTGACCTGCACCCCACCCCCTCCCACAAACACTTTAGTTGTTTTGATGCAACAATCATTTTCTTCAGTCTCTCGCGCATAGAAACCGGTTTTCCAGGTTGTATCTGTACTTTTAAAAAGTAATGCAATCACAGGTTAGGGTCTCATAAAGCTCTAAAACCATTCTAAGCAGCTCCTCCCTTACTGGCTCGTATAGTTTTGTTTGCAGACTGGGTCTGGAGGATCTTAAAGCTTATCATAGCAAATGCTCCACTCCTCTTGGGTATCCAGGATGTGCTAGAGCATTTTAAGAGAATCCTTGCACTCCAACACCCAATTAGAGGTCCTGACACAGCCAACTTGGTGTTAGAAAATTTGGGCATGTTGACATACCCTGGTTGAGGTTATGAAAACTCTGGGAGGATGCTGAGAAATTTTGACTCTATGTGCGTAGCAGTGAGTTTTATGATTAGCCATCTATGTATACTTAACTGCCTACATATTTTTAATTACCAACAGCTTAATTTAAAAATATCTGTTATCCATTTCTAGAGGGACATTTCAGATTTCCTGAGTTTGTTTTCTTTTTTGATATTTTTTCCTTTTTTGTTTTTTGATCATTACATTCAGGACAGTTCCCTCAGGTGTTCTGCTTGAAAGCTGGGGCGGGCAGAGAAGCTTTTAAGGGAATTCTCTCTGTATTTTCACTTGACATACTGCACAGTGCAATTCAATATTCATAAATTACTTTTGGCTGCTGTTAGTATTTCACATCTCTGTTTGCTAATTCATGTGCCAGATATATTTAAAATAAATCATTAAATGCCAGGGGATTTGATGCTTGTTCCACATGCAACAGCTCACTATTGAACAAAACTCCAGTGCTTTGTACTGATGCTAAACCTTAGCTACCTTTGATTTTATAATAAATATGAGTCAGAGGCAGGATAAATCAGATCCTGTACTGTCAGGTTGACAGAGATGATTGATCATGCGTTTATTCTGGCTCTGCATTTGACTGCAAGTCTCATGGAGCCCTACTTTAGATTGTACAAAAGCATCTGTATGATGAAAAGCAGGCTAGCTTAGAAGACAGCGTACGGTGCTGCACTAGTGTCATATTTATCTAGTGGCATGTGTATGCTGAAATGCTTCAGGTTATAGCTCCTGGCAATAATTTTCTCTTGTGTTGAATCGATCTTGACCCATTTTTATTCCTTTACCCATATTTTAAACAAAAAATTGTTTTCAAAATCCTTTCCAAGATGGAAGTGTAAAACCTAAAGCAGACACATGTGGGTAATAAAATGCTTCATCTCTCCACTTAGAGTTGCTGTTTTTAGAAATGAAATCATTATATATTAGTCAAAAGGTTAGGTGGTCATCCAAATGCTTCCCTCCTTTCTGCTTGAAAAAAACCTGTTTACTTGGATATCAGAAACACTTTAGTCCCTACAGATTCAGGTTTGATTTGTTGCTGTTTGGCTCTCAGCAATGGATGTTTGCACCCAAAACTCTGGGCTTGAATATTGAATATGGGGCTGAAACCCCACAACTTATCTGGGCAGAGAGGTTAAGGGGCAGCAGCATGTGGCTGTTTCCGTGTTCTGGCCTTGTTGGTGAAAGGTTTGTATAGCCATTGTAAGAGCGGGTCTCATTTAGAAGCTGAACTTATGGGGAAATTGTATTTCATTTGTGTTATGAATGTGCCCACATACAAACCACAGGCTGGTGCAGTATGATGTGCTGGGGTTTTTTTCTCTCAATGTTTCAAGATGTTTTTTGAGATTTATTTATATTTGTCTTGTATGGCTTTAATTTGGCTTTCTCTTCTATTATACATATGTTTTTCTGTGCGTACATACTCATGTATGTAGGTATGATTTAAGGCTAGTGGTGGAGAAGTGCATTCCTGTGTTGCAAGTTTAAGAAAATCAATGAAATATTATTTAATGCACATCAACTTCATTTTTAATACTATTTCTAAAGTCAATTGCAGCAAACACATAACCATCCACCATGGAATAATAAATTGATATAGAATGTGTGGGGAAAAGCCTATATGCCAGAATCATTAGAAAGCTCCGTTCCCCACTCCAGCAACACAAAGCAATCGTAAAGCTGAGGTTGGAATTACAGCAAATGGTGTACACCAGTAAATCTGGCCCTAGTAATTTTATTGCAAATGACATACAAACCAGAAAAAGCATTTAGATAATCAAAATTAACACTTTTAACAATGATTTATTAAAGCAGTGAATAATAATTAAGAGGATCTTTCAAACTCTCTGTTATAAATCTATAGTACTTAAAAATCTGGTTTAGTCCAATATAAATGAGATAAAATAAGATGGACCCTCTTTTCCTTAAGCATGGAATATCTTTTTGGTGGGGTATCATATCAGCCTCTAGTTTGCCAAACCCTACAACTGTGCATGGACTAAAGGCTTGTTATTTTGATCTTGGAACAAAGCTAGGTAGAAATGGAAAGATAATAAAAAGGAGCTACTGGAAAAACATAAAGCACATTTTTTTCTTTTGATTGATGCAAGTCTGCACCTGTGTTTACTCATATCAAAGTGACTGTGCATACCGGGTCATGGGAACACAGCCCTTGGGTAAGTAGAAAGACTGCTGCAAACTATGAAGTTCTTTGGAGTCCTTGTAACCACTAGTGTAAGGTTTTGGATAGTCTTTACTGATACCCTAAGAAAGAAAAAGTTTTTTTTCATTTTGTATTTCATCCATACCATATTTTTCAAAGTAGCTCTTAAAATACAACTGGTTCCTTTTTTTTTTTTAACTAAACTGATGAAAGAGAAGATTGAATCTGTCAGGCAATAAATCAGCTTTTTAATGTTGAATCAGTTGTTTGAACCACTCTTTGACCATATTATTGGCCACTGTCTGTCATTATGCTGCCTCCCAAAGCCACCAAATGCAGAGCGTACTATCTGACAGACCCCATTCAGGCAACAGGCCTTTGAAATGGACCTGTGGAGAACTCTGGGTGTCACTGGGTGCACTGTCCTGCATGATGTTGTGCATATTGGTAAAATATTTCCTTGTCGATTAGAACCAAAACCCCACCTGAACCCCTTTTAAAATTGGACTGCTTCAAGTCTCTGTTGCAGTGGGTCTGAAATCAGTTCTGCTGCACGGGTTCTGTGGAGAAATCTGGCCATCATTTTCCAAGCTATCAATCTGAGCTCTTTCATGAATACCAAATTCATTTCAAAAGAATCAGATTCAATAAAACAATTTCTGTAGGGAAAGAAACAGTGCTGGGAGAGTGACTGAAATATGGGTTTGCATTAAATTCCCTTTTTTGTCAGATGATAGGGATGCTTCAGAAATACTATTGAAACATTTTAAAAATAAACTTCAATCCTCCAGACTTACATAAAACATTTTTTTCTCTAATAAAAGCAGATAAGCACGTGTGTGTGAGAGGGGAAATAAAGCATAACAGGTAGGAGAACTCATGAGACCAATGCTCTGTGTAGTAATGCTAAGTGTGTGGGGGAAGGTGAGTGCTGTAGCAAGGAAGTTGTGCTGCCGAAATTTTGGGATACCACCCCGATATTTATGTTTCTTCTCCAGATTGCCTCCAGTGCCAATCTTTCAGGTGCTGCCACTGTGGAAAAATTTGTCTGGAGTGCATTTTCCCTGCCTGGGTGATGGAAAAGAGAGGCACGAGCTGCAGAACATCAGCAGAAGCAACACACCTGGGAAAGTTAGCCCCTGTGGAGAGGTGGCCATGACCCACTGCATGGATCCTGTCCTCCCCATACCAAGGGGACTGTTGAATTCAAGGAGAGCAGAAGCTGTAGAAAAATGATTGGCTTCTGAGAACCCATCAGGAAAGCCATGTTTCTGATAAGTGCAAACTACTGGAAGCTCTCAAACCATAAAGTCTCTTATACTGAGGTACAATAGACAGTATAAAAGAAACAGAGCCCCAAAGCAAACATGTCAGTGCTGCCAGTGTGTATTTCTGTGCTCCTATCTCCATGGGGGATAATTAATTCAGCTCCCTGGAGAGGCAAACACATCTCAAGGGGAAAAAAAGCATCAGTTCCTGAGGGCAGTTGGAAATGCTGGCTTATTTTAGGAGGCTGGAGAAAAAGAAGAAAGGTAACAGTAGGGAGACAGGCTAAATTTAGAGTCAGAACAGTACACTGACTGAGTCATCACCTGTAAGAAAGAATGGGCAGAGTTCTGTCCCTATGAATTTCCAGTCATGGTGTCTCCCCTGTGGAAGAGGCAACTACAGGCTTAAAGTCCTCTTAAACGAGGATGCCAGAGACAGACCTATCTCTTCTTGCAGAGAAAACTGGTCACTGCTGGGTAAAACCTGAGGGCAGGTAAGAGATGCCTGGGACAAGTTACATTGACTAGGACTGAGTTGAAAAGTGGTTCAAGCTGCTGTGGCATTCATTTTTATGAACAGAGAATGAATGTTCATATAAACTTTTCAAGTTCTCTGATTTGCCTTGCATATTTTGCCCTGTATTTACATTCAGGGAACAAATGCATTTGATTTTGGGTGACTTCTGCTGTGAGGCTTGCTTCATCTGTGTGTGTGTGTGTGTGTGTGTGTGTGTGTCCAAGGAGCCTCCAGCCAACAGATGGGACTAAAACAAGAAGAAAATTGAAACTCAGGAATTCATATGACAAAGGGGACACGCAGCCCAAGACAGGTTGCTCACCAGACAGACACCCACCATATTCTGCTGTAGGTTCTTCAAAGTGGTGCAAAACCAATTTCTCTTCACTTGTAAATGTGGAGTAAATCTCTTGGGGGGTGGCAATATCCCTGAAGGACTGCATTTTTTATGTTGTTCTGTCCTGCCATTCTCCACTGCAAAAATTTAGCATAGTAAGATTAGTGGTTTCCTATCCCATGCTCAAAGTGCATGCAGTTAATGCAAATTAATTTCTTGATGAGTTTTGTTACTAACACATGGACAACACACTTTTAATGATATTTTTTAAAATTGCATCTCCTTTCTCTGCTGATAGTGTACCAATTAACAAACTGTGGTTTTCTGGGTGTGTGGGGTGATGGCCCCTGATAAGCCTGGATGGGTTGAGGGAGACGCCTGAG
>JAOXXN010000471.1:9166550-9182110 GCA_026770055.1 Myrmophylax atrothorax | reverse complement strand
TTACAGCTAATAACTTAATTAATACAGTTAAGACTAGAAATCTCTGTATTTCTGTCTCCCTCCCTTTCACGTGACAGGGTGTCAACTGATATTCAAGCATATTCAAGAAATATTATTTTGAGATCTTAAGTCTACAATTGAGGAATTCTGTCCATAAAACAATTGTGATTGGTTAAGACAGGCACATAATACTGTTTCTATTCTGCCAAGGCACCTATTGATGCTGTGGATGTCCCATCCCTGGAACTGTTCAAGGCTGTATGGGGTTTTGAGCAACCTGGTTTAGTGGATAGTGTCCCTGCCCATGATCTGTAAAGTCTTTGCCAACACAAACCACTCTGTGGTTCTGTTCCGAACATTTCTGTTCAAATGATAACAGGAAGGGCATGCGCAAAGAGCTTCAGTTACAATTATGCCTTTGAAGTAATAATATATAAAAAGAAAGCAACAGGTTTTGTTTTTCTATGTTTTGAAGCATCTAATTTGATATATCTTAAGCTTCAAATTCAAGAGTAACTTACAGAGCCTTAATTTAGAAGTTGTATGCTCTATTTGGAACAGTAAATTTATTTTTTTCTCTTAAGTGTGTTCATATTGGATTCTAAAAGTACTTCGAAATTTTTGCCTGCAAAGCCTGCAATTCAAGTCCATTCTTGAAAGATTTTGTTCCTTAAAAAAACCCCCCAAAAATCTAAAACCAAACCAAAAGACCTACTTTGTTTTTATTTTTGCACTCTGGATACAGTTCATATTCTTGTATTCTTGACAATGCTAGGAACAGACTAGAAACTATTATTCCAGAGGCAGCTATCTGAAATCTAGGCACATTTATGGATTTTACATTAACAGCCTATTTTGCAGAAATCCTTTACTCCTCATTAACAAAATACAGGTCCAATGAGTATAATGATACTGCTACTTTTTATTTATGTTTCTGTTATTTCAAGAATTGATTGTAACTTCACTTGAGTTCATTTTCCTATCTATTAGAACATGCCATATTCAACTTGCTTTTTTTTAGACAACAAGTTTTGTTTAGAAGTTCTAGTCCAGAAAATCTTATCTTTCTTCATTTCTTTCTGGTTTTCATTAAGTTAGTTTGTAGTGATTGGTAATGCTCAGAGTCCTGCGTTTTGATCTGCAGTTGTACGATCCAAAGTGCTCCGTATTGTTCTGCCTTCCTTGGTAGTCAGTGTTTGTTCTTGTACACTGTTACAGGATTTCCTGACAAAGAGGTTATTGATAAGACAAGGGGCAATGGCTTCAAGCTGAAAGAGGGCAGCTTTTGAATAGGTATTAGTTAGAAATTCTTTACTGTGGGGTGGTGAAGTGCTGGCACAGGTTGCCCAGAGAAGCTGTGGATGCTCCATCCCTGGAAGTGTTCAAGGCCAGGTTGGATAGGGTCCTGGGCAACCTGATCTAGTGGGAAACATTCCTGCCCATGGCAGGGAGATTGAAACTAAATGGTCTTTAAGGTCCCTTCCAACCCAAATCACTCTATGATTCTGTGATTACCTCAGTAGAATATTTTTATAAATGTATTTTTCTAGGAATTTAATTTTCTTAGTGATATATAGCTGGTTCTACAATTAAAAAGCATAAATGATCCTGTTAAATATTGCTTTATAAAAAGGATTAGAAAAGACCTGTTACTATGCTGTGTTGTAATTTCATCTCAATTTTTCCTATTTGTTGTTCTAAATGTCATACCTTGGGATATGAATATTCTTCCCTCTGTGGTGCCAAAAATCTTCTGGTGACTCTAATCCCAGAATACACTAAATTCCTTACTGAATGTCTTTGTATCAAAATAACTGGTATCACTTCACAGACAATACACCAGTTTCAGTCTGGCTTACAACAAAACCCAGTATCCTTTGTGCAATGGTACAGAGAGTACCTCTTCACATTACCTAACTTTTACACAGTCAAAACTCATGAGGCTTGGTTTTTTGTCTATATACTGTACTGTGTTTTTTTTCCTCTCATGTCCTATAACACAAGATTTCTCTTGGCAATTCCTTTTGTTTTCTTTCTTTATATTTTGTGAGTCAGAGAAAGAGAAAGCTGAGCAAGGACCCTCTCCTTTTTGAATACTTTTATTTACACATACATAACTATAAATGGCCAGGGAAGTGCTTTCTTTTGCACTTTTTTTTCCCTCCCCTTTTAAATGGATCAAGCTGCAGCAAAAGTTATATTCCAGCTGCATGAACAGCCTTCCAGGCAAAACCAGGATCAGATTAAGAGCTAACTTCACAGCTGTGGATGCTGGATCTTCAAAGCTGTATTCGTTTCACTTGCCTCTAACCATCCGAAAACTAAGTATTTAGTCAGTGCAAGCACCGAAGTTCTCTGTACTCGCTGGAGACAAACTGATTCTTCCAGGAGGCAATGTGAGCTATTCTGGTGTATGCAGGATGAATTTCTATCTGCCTGCTTTCTGCTTGTAGTGGAGTTGTACTTTCTTGTCTCTCCAGCACCGTTGGACTTTGCTGGGACTTTGCTGCCTATCAAACAAATAGTCTTTGACACAGCTCACAGTGTTTTGAGTACAGTGGGTTTTCTCTTGGCTTCCTCTGGAGGAGTCTGGTTTTCCCCACTGACTATGGAGAGCAGCCTTAGGCTGTAGAGAAACATAATTTACACAGAGGACTTCAGGGCAGTTGAAGATGGAAGAGGTAAATTCCAGTAGCGATAAACCCAGCAAGACTATCCATCCAACTAGGAGTGCATCTGCCTGGGTAAGAAGCCAGGATAGTGTGTGGAGGGACGAAAGCATCTCACTAGTCAGGGAGAGTGCAGAGAAAAGGGTGCTTCAGCCCCACTCCAAAAGGTGCATTGGTGACTGTCACCAATGAGTGATCTGCCTCTTGCAGATTTTATAGCCATAGAGTTAGGGGAAAATAGATTTTTCTTTTTTGCAGACAACCTCAAATCCAAAAAATTAAAGGAGAAGGTGCTAAATATACAGTGGTCAGTGCCAGTGAGGGGAAACTCCAGTGCAGGCCTTCCCTCTTCTGCAGTGCTGCAGGGGACTCTCTCCATCCCTTCTCCTGAGGCTCCTTCACTTCATTCAAACCAAAGTTGGTCACTGCAGGCAGTGGGACCAACAAGGGCTCCAAGAGGAATGCTTTTACATTCATGGTCATAAGGAGTTTTTCTCCCATACTCTTTTTCTCAGGTCTCATTCAGCACAAAATGGTGCAGACAGTGAACCGGTGGTTTGTTTTCTGAAACAAATAAGCACTTCACAGAGAAATCTACTGTACTGTGAAGAAGAAAGGCAGCATTAAAAACATGCAAGCAGTGAGGATAAGAGGAAAATCTACTGTTTGTTAGAAAAAGAATGCTTTGCAGCCCTAATCTGTTACTAAAGGTTCCCATTCATCCTTGGCAATGAGATCAATTTGTGCTGAAAATGTGGTCTTATATGTATGAATTGAAAGTGATCTTATTAGTGTTTTACTACATCAGGTCTGATAAACTACCATATCTATTTCAGTTAAGCTTCTATTGATCCACTTAGAAGATCAATTTGACTTTCATTATATTTTGGGGGGCAATTTCATTTGTCTCAGACCGAAGTTATGAAAAAAGTGTAATTTAGCAACTGGTGGTGGATGCATGGTCTCTCATGTGTGCAGCCAGACACACAGACACCTTTATATTTATGTAGCAGAGGTGTGTGTATGATGTGTAGGATTTGCCCTCTTGGTTCTACAGTTCCCGATACTGTAGTTGGGTCAGACTTTCGTGGCTGAACTGCAATATAGATGTGGAAAGAACAAGTTAACGGGTAACAGAGACGCTTCTAAGTTCAGCTGCAGTCAAAGCTCCATCTGCAAGTTGGAAAGGGCAGTGCAAGTGAAAGATTTGGTTTCCAAAAGAAAGTGAAGGATGGTGAAGAAGGACACAAATGAGCGGGAAGTCTCAACCCTGGATAAATGTCAACTGCAATAAAGTCATTGCTAAGAAGGTGGTTGATTTCTTCTTTTCTACCCAAAAGTAGTCAGAGGAATGGACCATCTCTCTTGTGAGGACAGGCTGAGAATTTGGGTTGTTCAGCCAGGAGAAGAGAAGGCTCTTGGGAAACCTTATTGCAACATTTCAGTGCTTAAAGGGAACTTATATAAGAAAGAGGGGACAGACTTTGAAGACTTCCTCCAGAATGAGAACTGTTGTAGTTGCTCTCAGCAAGGTTCAATTAGTTGTATTCATATATGAAGGGCCTCACCTGTTACCAGGATTTAGTGGCATGATCTCAGCATCTTTTTACTTTGCAAAACAATGTGATTTGTATTAACTTGAGAGACACTGTTTCATGTTCTTCCAGAAGTGCAATAGGCAAAGTACTGCCTAAGCAGGAAACTGGTTCTGTTGCCTGATGTTTTGTGTTGCTCGTTCAGTGAAAAAGAAAGGAAAAGACCTTTGCTATTAAAAAAAGAAAAAGGAGGGTAAATAAAAAATATTTTAAAGTTCTACTGTTGTGGTCATCAGGAGGCAGGCAGTTAGGTCTGTTGAATCTGCAGAGAATTTTGGCACTTAATGCACTGCAATTAAGGTAAACTACTGGATGAACTGGCTCTTGTACAACATGTAGATAATTTGTTACTAGTAAATAGTGAAGAGAATGTGTACCAGACACTATCCATTTATCTAAATTGCTCTAGCAAAAAAGGAGCACTGTGCATCTCCATCCCAAACTTCATCTGCGTTAAAAAGGAAGTTAAATATTTAGGCTTTATTTGAGGGAGGGGCAGTGAATGGGAGACCTCGAAAGAACAGAGGTCATAATTACGGTCCCATATCTGGTCATAAACAAAGCAGGTACAAGGATTTGTCAGAGCTGTGGGATTTTGGTGTCACCATCCCTAGAAATGTTCAAAAAATATGTGGACATGTATGAAAATGTATGGAAATGTAGCACTTGAGGACATGATTTAGTGGTGAACACGGCAATGCTGGGCTATTGGTTGGACCTGATACCTTAGAAATCTTTTCCAACCTTAACATTTCCATGATTTTCTGACTTCTTAATAGGGCCTGTAGTGACAGAACAAGGCATAATGGTTTTAAATTAAAACACCTTCTGTTTAGATTAGATGTAAGGAAGAAAATTTTTATGATATAAGTGGTGAAACACTAGACAATTCGCCCAGAGAGTTGGTAGGTGTCCCATCCCTGGAAACATTCAAGGCCTGGTTGGACAGGACTCTCTGCAAGCTGATCCTGAAGATGTCCCTGCTCATTGCAGGGGAGTTGTACTAGAGGACTTTTAAAGGTCCCTTCGAACCCAAACTATTCTAAGCTCTTTATCAGATATGTTAGGCAATGCCCATAAGTGGAGGGGAATAGAGAGGAAAGGGCTATGAGTAAACCCCCTTTCTCGAAAGTATCTGCCAGTATTTTTTTGTCTGCCTTACACCAATGAAAGTAGAAATAGCTCCTGGAGGTGTTGTGGAATAGAGATAAGATCCTAGCTTACTTGAGGGTTCATGTCTTCCAGTCATATGAGCTATGCAATCCGCATTTCCCATTGGTAATGCACGGATCAGGACTGTGCCACTCGTGGCCACCAATAGGAGAAAGAAATTTTGTAGGCAAGAGACTACATTCATGGTGAATTTGAAATGTTTTTAGCACTGACATGGCAACTGGGCATTGCTGCACTTCTCTGAAGAACATGAAGTTGAAGTCATTGAATAATCAGAAAAAGAGGTGTGAGAAAGGCCTTAAGAAGTGCCCCTGCTGTGGTAATTTCCCTCTGTAAAGATGTCATAGACTAGTTTCTTTTATTTATAGCTATATAAGCATAAATTCAATTTTTCAAAAGCAATTTTGCTATAGGATTACTGTGTCTTTACCATTGTCATTCACACTCCATAGTCAGAGGAAGTTATTAACAGACCTATAAATTCAAGTCATTAAACTGAGTATCTGTCATTCAACTGAAAGTAATTTGGAGTAATAAACTGAAAACATTAAAACCTCTTCTAAACTGAGTGATAGACCTCTTGTCCAGAGATCTGAAGACTCTGAGTCACTTAGCAAAGGTAACTGGCACCCTCCATGCACTATCTCACTTTGTGAATTAAAAGCTGTGATCACATTTGTCATGGTTTCCACTGCAGCAAAAGAAGATTGGTGGGAATGGATTATCTGACCCAATGTGCAAGGCTCTCAGAAATTTTCAAGTGGCTCAGCAGGTCAGTCCCTATGGTCCATCTCAACATTCCATGGATGCAAGTATCCTGCCTTTGCAATACAGTTGAGTTAATATTGTTGTGCTGTGTCTAAAGGTAGCAGATTTTACAGTCTTGCAAGCTGTCTTCTCAACAGAGGGAAGCTGGGATGTAAAAGCCTTGTGAAGCAAGTTTGTTTATTGCTACAATCTCTGCTGAAAGCTTGTAAAATAGTGTATGGAAACCTCTCTTTTCATGGAGCCTGGCACTGATGCAGATGCATCATAGATGAAAAGTCTAAAGCAGAGCATGAAATATCTTGCTTTTCCAACACTCTAATTCCACTTGGAGAGACTCCTAGTAGCAGACCTGAGCATGGTCAATACTGCTGCAAGGGCTGGCTACAGTTTCAACAGGGAGCAAAAGACCTCCTGGCACCTGATCTAGCAGTGCCACCTTGCAACACTTAAGCATTACCTGCCTTCCCTCTTGAAATTTTGCCCTTTATAGTGCAAACTTTTGTGAAACACCTAATGTCAGGAAAAAAACTTTTCAAATCAGAACACTGGGGTACATTATTACTAGTTACTCATAATTTCCATTGATTAAAATGCTAATAATATTATTATTACCCCGCTGTATCTTTCCTTTCTGGTGCTATGGCAATTTCTGCACCACATGGGTGCTATTCAGACTGTTCTTCTTAAAATACTCAGATTCACTGATAAATATGCAATTTGTAAATGCAGTCCCCAGCTGAGTAGTGCATTCCTAGTTAGCAAACCACTTCTGCCTCCTGTAAATAAGTATATGCATAAGTGCTTCTCCAGGTGTGACTTAGGCACATGATATTGGACAGAGCAAGGGTTTAACTTAAGTGACAAACCACATTAAGAAAAAGAATAATGTTTCTGTCTTGCACTGCTGCTAGAGTTAAAATTTGCAAAATTGGCTTTTTAGTTATCAAAAAAGTGTGCAGATTAGTAAAATGAAAGAGAAGAAAGAAATGTTGTAGAACTATGCAAAGATAAGTCATCTGGCTGCTATGAAAGAAAAGTTCTCTTGTTGTAAGCCAAATAAAAAAAAAAACTAAAAAAAAATCAATGGGATAAATTCTAAAAGTCATCTAGTCCCTATATGGAAGGAATTAGCGAATAAATGCAACTGTCTCCCTCAACCTCTCTGGGAAAGGTGGAATTGTAAGACATGATATCTTCCATTACTCATATCATTAGTCATCTTACTATTGTAATTGGTATTGCTAGGCTAGATGCCTGCATTCCAGTTTTAACCTACCCCTGGGGAACAGGGAGAGAAATTAATCAGCTCTTTCAGGGCTGGCTGTCCATCTGTGAAATGTCATCAAAAATCTGAGCATATTTTGTGAGGAGTGTGTTATAATCTGGTTATTAAAAATATTAGGGAGATGTCTCTGCCTGAATTAAGGTGCAAACGAGACCATATGCCCAAGTCAATAGTATGGATTTTTATTTAACAATAAACGTGAGGTAGAGAGAGATAGAAAGAAATAGGAAAAAAAAAGGAGTGGGGAGAGAGAAAGAGAGTGACAGAGAGATAGATTAAGTGGAAAAATATCACCACTGTGTATTTGGATGGCATCCTACTGGTCTTCTTCTTGTGGTCTTCTTGGTGGTGAGGGTCCCGGTTTTGTTGAAGTTATGGTTTCAATCTTGTTGAGGTTGTGGTCACAGTCTCCATCTGTTGAGTGCAGGGAGAAGCCCACAAAACACAAAAGTTCCATGAGTTTTATGCACTCAGATTCAGGTGGGAATGCCAAGGTACCTCCCCTGGGCTGGGGAGTTTTACACTGGGTGATGTAATACTTTGGCTTGTGGAACACTTCAGGAGTCTTTGTTGGTTTAGCTGCCTCATATGTCAGTGCAGTTCAGTCAGTTATGGAGCATCATGGCCCATCAGCAGGGATAAATCCCTTCAGACTACATGTGAATGTCCAGGTACTTTTCTGGAATGGAGTTTTCACAGCTGAGCCACTTGTGGAAGGACTTTGGCATGGTAAAAAGCACCACCCCACCTTGCAGGATTTGCCTCATATCAGCTTCTTCCTTTATCTTGTTCAACATCCAGCTGTAGCCTCTGTGCCTGCCCTCTGCACCTGGGCAATTACTGCAAGTGGTTGACTGATTCATTAACCATGAACAGTCCAGTCACTCACAAGGGGGAAGGTGGTTTTTCTAGAAGACTTCTTTCAATGTCAGTGCATTTTATAAAAGAGCCTCAGGAACTGGATATTTTCCTAGTGATTGTGAAATGATTAACCATCTCAAATGGAAGAGAAATTCATCTCAGGATTAAAATTGCCCTTGTTTCTTCCTCTTCTTTATACCACTGCCTGTTGATTTGTATGTTGCTTCATTTCTTTGTAAGACTTTTATATTTGCATACCGGAATCACATGACAAAAAATTGGGTTGAAAGGGACTTCTACAGATTGTTGGGTCCAGCCTGGAATCTGGTTTACAGGCTGATACTGAATGTGTGAGTAGGACAGGGAACTGGGGATGTTAGACATTATTACCACTAAAGGCCTGTGAACCTTTAGGTGGTGTTTGCAGTGCTCAAAGAGAAAGCAAAGCTCTCCCACTGCATGGCATGACAACACAAATTGGGCCAGAAAATAAGAGGATTAAAGTGTCAGAAATAGCAATGAAAGCTCCTATCATACTCAGGGTAATAGCAAAATAAAATTTACTTTTAGGATTTGGCATGTGTTAGTGACCTTCTACCATGGAACAAGGAACAGGACAAGAGGAAATGGCCTCAAATTGTGCCAGAGCAAGTTTAGGTTGGATATTAGGAAAAAAATTTTCATGGAGAAGGTTGTCAAGTATTGGAACAGGCTGCCCAGGAAAGTTGTTGAGTCACCATCTCTGGAGGATGTATAAATGTGGCACTTAAGGATGAAGTTTTCTGATAGAAGTTCTGGGTTAATGGTTGGACTTGATGGTTTTAGAGGTCTTTTCCAGCCTAAGTGATTCCATGATTGTCTTAAAAAGGTGCAACTGCTGATGGAATAGTTAAGGCAAATTTGGATCTTAAAACTGAAAGAGACCATAGTTTTACATGTAAATATGCCTGTCAGCACCACCTTCTCGCCCCTACCGTAAGGCAGATTTTCACATCTCTTGAATTTTTGGCTTGTTTAAAAGCTATTTTTTTTTTAACAGAGACACATGCATATTTATGTATACAAATGGTTAATTGTTTTTATGGAAAAGTTTTGGTCCAGAACAGTTTATTACTTTTGCCCCAGGTTTAGAGAAATGTAGAACTTAAACTTCTGGTGCTCCTCAGCAAGGAAAAGTATATATTTTATCACCAGTTGTTGAAATTTTTGGCACTGAAATCAAGATCTAGCTAAAGGCTGACTCAGCAGAACATACTTGCGGCACAGGCAGAACAATGGCTATGTTATCTTTGAGAGTGAGAGTATGTCATCTAAATTAATATAGAGGAATTGCCTCATAAGTCATCCCTACAGCTGTGCTGCACTACACTTGTTGAGGACCAGAGTTCAACATTATGCTCATTTTGCAGATATAATACCGATTCATCTGGTTTGGATCTTCATGTCGTTTCACAGAGACGAGTTTTAATGACACTCAGATTATTCAGAGAACCACACTAGCTAGACCATTAAACCCACCATTAAGTCCAAGCTCACTCTGCAAGGACCCTAATTCACATTTTACCAGGCTGTACAGTGTTGCTGATGACTCCAGTGAAAAATCAGAAATATAGTGTATTCCTTCAAAGGAGAAAAATATGTGAGAAATACATGAGTGGGTAACACTGCACAATTATTACTGTGGTTTTCCTCCACTTGTAGGGAAACCAAAGCAATTTAATTTTAAAACATATGCTTGCCCTGAGTCTTGCATTGTGTAGACCTGCATTTCTTACATGAGCTCTCTGGGGAAGTTAATATTGGAGAGCAGAGAAAGTGGAAAGCAGAGAGTTCTTTTTTGGAGACATTTATTTATTTATTTATGGGCAAAAATAAACAAGTATGTATGTTAAACTTCTGATAAAAAAAAACCTAGGGAAAAATACTTTTGAGAAATTCAGGGAGCTTGCTACATGTAGCTGTCTGCAAGTGGGATCTGGTCCTGGGCTATGTATGACAGAATAATTGCTGGGCTCTCAACAGCAAAGATGCTTTCAGGACAGACTCTGGGCTCCTGAGGATTGCTTTGTCTGGCTAGAAACCACTCATGCTTTCAGAATCCCTCTCACCACAATCAGCATTTAAATGCAAATAATGTAAAACTAATAAAGTTTAAAAAAATAATATTTTATGTTTGAGGAACCCAATACATTTCAAAAAAACTTACTTTGCTGGATTTTTTCTGGCTTGCTTTGCTTGGGGTACTCTCTCAGGCAATTGCTAGCATTTAGTAAGACACTTCTCTGACCTGGCTTTGCTCCAGCAAGGCATGGCCTCATTCCAATCTGCTGTTAATGACCATACTGGAGTGACACACACCAGTCTACTCATTACTGTGCAGAGGAAAGAAACTGCACAAAACAGTCTATTTAACAATGGGGAAAATAGGTAAACCTGACAGGGTTTGGAAGCAGAACTAAATATAGTTCGGCACTGGCAAGTGTAAGAAGCATAATGTAATCACAGCACAAAATTCATTTGAGAAAGAGAAGTGGAGAATGCTTCACTCCTAAGTGGTATCTCTTGTAAGGAGATAGTTGATTTCTCCAGAGGATTGCTTGATGAGGGATTAGTATTTTGTTCCCTCAGGTTTGGTTGGGGTTTTTTTTTGTTTGTTGTTTGTGGGGGTTTTGGCTGTTTTTTTTTTTTATTTTTTTTCCCAATAGAAACTCTTGCTGTTGCAAATTATAACCTTCCTTTTCTAAGCAGATGTTTCATTCTTTCTGGTAGGTGTTGAACGTTTTAGCACTTTGTGACAATGCTTTGAATACTAAGAACATTCTCTTTAGCTCCCAGCATATCTGTTTTGAAATTCATTGCTTGCACTGTTTGTATGCTGAGCGTAACACTACCACAACAGAGCTGCGATGCAGTTGACACGCTTGAGCAAAAGGAAATCATATAACCCAGGATATTCAGTAGAGTCCTGAAAATGACTGAAATCCACCAGAGAAAGCAACAAGCTGTAGCTCTCTTTTAGAAATAGCTTGTTTTTGAGGCTCCTTTTGTCAAAGGACTGAGATGCCAGAAGACCAAGAAAAACAATGTTATGAGACAAAGAAAAGTCATCTCTACAGCATTTCCAAAAACTGGACTAATTCCTGTGTGCTGTTTTGTGGGCTAGTCTCATAAGAATAGTTTGAAGATGGTATTTAAATACTGTAGGAAGTGTAAAGAAGGGCAAGAAGTGAGTGTGCTGTGGGGAATTAAATGAATGTGTTATGAATGAGAAGATTGGATAGTACAGTATCTCCAGGCCTAGAAGGAAGGCGACAGAAGAGAGTCTAATTGCATTATATAGTCCCTCAGGAAATTCATACAATAATGTATGACAGAATGTGTTCACACTTGAAGGGAATGGATAAATAATCCATAGACCTTGTTTCAAAGGTAGAAATGAAAAGTTCAGACTACCCATAAAATCCCTAGCATTTCTCCTAAATTGCTCTTGGCATAAAATCAGGCTAAAATGTAAGTAATTACACCACATTATATATACATATGTGTATATAGACATGCATAAAGGTATATTTCAACATTTGATGTGTTATATGACCAGAAATGAAAATCATTTGTTAATCTATTGTAAATAATGCACAAACATAGGTATTCCTGTCTACATTTGTAGACATTTTTTCACTTTTTTTGCACATGACTTTCCTTCTTTCCCTTCTTTAACTTTCTTAGGCAAAGGAAAGGGCAGAGGAGGTTGCTCTTTCCACATGACACATGGTTTCATGACCTGATGTCCTTTTTCTGTCCTAGTGCCTTGGAAATGCTGCAGAACTGTGAAAGAATGGTGGCCCTTTTTGCCTCCAGGGAGAGAGACTGTGTACCATGGACCCACAGAGTTTCCAGAGGAGGTTCCCTGATGCCTGGAGCAGAAAGGGAGACCTCCTGCTGATGGTGACAGTCTTCTTTATGATTACCGTACATATCCATGCTGTTCTTCCAGTGCTCCCAGGTGAAAGTCAGTGCCCAAGGAGAAACCAGACCTGCCCTCTGAACAGTATCAGTTGAATGCTAATGGCAAGTTTGCCTGAGTAGAGCAAGGTCCTCAGGACTGGCTGAGGTTTTGTTATATGCTCTTTTTGTTCTGCCCAAGAGGAAGAAAAAAACCCAAACATGTGTCAAACATGCTCTGTAGAAGAGAGCAATGGAGCCAAGGCACTCTGTGACAATGAAGTCACACCATTGCAAACTACACATTTTTTTCAAACTGTAGACAAAGTGCTGCGTAATTATGTTCAGCTGCAACAATGACAGATATGCTTACAGATGAGATAACAATGATTGCAAAGTGGTAACACAGTTGAGATTTTTGCACTGTGAGGTTACCCTGACTTTGTACATGTCAGTGTATCCCACAAAGTCCAGCCGAGCCCAGCTGGTACAGGGTGTTTCAGGCAGGCTCAGTACTGTAGCCAAAGACACACAAGGGGCTGATTGCACTTGGCATGGCATTTGCCTTCAGCTACTTTCCAACTTATGTAAACTTTTTAATCATCACGCAGGTGAACCTGTGCACTGGAGCTGTGATGCCTGCCTCTCCATGCAGTACAGCAGAGCTCAATGGCAGACTCCAGCTGCCTGGTTTGTGTTGGGGCTGTGCTTGCTCAGCTGCTCTGGGAGCCAACCTCCCTGGGACAAAACCTCACATTGCTTGTGAGACTTGCACTTTGACAATGCTTTTCTTCAAGAATCTCAAAACACTTTCCTGGTGTTAGGAAGTGTCCTGGTTCTGGGTAGGATAGAGTTTGTGTTCATCTTAGCAGCTGGTGCAGTGCTGTGGTTTGAATTTAATATGAGAATAATATTGATAACATGCTGATGTTTTGAGTGTTGCTCACTAGTGCTTGCATTAAGTCAAGGACTTTTCATTGCTGCATGCTCTGCCAGAAAGGAGGTGCACAAGAAGCTGTGAGGGATCACAGCTAGGACAGGTGAATTGGACTGGCCAAAGGGATATTCCACACCATGGAATGTCATGCTCAGTACATAAATTGGGAAGAGTTACCCAGAAAGAGGCCCATCACTGTTTGTGAATGGGCTGGGTATTGGTCAGGGGGTGGTGAGCAATTGTACTGTGCATCAGTAGTCTGTCCTGGGTTTTATTTCTCTCTATTTTTTTTCCTCATTCTTCTTCTTGTTATTGTTATTATTATTTTATTTATTTTACTTAGTTTTAAATATTAAATTTTTCTTAGTTCAACCCATGAGGTTTTTTTACTTTTTTTTCTGATTCTCCTTCCCTATCCCCCAGTGGAGGAGAGGAAGTGAGCGAGCATTTGTGCAGTACTTAGTTTCTGGCTGAGGTTAAACATGATAGTAAGGGAGAACTCATCAGCCTTCTCTGAAGACTTGTTGGTATAGGAAAGGTAGAATAGCAACACAAACAGGAAGTATTGATGTTCTTCCCTGAATGTTCTCCTAGGATATTTTAAGGTGTTGCTTGTGGTTCAGTGACTCAGCTCACTAAGACCTCCGGCCTCCCAAAGCAGTAGGAATTCACCAGTCTACACTCCTCCTCAGATTTTGCTCCTGTTTCGTATTTTTCTCTGAACAATGGGGAAAAATATGGGGAAGAGGGCAGGGAAAGATGGCTCATGTAGTTATTTGTGTGTATCATATGTAGAGGTTGCATACCTGTAGGACTCCATTATAAGCATTCTGTGTGTTGATCACATTTAGCAAAATGAAAATAGTTGTGCAAAAATGTTTGTACTAGCAAAACTCTCCCAATGTTATGAGTTTATTTAATCTGAACTATGCATGTACTCTGAAGATCAAGAAAAACCTACAGCTGAATTTTCTGCGCCAACAGGCAATCTATTTTTTTCTCTTTAAGAGGTTGAATTAGTTCAAGCAGTATAAATGACCTTGCCAGAGCAATGACTTGTTTTCAGGTATCATGAGAAGTGCACTGAGGATGCTGCTAACTGTTGCACTTCGTTGGATAGTGCATCCAAATCTGGAAAGCTTAGAAGTCATTGACTTTGAATCACAGAGGATTCCTATGATTTTTGGCCGTATAATACCAAGAGGCATTGTATTGTCAGAAAATTATCTTTCCATCAAAAAGCTTTAAAGTTGTTTTGAAATCTATATCAAGGGAAACTGTATGTCATCTGTTGCTGGTATCCCTTTCCAGTGAGTAGTTTCTGTTCCTCAGAGATGTCACTGCCAAATGTTCCTGTGCTGAATGAAGACGAATTCAGTGCCTGGCCAGGAGTCCATTGATGGGGCATGAAGGATGGCATAGGTACCATGTGTTAGATGGCTTGATGCCAAATTATGCATCTGTTTAGCAAAACTGTAAACTTTTTAGGGGGACTTTTAATGTTTTTGGGATTAAATCTGAATTGATGCACTGATTGATGGGGGTTGGCAGTGTGGTGAGTGACAAAAAGGAGGGACAGCCTCTCACACTGAAAACCCAATTCACCCATACAAAAGCTGTAATAATCTCTGATTATGTGTTCCTGGAGGTAAAAACCATCCCTGTTTAGATGCTGAAATCTTCGGATAGTCCCCTTTTGAAAAAGTGTGAGGTAACTAATGTCGCTGAGGATGCACAGAGTGAAAGGAGAACAAAAACAGGAGTGGGTTTTATGGTGTTTGTTGTTGTTTTCCTGATGTGCATTCCTGGCATAAATTTTATGCCTTTATGTTTGCTCTCTGCACAGTAGAGATATGTGCAGAAACTTGGCATGGGAAAGGTCATGCATTGGAAAAAAAAAAAGGTCATGGCATGGGAAAGCACGATGCTTACAAATGAACTAATAAAAGTGTCTGAGCCTCATGGCAAGAGTCAATACTCTGGAAGGACCTATTCTGACTGGGCCTTCTCTATCCCAGTACCCCTGGATGCAGTGAAAGAGCATGAGTGGTGGATGACTGCCAATAGCTCTAGTAGATGGAATAACTGCTGGAGGAGATTTGTGTGTCAAATGGCTAAGGTCACTCTGTAGAAGACCAGACCTAAGTACGTTTTGTCTCAAATGTTACTGCTGTGACAGGAAAGATGTGATTGGAGGAGACGATCCCACGGAGGTGGCACAGTGTGATTCTGAGCCAGCTTCATGCCCTGCCTTGAGACTGGTGCTCAGTTCCACCCCTCCTCCCCCCACCCCCTCCTTCCCTTCCTGGAGAAGGGCTGGCTGTGCACCT
>JAOXXN010000471.1:9131493-9154422 GCA_026770055.1 Myrmophylax atrothorax | reverse complement strand
ACACCAGGACAAAGATCTTTTCAGCTAACAAAGGTGATATTTGCATTAAGCATTAATTTGCTTGGCCATTTTGACTTTGAATAATTTTTTCTTTCCCTCAGGAATAGTGGTCTGCAAAATAGAGTTAAATTAGATTGTGGAATGACTGGATAGTGTGTGTGTGTTAGCACTGGGACATAGTACAAGGTCCCTCTCATCTAAGCTGTACTTTTTACTGCAACTATGGCCTTGGAGCAAAACTTACTTTGTGAGGGCTGTAAAGTAGAAAATGTTTTGTGGGAGCTGTGGTGCAAGCAAAGAGCCTGGCTCACCTCAAAGAGCAGAGCTTCCAGATCACTGATTTTGTGAGGCACTGCTATCCTACAAAAATGTGAGATGTACTGGAATAAAGCTTTCTGGGGCAATTCACATCAAAAGGACATGTTTTGACAGAGAAAACTAAGATACCTTTTTAGACTGCAATATGAAAACCATTTTTCTCTAATTTCAGGAATTTTAGATTTTTTTTTCATGTGAGTAAACAAAGCAAACAACCTTATTCCACCCCTGCCCCACCACCACACAAAGTATTTTAATTTTTCCTTCACCACCATTAGACTGTTGCATTTTCCTTTGAGCTCATTAAAATATATGACTTGGTCTTTCTCCTCTTAATATTTCAGTAGGATAGCCAGGTGACTGTACAATAATTTACTGCTAGCTTTGGGGTTTTTTTTCCCCTTAACAATCATCAAACAAAGAGCAGAGAAGATATTTATAAAATGTGGTTTTGATACCAAAGCTTATTGAGAATCCTTATTGAAGGATTTTGTGAATCTTTGCAGGAAATTTACTTTATTTGGAGTTATACATATATTTTTGGAAACATACTTCTAACACACTTGAATGTGAAGTATTTGTGTAAGTATTTTGATCAATAATTGTCCAAAAAGGCAATTTCCCAGAGCAAAGAGGCAGGAGCTTGAATTGTGCTGATGTGAAATTTTTGCTGCTCAAGTTGTACCTACTTTTTGGTTGCAAAGAGCTCTATTTTCACTGTTTCTCAAGTTAATTTTTGCATAGGGATGCATTCATTTAGAAATTATGATATTCTGTTTAAACAATTGGGTTTTTTCCCCCTTAAGAATAGCAGGCATTATTATTTTTTCCTTTGTAATTGCTTTAGAAGCCTCTCCTAGTTTTACTATAATTATTGTTCTTTTAAACTCTACACATGAAAATCACTTTTAAATGTGTATATTTTTTCTGCATAATAATTAGAAAATAGCCCTAAAAGTGAAAAGGTAAAGTGCCTTTGAAATATACCTACTTTGAACTACTTTTAAAGTAACTTGTGTACACTTTTACTAGGTATTATCTTTATATTTTGTTGTACATCAGCCTGTCATTTTTCTGTTAAATGCCATAGTACATGATAAGATTATAATTATAACTTAAAAAAATTCTATTCTTTCAAATGACTTAAATAATTCTATAGAACTTCTACTCTATGTAAGTATTTTTACAAAGCTGCCTGAAAGTAAGAGGAAGTTATCTATATTTTCCCGATCAGATTGTTAAAAGAGAATGCCTTTTTTGGTCTTGGAAGGTGTGAGAAAGTCTGAGTCTCCATTTAAACTATTTAAATTTGAATTCTACTTTCTTCAGTTACTGTAAATGTTCTGCTCTCCCAACAAGTAGTTTTTCATCAGAAATTTCCCTCTCTTGTCTTGGGTCTGATGAGTCTGCAGAGGGGCACAGAGCAGAAGTGGATAACTCCATAAAAATGGGTTTAAGCAAATTAAGGTTAGTCTAGAAAAAGTTATCTTAGTTCATCCCACTGAGATTTATATCTTTGTGACTTCTCATTCGACATTTGTGTGAAACTTACTCAGTGGTTACTAATGGAAGAATGTTTTTTAGATATGTAGAACTTTTAAAGAATGTAAGCTGCAGAGAAACCTTACAAAGTCCTATTAGAAGTGTTTTAAGACATAAAAATTTCACATATGTGCTTGCAGTGAGACAAACTGTAGTCTATTTTTTATTGGTAAAAATCAGATAAGCTGTGTTTTCAGAGTTCTCAGTCTTCACTGAGACTCTGAGAGTATCAGTCACAGTTTGCTTGTTAAAGTCCTGATCTTGAGCATCAGATTAAGGTCCATAATTTGTTGCCTAAATTAGTTTTACTGTTTATCATTGCTTTCAATAAAAACAATCTAAAGAGACTACTTGTACTCTGTATTACCAGAGTTGGTTACCCTTTATTACGTCAAATCATACCATCAGTTCCAATCATCTGTCTCCTGCTATGTTTTATGGACTACATAGAGAGGAAACACCAGTAATGTGTGTGTGTGTGCTCATTATTTTTAAGGGTAGTTTGCAACTCTTTTATTGATGTAATTAAATTTAGTGAAGAGTTGTGGAAAGGCTATTCTAGATAAGGGCTGCAGAAGCCCATGAATGTAGATGTTCAGTGAGGTATGGGGGTGGGGTAGGCAAGGAATTAAGTACAAAAGGAGATATCCTTGCAAACAAGTCTATTCAGGCTTTACAACCTGCTAGGGAACAAATCTCAGCAAATGAGGGGGCAGTGGAGCTGTGTAAGAGAGATATAGTCCTTCAGCCCATGTGTTTGAAGCTTGAGCAGGTCCCTGGAATGGACAAAGCCATAGAGGAGGGTATTTTCCCATTCTGGGGAAGAGAAAGTTAAAGCATCATATGAGGTTTTTCTGAAGAAATGAAGTAATTGCAGAGGCCTGTACAGGTGATGCTATGACAAGGAATACAGGAAGTCTCTAAATGAAAAATAGATCCTTTCATTGTAGGCAGAGCAGATGTTTTACTGCTTTTCTTATGGTGTCCATAAAGTCCAGTTTTGTGTATTGACTTCTGTCATTCTCTGAGCTGCTGGAATAATATGCCAACAAGCAACTTCTCAGATTAGAAAGTCTGGATGCAAAATATTTACCTTCTAGATGATGATAGATGTTCATTCCTTCCTCTTTTCAATATTTTGAGGTTAGTATTACTGATATCATCCTAGTTTCATTGCAAACTATATATAAAAACAATCTTAAATGTTCTAAAAAGGTCTGGTTTTGAAAACTCGATAACTTTGTAAATTTGATTGAAATGCCTTTAAAGATAAAGAACAAAAACCATTAGAGACATGTTTTTTATCAAAATTATCACTTTCTACTCCCTTTTCTACTTGCTATTATTTATTCCAATGCATTTTTCTTATAGTCAGAAGATGCATCTTCTACCTCTGTGGGTACATTATCCTATCATCCCTTATTCTTTGAATTTGTTTGGACAGGAGCGAGGAAGAAGTGTGAGATTGCCAGGAAGAGAAACAATTACAAAAGAAAGAAATGGGTTTGTTACAAGCCTACAGGCAGTTAACATATTATTTGTTCAACAGTGAAGCAATTAAAGGCTAAGACTGCAGGAAATATTTAATTGAGTATTGATTTAAAACAAAACCAGTGCTCACTTAAGTAGTTGTGTTCTGTTGAACTGCCCTCATCTTGGCTTAATATAGCCTTTCAGACAACAGAGTTAATTTGACAGTGTTTGGAAGATGTTAGTATAAGGTTGTAGGTGTGAACTATGAGAGTTCTGATCAATTATATAATGATAATGCAATTTCACCTTTAGAGCACTAAATGGGCATTGTATTACCCTCAAACTTCAGCTGAAGGTCCTTTGTAGTGTTTAAGTATCTAAATGTTAAGATACATGGGGATGCTCTTGAGTGTGTACTCAGTGTCCAGAACCATAGAATATCCTGAGTTGGAAGGGACCCCCAAAGGTTATCAAAATTTAGCTCTTAGGACATTGCATGAGAACAGGGAGCAATGACACCACTGAGACACATGGTTGCATTTCTGTAAGTTTTATTTCTCTTAGCTCTTGTTTAAGGACTTTTTCTTATGGATATGATGGCCATTGTTGTAGGTTAAACAGCAGAATGAGAGACCACAGATGTATTCCACAGCAACATCCTTGTTTTCTGAATCGAGAAAAATGTGTGATTATCTCCAACTATTTTTGTGTGCAATACCTGTTCTCAGACCTGTAGTTGATAAAACTGGGGGAGCTTCATACACATGGGACAGTTTAAAGCAGCATTGCCAAATAATGGAATACTGAATACTCCATCCCCCCTATTCAGTGAGGAGAAAATTAATCATCCTGATGTCGTTACAGGGACACACACTGCTAGATCAAGGAACAGGGTCCTCTATTGTTTTCTCTCTTAGTAGACTTGGATTTTTCTCCACCACAGATACTGAGGTGTAAAGGCAAGGGAACCTGAAATAGGAGTCTCAGTGGAGAAGTTTTGTTGAAGTTTCCCATGTATCCAGTCCTAGAAAAGCATCTGTTTGAGACTGAAGGACTTTCATTCCCTTCTTAGACACAAAGAGTGGCTTCCAGACAAACCACCCCTTTTTCACCAGGGAGAGGAGCAGCAGGTTCTTTTTTCTCCAGCCCTTTTTTTCTTTTGTGTGATATGTTTGTCTCCTTTAGTTTTTCATTGGGTTTTGTCAAATAATTCCCTTTTCAAACCCTTATCTTCCGCAGCTTAGCTTCTACTTTAGGCTAAGAAACCAAATATGTAGTTTTAGTAGTGAACCTTAAAATATTGATGACAAACATCAATTAACATTGATTATAGTATGCACATGCATCTTAAACTATTTTTTAAATAAAATAATATATTTGGAAGAATATTGCCTAGTGGCATTTGTAAATGTCAAACAGATTGATAGGTTTTCCATCTGTCTCTCTTTTCAGTGTCCAGCTGTATTTTAACAAGCTCCCTGTATCTTTCTTTTTGCTGCCATTTCTCTGAATTTCATCCTCACTGATAAGTGTCAGCACCGAAGAAAATGTAAAGTATGCTCCTATGGAGCTCTCTCTAAATTCTAACTTTCTCCCTGCACAGTAGGCTGGCCCAGAAGACATTGCCCACCCTAAACTACAGACAGCTAGAGCAGTAATTTTATTATTAAAGAAATATATGAATTGCAGTCTCATGATGCTACCTACTTAGAAATTCACTTATTGTGTGCACATGACTGGTTGCTGCCCTAACCAAATATCTAATGATATTTAATGACATTTATTATGTTTATCATTTGATAGATATGAAACTCAAGCAGAGTGGCCCAAAATTATGCAGAAATATCTGAGCTTAGTCTTGCATCCTCTTCCCCTGAACAGTTTAAAAAAGGAGTGTAAGTGTGTAAAATTGACCCATATGAGTTTCTGTAATGAGCTGTCACAGGAATGAGGGTAGAATAGTGAAATTCTGGTGCTCAGATCTCCACTGCAGCCATTTTAATTTTTCTTGTTAATATCAAGATGAATAATACACTGACTCCTCCTGTTATTTATAATTCAACAGACACTGCAATACAATGAGTGTTGTTAATTATGATGAATTAATATGAGGCTAGTAGTATCTAAATTGGCAAGTCAAAATATTGAAAAAGTACAAACTAACTTTCAGACAGAGGCAGAAGTGTTTAGCAAAAGTAAAAATCCCAGACTTTTCCTCATATTCCATTCATTTTCTGAAGTACGTTTATCCAGTTCTTTTGCCTTCAACAACTCCAGCAAACTAAGTTTGACCTGACTGAAGTAACTTAAAAAGTTGAATATAAGTTTCTGTCTTTAAGAGCTAGATATCTCTCTGCCTGGAGCACCTGTCAGGCTTGTTATGCCTAAGCTGAGGGAGGCTGAATAATGACTTAACTCATTGATGAACACTAATATAGCTACTTTGTGATCCTGAATATTCTGTAATTCCCTAAACTTTTTGCATATGCAACTTGAGTAGAAAAGCTTTCTTTGCTATAGAGTATGTCTCAAGTTTCATGTAAAAGGACTATTGTTTCATCCTTACTCATGCATTTCCATAATACTTTGAGCCTTTTGATTTTGAATTACAAACCCAAGAAATTTAGCATAAATGATATTTGTCCAGGAAAACAGTAACTGTGCTTCTACCCACGCATCCCTGTGTTCTTTCAGCCTAACTTTTGAAAATACCTGTGCTGTCACACGCTGAGTGACAGGGAATGACAAGGCCGTTGGGGAGAGCATGTCTGATGCCTTCAGATCGTCCAGGAATATCTTGCAAGTTTGTGTGGGAGCACATAAGAACAGTGACCTGAAGCTTTACTAATGGTAACTTGCAAATTTATACTGGAAAGTATGTGAATGACTACAAGTTTGATAATCCTAATATCACTGTGTTTTAAATAGTCTAATATGATAGTCTGATGAGTGGACTGTTAGATAAATAAGAAAGTGGTTGGATGGTCATATCCATATGGTAGTGGTCAATGGATCAGAGTCTCAATTGACATCAGTGACAAATGGTGTCCCTCAGGGGTCTGTACTGGCACCAGTGCTATTTAATATCTTCATTAATGACATAGACAGAGATATCAAGTGCACACTCAGAAAATTTGCAATGACACCAAGCTGAGAAGTGCAGGTGACACACCTGAAGGATGGGATGCCATCCAGAGGGATCTGGACAAGCTTGAGAAGTGGGCACATGGGAGTCTCGTGAGGTTTAACAAGACCAAGTACAAGGTGCTGCACCTGGGTTCAGACAACTCCTGGTATCAGTCCAGGCTGGGGGATGAATGGACTGAAAGTAGCCCTGCTGAGAAGGACTTGAGGGTGCTGAGGGATGAGAGGCTGGACATGAACTGCAGTGTGCGCTTGCAGCCCGAAAAGCCAAGTGTATCCTGGGCTGCATTGAAAGCATCATGACCAGCAGGTCAAGGGAGGGGATTCTGCCCCTCTACTCTGCTCTGGTGAGACCCCACCTGCAGTGCTTCATCCATTTCTGGGGTCCCCAGCACAGGAGGGACATGAACCTGTTGGAGCAAGTCAAGAGGAGGCCATCAAGATGATTAGAGGGATGAAGCACCTCTCCTACAGGGAAGGGCTGGGAGAATTGGGACTGTGCAGCCTGGAAAAGAGAAGGCTTTGGGGACACCTAATTGTGCCCTTCCGGTGTCTGAAGGGTGCCAACAAGAAAGATGGAGAGAGACTTTTTACAAGAGCATGGAGTGACACTACAAGGAGGAATGTCTTCAAACTGAGAGTAGGTTAAGATTAGCTATTAAGAAAAAAAAATCTTTAAGGGTGGGAAGGCACTGGAACAGCTTGCCCAAAGAGGTTGTGGATGCTCCACCCCTGGAAGTGTTCAAGCCCAGGCTGGATGGAGCTTTGAGCAAGCTGGTCTAGCAAAAGGTGTCCCTGTCCACAGTAAGGGCTTTGGAACCTACATGACCTTTAAGTTGCCTTTCAACCCAAACCATTCTATGATCCTGTAATCTATTCCATGGGTTTTCTCCAGCTACTCACTTGACATATGACAGATACATGTCTGTAGAAAGGCAGAACAGATTTTTTGTTACTTATTTGAGACAAAAATACTCTCTACACTGGTACCAGCACTCCTTTATGAGTGAAAGAGTCAGCATTGTTTAGTAATACCTGAGCACAAAATGATGCAAATGGGCACCTCAGTGCTGCCCATGGGGAAATGAAAATCATAGGTACAAGTTGTTTCAGTGCACTGACAAGGGATTGTCTGTAAGTGCTATTGGTTGAGGCAAGGATTGGGGTATTTTCTTTCTGGGTAAGTAGATTCCACTTTCTGCCATTGGACATACTGGACTTAAAAGTAATTTTATACTGTAAACATAGAAAAAGTTTTTGCAGGAGTGTTCATGAATTGCAGCAAAAGAAAACTATGTACATATGCACTAATTGTATTGTAATATTTCTCATGTGTAATAGAAATATGCAGCTCATGTTTGCTTGATTCCAAATCAGTTCTGCTATAACTTTATAAATGGATTTGGCTGGAAAAGAGTGGTATAGGAACAGATTGTTAAATGCCTTTTAAAAATGTTGCTTATTGCTTAACAAGCTGCTTTGTGTGCAATTTCTCTAGTCTGCTGAGAAAGGAGCATGAATCAGACGTGGTGTTTGTTTAAATCATTTAATTATATTCTGATATACTAACTCAGTGCAGTGATGAGGAAACATTGCATCTTTGTCTTAACCCGATGTTTCAGTTCTTTGGCTGGCATATGAGCACAGCTAATTTTTACAGTAAGTGTAGCTGGATTTGCTTTTGAGGTGTGGGGTGGTTCTTTTTCTTTCAGGTTTGTATTTTCTATTAGTTTTATCCAACTGCCAGAAGATACAAAGCCATATTCCCCATGTGGGTTCTCTTTGTAAGATTTCTCGTGAACCCCAGAACTGTCCTTTAATGCCTGCAGGTTTTTCATGTCATGAAAATCTGCAGCCTTCCTTCCCACCTTGTTCTGTGATCTGACAGATTTCACAAGCTATTGTAATCATTGCTTTCCCAGGTCTGTGCTTGGGTGGGGGACTTTAGAGACAGGGTAGAGGATGGCAGCACAAATATTGCTGGATGGTTTGGAAGCTGTGATTCACAATGCTCAACAAGTCTCCTTCAGCCACAGGGAACTTTTTGGGTTCTTTTCTGGACTGAAGGATATGTTATTTTAGTCAAAAGGCAAAATAAATGTTATTTGTTGAAGTCATTACTGACCATCTTTCAGCTTTAGAGGATTATGTAACTCTGGGTGCTGAAGACTGGACTGCTTATGTTTAGGGAAAAATAGTCTACAATCAAATTTCTCCTCCTAATTTTGTATTGCTGTGTTGGGAAAAACCAACTACATTCATAAAAAAGCATATGCTAAGTAGTTTTTTCAAATATTTTGGGATAACAGATGCTATTAGAAGTGCATTATTTTTGAATATTGGTGTAATTTTACCTCTGCTGGTATCAGGAGCAAAATAGATTAAGAAAACAGCTTAGTTCTTGTGAAATTTTCAAATTTATTTTGTTCTGTAGTTTAGGTTTTTTGTAATTAGCACCTCTTTTTTTTTTTGGTAGAAGTCTAATGGTATCAACATAGCTGAAAATTCACTTAGGGGCATAGTCTCCAAGTTCATATGAAAGCCTTATAGGTCCAGTTGACCAAAACTGGATGTCCCACTTCACAGATCACTCATTAGGATTTATATGTTTAGATACCTCTGAAGACCTGAACTTGGGCTCTTGCATGTCTTCTACATTCATATTCTAAAGAAGAAACACCTCTATGCTGGTCTAATCAATACTAGGATAACCACACTAGGATAACAGCAAATGCCCACAGTCCCTGTGAGTGCTGGTGTTCAGCAAAGTAGTCCTTCTCCTGGGTCTTGTCATAGTGAGGTGAACATGTGGGCTATGGGTGCTGATGGTCCACATGGGGATGGATGTGTCCTGACCCAACACAGTGCATGTGTGATCCCTGCAGAGCTCTCATACCGTGCAGCCCTCCATTTACAGCAACCAACTGACCCAACACTGGCAGCTCTAAAGTTTATTCAGCTTCTAACGGAGCTCTTAAGTCTGCATTTCATTTTGCTCAAAGCGAGCAGAACAAATGGAGATGAAAATGAGGTAGAAAGTCAGAGTGGCTTGGTGAAAAGAATGGATATCCATCTGCAAATAACTAAGCAGTGTCAGAATTTAGGTGACGAGGTATAATTGTTATAACCTTTCCAGGGTTTTCATTCTTTGTTTGTTAGATGCTCTGTGCCATGGCTTGATACCTTTTGTCAACATCACTTTCTGTCGTTTTGGGGAGTAGTCAGTGAACTCAAAGTTGCTTTTACTTTTCTCCTGCTTCTCTCCCCTTTTGTCATGATCAATGAAGATAAATGTATATGTTGTAGTAATAAAGGAAATAAAATAATTTGTGGAAAAACCTTAAAGATATTTTCTCACATCATTCTAACAATTTATTGCACACCATTTGAAATTTCAGAAAAACTTTGCATTGACATGCACTGAGTGCCATGATCTAGTAAATGGACTGGAGTTGGACCAAGGGTTGGACTTGATTATCTCGGAGGTCTTTTCCAACCCAATCGATTCTATGATTCTATGATCATTTCACACCAAACTGTTAAAATGAAGGTGACACTTAAACAGTTGTCTTATTTCTCTCCTATAGCCTCCAATACACTAGAAGGAAATAAAGTTCAATTGTGTTCTACAGTGCTCAGAACTGTATTATCCATCTGATGTCTGTAGGCTCATATCACACTGTCTTCTGATATCCACAGTAATTTTTCTGTGCTATGGGACACATTCCTTGTGCTGGCAGGATGGTTTTGGTATAAGATTCTAACCATACCCAAATGACATGATAAACTTAGACATAGACTGACAAACTTACCCATTGAAAAGTTTTCTTAGCTCTTGTGATGACTTGGATGAATAAAGCAGTCCATCAATTACTGAATCTTCATATTTCTGATTTTTTTTTTTTTAGTAGAATATATGCTATAATTCAGAAATCATTTCACGCAAAGGGATATACCCACTAGGCATTCACATTGGCCTATTTTGGGGAAAACCAGGTTTCAGAGTAGCCCTCAGTGTTAGATTAATATGCTTCACTGGAAAAGCAGATTCTTGCAGTCTACAGGCGAAATAGCAATGTTTTAGTAGTGTTTCAATATGTATGAATCACAACCAGAATAATGGTAGTTTCATGTTATACTTTATGGACTGTGTAAATGTTTTGTTATTAGGCTGTAAAATAGATTGAGCTAAGATTTAAAAAAAAACCAAAACAGAGAGGTAAGATGTGGCTCATAATCTGTGCCATATTTTGCATCATCTAAACAGCAAAGTCTCCAAGGTGGTTTGTATTTAATTCTGGAGTGTCTGATGCCTTTTGAACACAGGAAAAACTTGTGGGTACAGCCCAAAGATGTGGCGAGTGGGCTCTATATATTGGCTGACTTGGTTAGAGGTAGGGCGTTCAAGACGGAAGGTTTTTTGCTTTCCTTTTTTGATGATCTTGTTCTGCAATGTGAGGCCAGGATGCTTAACAGGGGGAGAGAGTTATGTTCTCTGCTTTCCTCCTGTAAGCATTTTGTTTATTTGATTTGAGACCAGTAGACTTCATGCCACGTGGGTGAAAAAGGAGCTGGGGGTTCAAGAGCACTTTTTGATCTTAGAAAGGAGAAAGCATAGCTGTAGGAGTAGGTGGAGGCAGATCCTGAGGGAGGAGGAGATGTGAGACATCTGTAACATGCCTGCGGTTTCCCCTGACAAGGAATTGCACCTACCTTATCAGCTGGTTGTCTATGCATCTGCTGGAGCTTCTTTTATCATAATTGACTATTTCATTTTCTTTTTGTAAGTCCCTGGCATTGTGGACTATGATTTAAGCTCTTTTCTGTGTGCTTTGTAATATCTGGAAGCAAGGTCATATGTAGCCAGCAGAGTCCACTGCCTCTTTTTTACTGAGCTTAGTATGAGGATATATGCACACTTCAGTCTTTCTACAAAGAAATATTTCTATTCCATGGGTGTTACTGGTGTTGATTCACAGATAAATTCCTCTTTTCTCTAAATAGCCCCGAGGAGTTCCACTGTATACATAAAACCCATCAGCAATGGCTTAAAGGCTTTACCAAACCAAAATTGTACCTGTCAGCTAACAGGCAAGTTTACAAGTTACAGGGGTATTAAGTCCATTAACAAGTTTCTACCTTCCCAGGAGCTATTGTTGCCATGAGTTTGGGTCCTGAGCGTTGGGCCCACAGGCGTGTGGACTGTAAGACAGGTCTCTAAGCTACTACTTGAAACTGTACTATAGTAGCTGCTGAAAAATCTACAGCTTACCTCAGTGTAACTTGTTTGTCTGTGCCTTCCCTTCCATTTCAGAGATTCTTTTAGCTCTGAGAACTTGGTAATGTTTTAGGGAAAGTTTGCAACATTTCTTTCTTTCCTTGATCTCTTGAGCTAGGACATGTTGAAGCCTGATCTCTAATTTAGATTCCCAAAATATTTAAGTGACCAAATCCAAGGGACATAAATTGTATTAGGTGCTTACCTATGTTTGTCAGACTGTCAATCACCAGGCATCAATTACCAGAGTTGCAAGATGAGATCTGAATCTCAGCCATTTCAGTCTTAAGTTTCTAGGCCCTATAAATGTAAACCACTTCTCCTGCCTCTAAAAGGAAAAAAAAGGAATGGAAATAAAGCAACTGATTGTGAAGAGCTGTTGATGCAATGCTCTCCCACTCATTTCTACCCATGTGTATCTTAGTCACATGGACAAGAGATGGGTACAAGGTAAACCTGAAAGAGTATACCACTTGGAATGTGTCAAAGGCTTTGGCCTTTCTAAGCTTGGGTGTGTTCCTGCTTATTATTAGTTGGGAGATCTTAAGACATCAAATTCTCAGACCGAAATCCTATTGCCAGAGTAGGAGAAATTGCATTGCAAATGGTTCATGACAGACATTTCAGGTCTTAATACTTAGTGAGGCATTGATGATGGGCCATTTCTCTATTCCAAACAGACAAATTACATTGGCAGATGTAACCGCGGGAAGATAAGTGATGCATCTTGTGTTTGAAGCGAAAGTTGTGCAAGTGGTGAAAGGCAAACTGCCGATGGCCTTCTCTCTCTGAAGCGTCCTCTGTAGCTTGAATAGACATTAACTATTATTCACAAACTACCTGTGGGTGTTTTTAAATATTTATTACTTTCTCCCTCTTTAAAGTTGAAGCCTGCATCTGCCCACTGCAAAACAAATCCTTTAAGAATAGATGTGACTTGCTGGCTCATAGCAGTTGGTATTTAGCAGTGAAGATAGAAGCTTGTGTCTGCAATTAAAAGTTAAATTCCTCATCTCCCCTACTGTGTGGGCAGTTCTAATTCCTTCACTCTTGCCCCCTCACCTTGTTCATTGCAAGTCTGAGGCATGTGGCTATTCTGAAGAAGCCTGGGACTCTTAAGACAGACACTTTAAAATGTTAAAGATAATAATTAAAAAGGTGTTCAACCGCTAATTCACTTCAACTTGCACTGAGTAAACCTTGCCAAGTAGCTAAGGACTGAAGATAAATACTGTTATAACCACCATTTTAATTTTGGGGAAGCAGAAACGGACAGTTAACTAGTGAATAGTAAGTATCAAGGCTTCTTGGGAAGAGCAGGTGTGATGACTCCTTTTGGTATTTATGAATATAGAATTCTAATTACAGTGCACTTTTACATAGCAGTTATATAAGATGACAGATTTGCTTTTGACCCACTTTTTTTAATGGATCCAGTTAAGTCCTCTTGATTTATTCTGGTAGGTGGCACCTCAGTTGAAACCTGGATAAGAGAACAATTTTGCAATGAATTTTAATAGTTTTTTTTCCGTTCGGTTTGTGTGGGGTTCTTTTGTGTTTGGTTTTTTGTTGTTGTTGTTATTGGGGTTTTTTGTTTGTTCTTAAGTTACCTCAAAGTGGGGAGGGAAGTGAAAAAGCTAAATTACTGGTAAAACTGAATGTTTGCACTCAGATTAAATACAGGTTTTCTAGTCGCAACAAACTAATTGCTGCAGCGTAACATCTGTGCCTATTGCTGCAGTATTTAAGTACAGTCTCAGATGCTGCACTACTTAAACATAAGGCTTAAAGCCCTCAGTGGCACAAGCTTATCCAAAGATCAGAAAACAGCAGTTTCGTGGCCATTAGCCCCAGGACCACAATGAGTAGCATTAGTGGGGACATGTTTAGCACCATTTGAAGCACGGAGGGAGAAGCTGCTGTGTTCTTTGTTCACCTGGAGTGTGCAGGGCTGCCTGAGGCACAGATACTCCCTCTGCACAGCCTCTGATCACAGCTCTGTTCAGACTCTTAATCCAGCACAAAAAGCTTGCCCGTAGCCACAGAGTGAGCCTGGGAGGTTTAGTCTGCCTCTGTTCTGCACAGCTTTGCCTTTGGAGGAATAGCAACAGCGAGGGTGAATTTCATCCCTTTTCCACAGGGAAAGCAAAACAGCTTTATAGCAGTTGTTGTCCCAGAGCTTTAGTATGGAAGGTGCTTTTCCCCCTTCAGATGCCACCCTGCATCTAATGTGACTTTTTCTATTGCCACTTGCTGGTTGGGGGTGTGACTCATGCTCCAAGACGATGCTTCTCTGCTCGACTGGCAGAGCACTGAGCACTCTCTCCCTCCTGGTCCTGTGAGTTGGCGTGCAGTGATTAGGACTGTGCTGAGAAGTCCCCTACAGTCAGAAAACTGGGAAAAGTCCAACTGAGGACACAGAGTTCAAGTGTTAGAATATATGTGGGAAGCAAGTAAGCAGACTTGCTGGGAGGGCATACCCCATGCTTGGCAAAGGTGGTGAGTGCTCATCACTCTCTGGTAAACAGAGCACTGGGACTGGGACTTCCAGTTAACATCCTCTGTTAGACAGAGATCTGCACCAGAGCAACTGTACTGAGCAATTTAATGTGATTTTTTTTCTGCCAGTTTGCTTTTTGATTGTCACTTAGCTGTGTTACCTAAATTTGACTATGACTAGAGTGCCTTGTGAAAAATGCAACAATTCTATTTTTTAAAAAATAAGCTCACTGATTTCCATGTTCTTCTCCAAATCAAATCCATGGAAATGCAATTTTGGACTAGTAGTTATTTTAATATTGACTTATTTCTACAGTAGTAGATGATTGAAAAAATACTTTGGGGGAAAATATTGAGACATTTGTTCTGAAAATGCCAGTAAGAATTTTATGACTTTACTATAACACTAGTCATTTTTTCTTCTTGATTCTCTCAAATAAAATTGTGGCAAGATTCACTGATTCAGTTTTACAGGACTTTGTTAGGCTGTAATTATTTTTCCTTTGATCACTTTTTTGCATTATGTCTCTGTCGTTTTTTCTCCATGCATCAGTATCTGAAAAGAATATGTTGTGTCTATTTTGTGTATTTCCATGCAAATAAAAATATTTTATTAAAAAACTGTCTAAACTTACCCTTCAGAGAGCATCTAGGGACTTTTCTGCTGTAAAATCAACAGGCAATGTAATAGATTCACTCTCCAATGTAGGAATAACATCTTCCTGAGCACTGGCAGGATTGCTCTACAGAGACTATGCAGTGTCCCCTTAAAAGCTGTGGTAGCGACAATGCAGTTTTCTCTATGCTAATCTGTAAATATGTAAACACCACAGAGTTAAGAGCTCATTTTCTTTGTGTATGGGCTGTGACATCTCTGATATGACTAGTACAGTACGTGATAATGTGTCTGCAGCAGCTGGGCTGAAATGTAATGCCTGTTGTTTTGTACAGAGGCTTTTGCAGTGGTTAGGTGCATCTTGTCTGCTAGATTTGCTTGCCCATGCACAACAGGCTCCCTGTTACCTGCAGCTTGGTGGGTGTCATGACCAGACAGACCTTTTTCAGTATCCAGGCAAGATTTCTTGCCCATTGAATAACTATCAAGTGATTTTAGGTACTATGCTATTAACTGAAAAGATAAAATAACAGTAGGGCTGTGTCTGACAGCTCTGATGTGACATTTTTTAAGTTCAGGCTCATGCTACTGCTAAATTAACTATGTGAATTCTGACAACCCAAATCATATTGCTTTCCCTGCAAGCCCCTCCATGTACAGAAGGATCATTGCAGTTTACACAGGTCTCAAGCATAGATTTGGGCTGTGCATTATTCTTGTCTGTTTGAAAAATGTAGGTAATAATGAAGCTTATGTTGTTGACTTAGAATTGCTTCTCAGGAAGGATATATGTTAGTGATCAAGGTCAAAGAAAAGTGGAGGAAAAACATGTTGATTTTGGTTGGGGAAAAAAGCTGTTTGTGAATGACCAAGGTTCAATAAAAAAATGTATTATATAACCATTCCAAAGTGACCTTTTCTCCCCTGTGAATGACCCATCTATTTTGTTTTACTCTGGCCCTCTGCAGCACTACCCATGTGAGAGTACATTTCTTGTATAAACTGCTGGGATGTTGACATTTGGTGTCATTCCTAGTTACATGCTTGCTTTGTCTTTATTTTTTTGAGACATCTGGGGATAAAACTTAAAACTTCCACAGTATCTGAATCATAAATCAAATGTTTTGCTGGAGGATAACGGTGCACTTAAAACAAAAAAGACACAGAGAATTCAATCAATATAATATCTAAAAAGCAACAGCTTGTCTGCATCTTGAATTGTAATTCATTAATTAGAGTAAGGATTTACATAGTTATTATGGTGTACTGGTTTTGAAAACAACAGAGAATGAATTCATCCTTCCAATGCATTTGATCAGTGTATGAAAATCAGAACAAAAATTTTTTATGCTGTTTTTATTTTATGTACATAATTTGAGTAATGTACACCCCTGGGTAAAGCTTGTTGGGAATTTCTGGAGAAGTTAATTCAACAGTTGTACTATTTTTGTTCACTTCTTGCAAATGTTTGAGAAGAATTTGCTCTTGCAGTCACTTACTGAAATCTCATATTTCAGGAGTCAAACACTAATCTCATATTTCAGGAATTAAACACTCCCACTTCAGTCCATCTACTCCCATAACATAATTTATGAGGGATTGAACCCTGCAAATATTATTCACTGCAGGACTATGCTTTCCTATGCTCTCTAGTACCAGCAAAAATAATTAAATAAGAGTGAACAAAAATATTTGAATGTGCTCTGTGGAATTAGAATTCTAAACATTGAAGAATCAGGTATTTGGCACTATTGTTTCCCCTAAGCAGCTGCTATCCTGAAGAATAGTAAGATGGTGGTATAAGACTTGGGTACTTCCGTATTACAGAGTGAGCAGGGTTTGGTACAACAAATCTCACTTGTTAATACTGATCTGTTGAGGAATATACCTGGTGTGGGTAGGTCAATCTGCATACTGAGATGCACACTGAGATACACATTGAAGCCTGAGACAAGACTTTGGATAACAAGAGGCATGAAGATGCAAAGAGATGGATGGACACTGGGAGAGAGAGCAGAAGTGGAGGACTCAGGAGGAAGAGCAAGACTTACGTGGGAGTAGACTGTGAGGATATAAAAATCCAGGGGTTCCTTTGTTGGGGTCCTCCTTGGAGGCACCCAGCCCTGTCTGTTTCTGTGTCCTGAATAAATTGCTTTTTATGGAATTAGGCATCTCAGACTCTGCTATGGGAAACCTGGGATAGAATCGATAAAGAAACAGTCTGCGTGTGAGTGGGGGGTGCAGGGAGTCAAGTGGGGGACCTGTCAACTCACTTTGAAGGGGCTTCAGTCCCAGTAGTTAAAGTCTCTGGCATTGGGAGTGTGACTGATGGTGTTGTGAATGGTCAGACTGGGAAGTATCCTGAACAGTTTCCTAAGCAGATGGGACCCTGGGCCACTACCTTCGGAGTCTCCTTTCTCCAAACATCCAACTGCCAGCACTGGGTGAGTTCATCTGGGACCTTTGGAGCAGAGAGGAGCCAAAGGCTGAGTGTTAATAGGGTGCCTTTGAGCCTCTCTGTTGGTGTGGCATTTTGTGCAGTTTTGGTGAAATTATGGGTGATGGGTCAAGAAGGGGCATGCAGCCTGATCAGCTCAAGGGGCACAAAGAGATGTGGAGCCCTCAAAAGGCACGAGTTGGATCAGGAGAGGATCGAATCTCTCCTGTGACATAGCTGGGTTTTGGAGACCTGCATAAGGGCTGGTGTCCCTTGTACCACACAGTGAGCAGTATAGTCTCTTAGCACACACAGAAGTCCTTTTTATTAAGCATTTAAAAAGGGGTTTCAAGGTCCTCACAGTGATTGAAACAATGGGAAATAAACTCAGGATGCCCTTGGCTGTTGCAGAGAATTAGGAGGAATTGTTCTGTACAGCAGAGTTTTGCAAAGACCATTGTGCCAGGAGGACTGACCAGCTATAACCTGGTCTCCCAGCTCAGTAGGACAATTGCTGTCACAAAACTTTAGTGAGACACTTGCAGTTAGTGTCTTTGTAGACCAGGCAGCCCCTGGCATCAGGAAATATTTTAGGAAGCATACGCCAGGGTGGCAGGGATCAGTACAGATGTGGGATTGTTGGTCTCAGCACAGCCTGTATGTATTAAAACAAAGGGCAGAGTACCATCTGTCACGAGACAGGACCCTGTTCCCCTGGAAGCCAACAAGAGTACTCAGAATCAGACAGACAAATACATAGCCCAAGGGGTTTTGAAGCATTCCATTAGATGAAGAAACTCATCTCCTTTACCCTTGTCTGGCTCCCTGCTTGGTCCCTGAGTATCTCTGTTGTCACTGCCAGTCCTACTGCTCCATTTCAGAGCTGTTCCTGTTCCCAGTGCTCTCAGTGCTCCAAGTTTGTCCCCTGATCAGACAGTGTACCAAAGATCTGTAGAAGTCTAATCTTTGGTATCAGTCTATTAAAAAATATGATTTTTTTTCATTGGTATCAGAACAGGCATTAAAAAGGCCAAATGCTGAAGGAACTGTACCGATTTGCTCTGTGGTGCTATACATATGAGTTACCAATTATTTATAAATCTACTTAGTGCCTATGTCTAGATTTATTTAAATGTAATTGATTTAGTGCATGTAGCAAGAGAAAATTTAATTTTTAATTGACTATGAATAGGCAATAGAGACTGTTCCTGTGCCTGAAATTGGAAGATGAAGTGCTTAGGACCATTAGCAGAGGTCCATAGATAACTCTGAGACTAAACTGTGTATCTGCAGGCTTACAAAATGATACTGAGCTAAGTGTGTTTGGATCCCTGTAGTGGTATCTTAGGACCATGTTAACAGGCTGACATTGCACCTTGCTGTGCACCTGGATAGCACTTTTGTCATATAGATGTGAAATGAAAACTTTAAAACTTTGACTCAAACCCCTTGAGCAAAAAACTATAGACCTGCTTTTAGATAATTTTTTTGGTTTTTGAGTCTCTTTAGATCCTCTGTCACCTCTACACTGATCAATTTTTTTCTATGGCAGAAGTTTAGGCTTTCTATTCTACCTCATTTGACTTTCAGTCCTGCAAACTCCCCACTCACCCATTAGCCACTGTCAAAGAAGTCTCCTTTCCTCACTGAAGGTTTCATTGTCTTCAAGTAGGCATGTTGCTTGTTGTCCTGAGGAAAACTTCATTTCAATAAACCCACAGCAGTCAATACTTTGTGGCATCACTTCTAATTATTTTCCAATGGCAAGTATAGGTAAGAGCTGGCAGGGAAGCCCATTAGTCAACCAAGATAATAAACTGAAAATTACTCATAAAAATGACTGACAGTTCCTCTTTGAATTAGAAAAGAGAGCAGAATAGCTTGAGAGGAGTTATGGAGAAATATCAGTTTGATTTATGTACAATAATCTTGCTGTGGACTGTATTATGAACATGGATCTTAAATAAGGGCTACTCCTTGTTGTTTGAAGTGAATCTTTAGTGCCACAGTAAACTTTGCAGAGAAAAACCCCCAGAACTCTATTCATCCCATTAAAAAGAGCTGGGGGTAGAAATGTATAATCACCCAAAGAAATTGGGATCGAAGGTTGCACTCTTGCCCTATATTGTTCTTCTGCAAAGATTTATTTTTGTCTTTGATGAATTCAGATACAGAGAGAATGGATTTTTGATCTACATAACAAGCTCATTTTATAAAGTTATTGCAGCAACCCCCTCCTTAATTCTGTATGAAAACTGAAATTACAGTTTGATGTGAACTGAAGGGGTCCCATACACTTATGAGGTGAGAGGATTCACCAAGACATGAACTCCAGTATTGGGCTAACTAGGTATTGCATGTTTATCACTTGTTACAACAGCTTGAGGATCTTTTGCTAGTGTTTTCTGTAGGAATTTGCCAGTGACCAACTCATAAAACCTAAGCATCGTTTTCAGTAAAAATATTCTTTGGGTTTCTCATACCTGGGTATAATCACATAAGGAGATTTCATGAGGTGAATATAAGTTTGATATTCAATACTGAGCTGAGATTCACATGTTCAGTCCCATTCTTGTGGTTTGCATGCAAGAGATGAAGCAAATAAAAAAATCCAAATCCTAGAACAATAGAGGACAAAACTTCCATATCTATCTTTCAAGGGCAAGTTTTATGACATTAATTTCAAATTCTGCAGCTATAAAGTTTTCACGTTTATTGTGATGTAAAATGGCTTAACTCTCTTTGCTGAAGACAGAAAAATTTTCTCTAAGTGAGAGCCTGTGGATAGCTACACTGCTCTTGGGAGCATCTGGAAAAGAAGAGGAGGGGGTCACAAAGGCTTGATTCAGTTAGGTTATCTCTCAATCATTTAAGGTTATTTTCATAATGAATGTGATTGTATAATTTGAGGAAGAATTCTGTGTTTGCATTTGAAGGACTCTTTTTTTCCCCCCCTTGGTCTAATATGTTCTTTCACCTGGATAAAGGAAATTTTTTTCTATAGATTTATTGTCCTCTTGTCTCTGTTACCTCATCTTCCATATAGATGTTCTTCCTTACTAGTAGTATCAAGTAGGACTGAGGAGTGATTGACAACTCTATTCCATTTAGATGAGTAAAATATAGCAGAATATTTTGATCAGTTAAAATAAAAGATTGAGAATAATGAATTTTCAGAAGCTATGCCACTTGAATAACAACATAGAAATAAGGAACCTAGCATCTATCCAAGAAGTTTGATAAACCAGGATGCATCATAGGGAGTTGAAGACAAATGAAGCTTAATGCCAAGCACTGCTGATTTGTAGGGGTAGTAATTCTATTTAACTGAAATTTCTTCCAGCTTATTTAGTAGTGCTTAGGTCTTTATCAGTCTCATTGCTTACTCCTTGCCATGCTAAAGCAGTGTTCTCTTTCATGCTACCTGTAACTCATAAATGCAGTAATTTAATTCTCAGTTCTCTGTCTGTGGTTGATAGCTGGCTTATTCTCCACCATTATTCAGATTATAAATAAAAATGCAGATTAATCAAGACTTTTATAGTCTTCTGTATCTTGTTTTCTTTCTATACCTCAGGCTTATTTTTCATAAGCTCCTTTGTTTAGCATGTGAAAACCAACTGTAGTAGTAGTTCAGCAAACTATTTGGGAAGAGGGGACCTGGGAGAAATCTTCACACATTATTTAGTTAAAACATATTTCTCCAATTGGTTTCTACTGCTACAGTATAGAGTCATCCACATTTACCTTTTTTTTGCTATAAAGATGCTTTCCCATTATGAGAACACAGATCAAACACATCTCCACAGTTTGCATTTTTATTTTTTTATTTTTTTACTTTTTTTTTTTTTGGTACAATGCCTACTCCTACCACATAGCTTGTAAGGACTTCTTTTTAGGATAGTGCCTGTCACTAAAAGTTTGTACTACAGCCCTTCATTGATTTATTGGAATAAAATAGGAAGAACTTGTTTTAAATTTAACTTGGACTGTTTTTCATATAGGAAACCTACTGGGTTGTCAGTCAGAGTAAATTTGTTCTGTAGGTCTGATTTCTGTAGAGATGTAGTAGAGGCCCGACAGATTTTTCTAGACATCTGTATGCTATGGTGCTAAATTCCTGGCTTAGCAGAGACCCCCCACCACTGGTAGTGGCAAGTGCTGGCTCTTGAGGCTCATGGTAACACCTTGACTGCTTGAACTTTCAGGGACCTGGCTGCCCAACTAGCTTGCCTCTGAACCCTTGCAAAGCAGCTTTTTGGGCGACCGTTCTGGCTCTGCTCAAAATCATAGAATCACAGAATGGGTCAGGTTGGAAGGTACCTTAAAGTTTATCCTGTTCTAACACCCCTGCCATGGGCAGGGACACCTTTCACTAGACCAGTTTGCTCAAAGCCCCATCCAATCTGGCCTTGAACACTTCCAAGGATGGGGAATCCACAACTTCTCCAGGAAAAATGGAGTAATAGAGTTAATAAATGCAAGTGAGCATGATGGTTGTAAACATATTGGCAGAAAAGAGCAATTTCTTTGTTGTTGGCCTTCAGTGTAGGGGCATCTACATGCAGGAATACTCAAAAGCAGTTTCAGACAGCAGCAGCTGCAGAGTAGCAGGCCCTAGACCTGTTAGTCAGAGGCAAGGTGTTGAGGATGGAAAAGGAAGTCGAGGGATGGTTTAAACCCTTCAAAAAGAGCTAAATTCACAAGCACTGACTTGCATTATCAGCAAACAGGCTGCAAAACTTGGTTTAAAGAAATTAAACTCTGTCTGAGTTTCAAAAACAAGGAGTCAAAGCTCATGTCTGATTCTGTGACTTAAAACATTGAGTAGTTTTTTTTTTCCTAGCTCAATTTAAGAAAGAAAAGAAAGAACCCTTCTGGCTGTGGCCATGTATGCCAACCATCAGCCAGGAGTAAAGCTTTACAGCTGACTTATAAACCCCTGAGAGATGGGTTTTCTAATGGAAATACTGACAGCCTCTTAACTTGAGCAATACTAGCAGGCGCCATTGTAATAAATGAGACTGAGAGACACATGATACAGGCCCCAGAAGGTAATTAATGGCTAGAGTAAAATAAAATATAGACACAACATCCCACAGAGAGCATGACTCAATGGAGCAAACTTGTAATAAAGCACAAAGAATGTCTGTTTAGTAAAGAGCTGTGTGGAACTGCTTGTAAAAGAAATCATGAGTTGGTGTTAGAGACAACTGAGCTCTCTGTATGTTTCTTTTAAATTAGAGGATTAAAAAACTCCCCTTCGCTCTAAAAAGATATTTTTGGCAATGCAGAATTGCAGTTATAATAAAATGAGAAGTAATGAGATGCAAAGTGCACCTATGCAAACAAGATCTCAAGACGCTTCCCAGCAGAAATATAGCAGAGGGAAGTTACAACTGCGTCTACTACCTCATCTTACTTTTTAATCAACTAATTTTTTGACTAGCTGTCATTCTGATTCTAACCCAATTGTCTACTCATTTGGAATGCTTGATTTCATCCTTGTCACATGTTATGTTTCAAAGCAGGCATCAAAACAGTCCTTATTGCTCAATTTCCTTGCTTAAGAAACAAAGCTTAAAAAAAAAAAAAGTCACCGCCACAAAAGCCCCCCAAACC
>JAOXXN010000471.1:9108649-9125627 GCA_026770055.1 Myrmophylax atrothorax | reverse complement strand
GGTCAACTAAAACACTTAGTCTGTTGGATTAAAAGAAATCTGAAGTTCTTTTTAAAGGTGTGGTCCATTCTTGTTGTTCACAGATATCAGGCATTGTTTAATTGAACCCTCATCAAGGCTGGAAGGAGGGAAACTATCCACACTGGGTGTCAGAGTGCAGCATTTCTATGCTCTCGTCTGTGGTCCATTCTGGAATTAACACTAGCACTGGGATACTTTAATGGATTTCCATGGTGTTGAAACCTTTTTTCTGAACAAGATGACCTGCCCAAAGGCCCAGATCTGCAATTTTCTGCACCTAATATGGTCCAAAAGCCCAGGGATATTTCCTTCTGGATAACATCTGCCTAGATATCTTGCATTATTCATAGTAAGGTCAAGCAAAAATTCTGCCTACACTAACTCAGGTATTTTAAGTGTCTTGTGTTAAACCTTTCAATGTAGGAATACATAGGAGTAGTGTGACAGCAGGGAGAAGGAACTTCTAGATGGCTTTTCAGCATAGGAAATTAGATGAACACAGCTCGCTATTATAAATGGATAGTTTAATGAGTGTTCTTTTTCCCCTTACAAGCCTTTATAGTTTTTTATTATGGTATGAATGGCATGATATGAAAATGTGAGCCCTTCTTCAGTCAGTGGTTGTGTTGGACTCAGCCATGAGAAAATATTCTCATTAATGAGAGATAAAGAGCAGTGTTTTGTGAGTTCTGCTGGATTATGATTAGTTTGAGTGCTTAGAGACATAACTGGGTCAAGGGAGGGGCTGGAAGTCTCTTGGCCGAGAAAGACCTTTGCTGAGAAAATTGCGGCTTCTGCAAAAGGCAACCTCTTTTGGGGATGCCACTCTTCAATATCTTACAATATCCTAGGGAAGCTGTTTTTTCAAAAGATCCAGAAGGAAAGTTGGGGAACAACATGGAAAGGTCTGAGATAAAATTAGTCTTCAGGAAGTGTTTTTTTCCCCATAGAAGTTTCTTCTGCTTTAAGAGTACCCAAACCAAATACATCTAGCAAGCTGCTTCCTAGATTTAATATCACTTTGGAAACTGAATTCTCTGCAGAAGTTAATGATAGTTAGGCAGATGACTGGTCCATAGTTTGGATACTGGCTTGCTGTGTGTCCTTTTCAAGACAGATATAAAGTTTGGATATAATCAGACCCAGATTACAAAAAATATGGAAATCTCTGTCTAGTATAAACCAAAGGGAACATGGATGATCACTCAGAGTCCTAGGCAGGATTAGGTTAACTTAATCCCTCTGAAAGCAGCACTGACATCCTTGGACTTCATTCACTTCCAAGTGCAATGTTTAGCCCCAGATGTAGAAAAAGAAAGAAAAAAAATCAAAGAAATTGCATGTTCCCTTCCCCTTTCCTTCCTTTCTTTCAACTGACATTGCTAGAGCACGAATAGTCATGCATTATGCAGCACAGTTATTCTATGGGAAATGCTCACAGACATCTAAATTAATGGAATAAGTATGTCAGCTTCCAACTGCTAAACTCAGAGGATTTTGAAGCACAGATACAGTAGCAACATCTGGTTTCTTTAAGATTTCTAAATAAATTAATTTTTAAAAATTTAAGATGCCTACATGCAGCATCTTTTGACCAAGTTGCAAAGAAAGAATCCCCATCGCTTATGCTCTTAACCTAACATATTGCTTTTCATGCTTTCCCTGGAGTATTGATAGAAAGCTGCAGATGTTCTCATTTAAGCATTCTGTGTCTTGTCAACTAGATGAGAAAGAAGTTGTTGTGCAAAATGGTAACCAATTTTCAGAATGAAGGTTATGAAATAGTTTCCTTCTCCATCATGCCAAGGTTTTCTCATCTGAGCATTGAACTTCTATGAATATTACCATATTCCACTCTTCAGAGAGTCTGAGGAAGCAATGTGTGCGACCAGATTAATTCCTTTTAGATTAAGTTCAAGATTTCAGTTGAGTTTCAGTATTTTTACTTGATCTTGTGTCAGTGCTCATGAGTAGTGTAAAACGGTGAACTGCTTTGTAAGAATTTATTTACACCCATGAAAGATTGCAGTTAGTACTGATGAATGAAAACTAGGCACATCTACTGTGATTTCAACCTGAATGGAACTGTAGAGTCAGTTTTAGAATTAATATAGGAGCATCTGGAATTTAATAGTATCTGACTTTCTGCTTCTGAATTTCTTGTTTCTAATATAAATTTACTCATGGTTTACTTTTTTCTTGTTTCAGTTTTAAGGGTATATTTCATTTTACTGATTAAAACAAATAAAGGAAGGTGATTTGACTAGCAAATGGCATCCTTATTGTTAGACTTCTAACTGCCTCTACCAGTGAAAGGTAGATCTAGGAGATAAGGTTATTATCTTAAAATGAATGATTAGTTAATCAGGTTAAAACTTTGGGAGGTAATTTGAACTAAAGCATCTGGTTAATATACTAACATAGAAGCCTACTCTGAGCTCCCTACTATTTTATCAGGAATTAAAATTGCATGGGCTGAAAGGCATTGGACAGTTCAGAAAAACAGGCAGGGAAAAGGATGTGATTTGAACCACATCATCTTCTGAGGAGCTCTTCTGACCTCAGCTGGAGAGAAGGGCTTTGGGTTTCCTCCTGTGTAGGAAATTTCAGATTTGTACTGCAAAATGATGCTTCCATGAAAACAGCCCAGTAGCAGGTACTGACTAGAATGGAGGGAAAAGCCTTCCTTTGCTCCAAAAGGAAGGAGAATATGCACAAATTTCTCTGGTATCTGGGTGGTAGCTACAGCTGATTAAGCAGATAGATGGGGTGAAGAATGAGAAATATTTTTGTAAACACATACATTTATGTATTTGGATACGTACAGAATGTTGATATCTACACTTGTATATTAATGACATGGGTTCTGTGTCTAATTGACAGGTGCCTTAAATTGCATTGCATGGATCTAAGTCAGTAGATGAGATGTAAACGCAGCAGTAATTTCTAGACATATATGTGGATCTGACCATGAAACTCAAGCTTCAATTTATCAAATGTCTTGCTTGCAGTTAATATCTACTCCGTAACTACCTATTTGACCCCATTTTATGCTTCTATCTTGGATTACTTGTGATCTGATTGCATGGAATATGTACATGGTTTAAATTTTTTGTTTGTTTCAGACAGTTGCAGACTGGGAAAACCAGTCACAGTAGCAAAGAATATGGAAAACTTCCTACTTAGGATCCACTCCCATGCCCAGAACTCAAATAAAAGAACACAAGTATTCTCTTTCCTTCTTCGTCCTGAGCCTAAATTTGCAGAACAGTATCACAAATTTTGGAATGCGAACCATAATTTCTTTTTTTAATACCTTGGAGCATCAGAGGTATCAGAGGTTCATATTCTTTTTCCTTAGAAAGGCAAAATTTCCAGGTAAACTCCACATCTGCATTCCCCCGAACACAGTGAGCCATTTGTGCCTCCACAAGAACACTTTCCTTTAAGCCACTTAAGGGAAACGCCCAAAATAGCTCTCAGTACATAGTTGTGTGTCTCACTATCAAAACTTAGCTCAAAGAATTTTGGAAAGGGCTGTTAGGGAAAAGGAGACAATCAAAGATCTATATCTGATTCCAGTCATGTCAAATAATTATGGTGTGGTGTAAAAAACACTTTGCAAGGCAGTATGAGCGATTGGTCCTTCAGCTGCATGGGAAAGAAAATGATGGCACAGTGTGAAGCAGAGACAGGATGTCTCCCAATTGTTTGATCAATCTGCTACCTCATGGCTAACTCAGAAATTCACTCATTCAATGCAAAAACAATGAAGATTGTAATAAAGCTCCATTACTGATAGAGCTACACTGGAGCCTGATTGAGTTCACTATTGCAGATAAAGATTCACAGTGAGGGTAAGAATCAGCTTCTTTTGATTTTATGTAAGGGATTTCAGTTGTACTTTTTTCCCAAAATTCTCTCTTTAAATGTTGAAACCGACTATTGTATGCCAGCTTCAAACCAGCAACATTTTACAAGTGGATTAAAAATGTGTACTGATAATGTTGCTCTGCTGCCAGCGAGAGCTTGAAACTTTCTGATAGAAAAATAATAGAACCATCTCATAAACAACTTTGGCATTTCAACATAGGGCAGACAGCCATATAAATAAAATAGATCAAGTGTGTGCTGCATTGAGATACTTAGTGTTTATTGCACTTACTTCTTTTCTTGATACTGAGCATGTAGACTGATGATATAAACAACATGAAATACAGAATGTGGCCTTGAACAGTGCTCCAAAGCTTTCTTTAGTAGAGAAATGACACCTTTACTCAACATAGATTTTAAAATGACCTAAAACTCTGGAGGCCTTTGTACAGAGGACCTCCAGGGTGAGTACACAAGTCTGAAACAATAATGAGCTCTCTACAAGGTTGGCTGCAGGAACTTATCTGTCATTCTGACATGCTAGAAGAAATCTACTGGAAATCTTGGTAGCAAGAACACGAAATGGACTTGTTGAGATTTAAGATATCCAAAAGCAGATAAATGTGAAGAAATTCCATTAATCATCCTGACAACAGGAAAATCCAGGCAGAGGGACAGTGTACAGCTGTCTAGCTAGAGCATGGCCCATTACTGTTTTGTCCATATACATTCTAGTGCTAGAGTGTTTATTGAGCTAGTCTCATAAATTTTATGTATTAGACTGGCTATTACACTACATAGTACCTTATTGTTATAATCTGATTATATTCTTTTAGTGTATCTGACCTCTAAGATTTGGGTTTGTTTTATTTTCTTTCAAGAAGCACTGGAATCAACAGGACACAGTACCTGGGGAACACTAAAAAGCAAGAGGGCTTGCACATGTGGCAGCCAATCCCAAACTATCGGAGCAAGTTGTTATCAGATTTTGTTATTCTTGCCGTTGTACTCATTAAGGCAGAACGTTGCTCTGCATGCTCATTCCTCTGAGGTCCTGGGCTTAGCTGGAAGTTGCACAACCATTTGTTGATATGAAGGTTATATATTTGGACAGGTAGAAATAAATACCATCAGCTGAACCACCAATGAAATTTGCACAGGGGCTTTATCACCAGTCTGTGCAATGTATGCTATTTTAGATACATTATAGCTTTTATCTTCCTAGTATTTGGCAAAAATGTCTAAGCAAACTGTGAATGTCTTCGAGAACTTAGGAGTTTTCAGTCTTTTCTCTACACTGAAAAAAGCAACAAATTCTTGAAGCCATGAGAATGTATATCAGGCAGTTTTTGTTTAAAACTAAATTCCATATTTAAACAATGTTTGGTATAATAAACATTCCTTATGCAGAAGCATAGCAACAGCCTTTAAGCCAGTGGCATTTTTTCTCAAATCTGCATTTCCTGCATCAGGAATTTGCTAGGCATTGTTGGAACTGCCTCTCTGGTCATAAGGACTTGATTGTATGCAGGAAGTAAAGATACGTCAGTTTGTATGATGCCTCCGTCTGGTGTCCTGAGGTATGGATTGGTGTGATAAATACTAATGAATGATTACTAATGTGTTATGTCAGTTAATAGATAAATGCTGTCTCACCTTCATTATAGCTGGAAGCCAGAATCTTTTGTAGTGATACTACCAACATCAATTTGTACAACAGTACCTTTGTGTTCTGTAACTTTCCTTGTAGGAAATAATCACATTTTATTATCAGAACTTAAATCTGGAATACCATCCATGAATGTGTTCAAAACAGCAGGAACTTGAAATGCAGTGGCTTAATGAAAGGAGTCCAGTCATCTGCTGTTATTGTAGTCTTCCTGTGTCTTTTGGGAGTCTTTCTTTAAGCTTCCATCAAAACACTTCTTTTATGAATTTACCTTACAAATGGGCTTCCTGGTGTTTGTTATGAGGATGCACAAGACCAAGAAGAGAATGATTGTGGAACAACCCCAGGTCTTACCCATTTTCATTATGAAAAACCATTAAAACCATTCTGGCATTTTACTAGATTGACTTTCTGAAACCAGGAGCAAAGTCAACATGCAAGACCTAAAAACATGTCAGGGGCAACACAAGGCTGCACTGCACTTCTCTGTTCTTTCCCTGCTCTGTGCCCCAGGGCCTGAAGACGGCTGTTTGTGGTCTCCAGGGCCCAGCAGGAATACCACAGGTAGAATGGGTTCTTGCTTCCTGAATGATAAAGGAGTCCATAAGCTTGACATCTCAACTTTTTAACTGTGTATGAAGGTCTCTACTTTGTGGTTCTGTTGCTGAATGGCTGTGGCAACTATGGCTAGGACTAGAATCTAGAACAGCCCTAAAAGGTCAGGGCATGCAGTTCATATGACACAATGGAACATTTTTTAATAACCCTCAAATCAGATAACTTGAAAAGTGAACTGCTGGGTTCCCACCTCATTAAAAGATCTTAAATTAGCTGTAAAGATAAAAATGGTTTTAAGAAAGTAACTATGAAAAGGAAAGGGTTATAATTCACTCCCTTGCCTTTCCCATCTCTATGTCTTTCATCATGTTCCTTCTGTCCTCTGTTTTCTTCTCTTTACCACTAAGGACCTGGAGTTGAACATTTTTTCCTACTACTGACAGTCTGCTCTGGTGTCAAGTTTTCATAGTCACAGGAATCCAAATCTCTAACCTAAATTCCTTGGCAATACAATAAACTCTCTTGCATGATATGCTTTCTTCTACTGTGGCATGAGTTGCTGTAATCAGATTAGGAAGAAGGGGTAAAGTCAAGAAGACAGAAAAAAAGTCTAGAGAACAAGAAATCTGGCAGCATGGAACTGTACGCCTGAAAAAGAGCAAAGTAGAGTGAGCATAACCTTTATTCTGCTATAAGGAAAATGAAGTTTCTAAGATGATTGATATTTTGAAAAATGTAATGAAAAGCTGCCCACTCCCTTTAATGTCTTCTAAAATCTTATGTTGAAAAGGTCTCCTGTTCCCCAAGGGTCAAAATGGCATGGATTTTCATTTCAACCTATAGGCAGGTTAGCCTAGAAGAAGTAATAAAATCCTCCTGCACATGAGGCAAGTAGCTGGGGAAAAGGCACCAGCGAGGTGATAGCTAAACAACACAGAGCAGTACTTTTTGGGGATGCTGCAGATGAGACCTGTGTGTGTCTGCCCAAACCAAGCAGCTGTTTTCCATTGGAAGCATGATACGGCATCTGTGAGGACAGCTGAGGTTTGGAGGCTTTCACAACTCATCCAGAATCCTGCCTAATCCTCTCAAATTTTAGAATCAGCTAAAAATTTTTGAGCGTGTTGTATGAAAAACTTGGGATACTGTGTGTACCAAACAGAGAGTAGAAAGAACTTTCATCACTTATGATAAAACATTAGCTTGTCTTATGCAGAGTAAAGTGTATTTTAAAGACTAGTGTACCTATCTTCTAATTAATCCACAAATTTAAAATAAAAAACTGCCCTACTACATGTCAACAGAAAAAATCATAGCAGGTCTTTCAGAAACTGATCCCTTCTGTATGAATCAAAAAGTCCTCTGCACACCTGGAAACAGTAATTTTTGGTTTTCTCAATAAAGTATTTAATGGGAATTGTAATCTGATACTTTAAATCTGGGAAGGTGACTTCTTCTAGATTCTTTGATTTTTGAGAATCATGAGGCTTTTTATGAAAGACAAGCTCAATCTTCTCAAATATTTGATTAGGAGCACCATATTAAGCTTCTCATAAGATTTCACTATTTTGACATAAATTACCACAGTACATTTAGTGTGAAATATGCTCATCAGCAACTCCAAGTAAAATACATAGTTATGAAGAAGCAGGTTTTGAATAAAAGTCCTTCACAATTCAGTTGTGTGGCCACTTTCAAATATTTTCTAGTCCAATCTTTAGCAACAGAAAGCACTTGAAATGCCATTTCTCTTTGCCTCTACTATATAGCTTGGTTTTTTACCCTGAAGTCCTGTTCTTGCTGAAAAATTAGCAGGTTTTTTCCTTTTTTTTGGCCAGAGTTCTTTCAACTGTTGTATGAATGTGTAGTTGCGAACTGGCTTCCAGTACACAGTTCCCTTCAAATGTTTGTTTTTAGGCCATGAGTAAGGCATACTACGATAACTTAATCACCTACTACATATTGATTGTTTATGGATAATGTCATTTCACAGTTGATATTTCTGTTGTTTCTGGATAAGCAATGTGACCTTGGACTAGCGATGAAAAGTTTGGTACTTTCTATTTTGCACCTCAGAGGAATGGGTTTTTAGGAGAGTATGCTTTATAGCTAGAAATCTGGTGAAGAAATATGAACTAAGAGCCAAGGGAATTCTTGAGGAAATGATTTTACAACAAGAAGAAACAAAAAGACTTCTTTTTGATTTCTGGATTAACATTTTCATATAAATGTGAAGTATTTAATGAATGTTATCTGCTACAAAACCACTTGATAACCAGTGGAGTTGTGCCAGAGTTGTCTTTCCATTTAAATTTCAGTGCACAGCATACTTGCTGGGTCATGAGTTTTATTTCAGCACTACAGTCCTTATTTGACTTTGAAAAGACCAAAAAAAAAAAAAAAGCCAACCTAAGCCTCAAAAAAGAATACACTACATGATCTTTTCTTTGATTATTTTGGACAAGGAAAGACTAGAAGAAGTATTTTGTGTGGCAAAAGAAATTGAATTTGACAGATCCTCTGTGAAAGACTGCAGAAAAAGCAACAATTTCAATGCCAAAAATGACATTAACGAAGTGGTAAGGTTGGCTGACAGTGTATTGTGCTTTCCCAGAATGCCAATGTGAGGGTTTTAATAAGAAAAAACAAACAAACAAAGAAACAACAAACAAAGCCCCCCAAGTTATCTGGGCGTACAGAAACAGAGGATGAAGAAACTGAACACCTTTGCAATGTTGCCCTTGTGTTAACACTCAGTGAATGTGTGCTGTGTTCTGTAGTTAGGAGTCAGTGGTTTAGATTACAAGAGCAACACAGTCCATTTAGCAAGACCCCACTTTCAGGTTAATTATCATGTTTCTATTTTAAGTCTTTCATCAGCTAACTCCATATTTTTAATTGTCTTCAATAGAAAGAAGTGTTTTTAAGTCTTAATGAGCCTGATGGAGTTGATGTGTATGCATATGCTTAGAATGCTCTGCAGCTCATTAAAGGTACAAAATAGTATGTGTTTCATAAGTGCATCTCCATATTTCTGTACAATTTAAAGGGGAACAGAGATAAATAGAGTATATTTTGAAATATTTATGGGTTATCCTGCTTGACAGGAAAGGCAGAGAATTCTCTATTGTCAAAAAAACTTGACAGTTTTATTAGACAGTAAAGAAAGTAACTAGAAACATATGAGAGAAGATTGATGTGCTTCCAGTCTTCTTCCATAAAATACAGCTCCTTCTACCCAGGACAATGTTATCTTATAATTTTTTTCTTTTTTAGTCTGTTAAACTGGATGCTGTGGAAGCTATGACTGCATGTGTAAAGCTGCTCTGGGCTTTCTGGAGTTTTCTTTGGCTTGCAGGCCCATTTTGCAAGCGAATTCAGTTACACATGTTCATCCACTCTCTCTGCCTGTGCTAAAGCTTTCTGAAGGGCTTCCTTTTTATATTCCAGACCCAAGATTATGGAATGTGAATTATGTCAAATTATAATTTTGAAAATGCTATAAAATTAATTTATTAACCTATTTGGATAAGTGTAGTATAAGAAAGTAGTATAGCTACCAGTATTTTAATTTGGCAGATTTCATCAACTTACAGCCTTGTTAGACTAATTTGTGGCTGCAAGTTTGCACCTTAAAATGGTTTAGGGAGGACAACTGTGGCAGCCTTAGATCTGGACATAGTTTATCTTATGCTATTACTACACAAACACAGCACTCTTACCCTGCATGGAGGAAGTCAAGTGCTCTCAAAGAGCTCTGCCAGGATTTACTGAATATCTGTGGCATTCCAGTCCGGCAGATGATGTAGTAACTCATGTCTTCAGTAGTGTGAAGCTGACTATGAATGAAAGGGATGTGTTCACTAAATTTGATTTTCCAAGGAGATAGATCTTCAACAAATTTTTAGTAGTCCCATTGGAATAAAACCCCCCAAAGTGCAAATGTGACCTTTCCTTCAAATAAAATGAAGATAAATGCTTCACCAGTCCTAAAAAATCTGTGTAAATATATTTTTTCAAAATGTGTAATATTCCTGATATCTGATTCATGAAAATGTTCTTGCTGTAAGATCTTGACAATAACTGTGCTATTTTAAAGGCTCTACACAGTTGCTATTCCATGTTGTTACCTTTATTTCTCTGATCTATTCCAAATCTTATTAAAGTGACATATTTTAACCTAATGAAATGAAAATTTAAACACTGCTTGTCACTTGTTGGTACTTGAAGTACCTCAGCATACCAATAAACAAAAGGGCACATTCTGCAAAGACTGTTTGAAATGCTCATTAAAAATGTTAGAAAAGTTTGTCTGAAACTTCAGCACAAATGTATTCTTAACTAGGAAAACTTTTAATGCTGGAATGATTTTAAAATTGTGCTTTCTGCTTGCTTTTCAAAGCCTTTACTTTTGTCTGGAGGCAGATATCTAAATAATATTCTTTTGTTTTGTTTTGTTTTAATTAGGACTTCCTTAGTTCATCATAAACTCTTACACTTATTTTGTAAGTTGCATGGAATGTGATAATGTTGTTGACTCTGTTGCTTTGAAGAGAAGATTTATGTGAATATTTACATGTGTGCTGGCTACATTACATGCAGTTATATTTAATGTTGCTGTTGAAAGGACTCTCAGAATCACAGAGTAGGAAAGGATCCAAGAAAAGACCATGTTTGTAGGAGAAATACCAGTGCCATCATGTTACTGTTAACACAGTTGATTTCCTTGCCTTTTCAGCTTCTTCCACTTAAATTTCTTGTCTCTGTTTCCCCCAGTGAGGTTGTAAGTGCTGCTACTAGTCAATTTTCACAAACAGTAACCATGATTATGGTACATGTGCACATAATGACTGCCTATTTTCAAATCTAGAGTGTATTTTAAGAGGCTCTGGTTTTCCTCTGTACTATTATCTGTTGCCAATGAACACCTTAAGTGCATCTCTATTGTTGTCTTTTATGTTTTCCTTGCTGCTTTTGTTGCAGACAATTTGGAATGTGTGTAGGCTTTCTGAAAGCTGAGCTAGTCCACTTAAAGACTGCTTATGTCTGGGAATGGTGATATTCTGGGCTCATCCCGAGCTTCTCCCTGGGCTGAGTCTCCGAGCAGTGCTCTCTGTCTGTAGGTGGCAGTGGGCATACACTGTGCAACAGCTTTTCCGACACAGGGGCACACACCGAGAAACTACTTGCAGATTCCTATGATTCCTATTTTCAGCGTTTTAATTTTTGTCTTTTGTCTTGACAGATTTTAAGGCAAGGGAAATGACTCTGAGAGGTTTGTATCACAATGAACTCTGCTAGTATCAGGAAAAAGTGTGATCCAGGCTGAACATCACCAGTGTACTTTTCCAGTAAGGCTGCTTAACTTTTTTTTTTTTTTAATAATGTCTTTACAACTTTTCTTCAGAGACTATAGATATATTGAAGTATTACCAGTCTATGCATTTGCAGTAACAGTCCTTCATTTTGATACTGAGGGAGTAATGTTTAACAATTTCCAGTGGGAAAGCTGAAAGTGGGTGGGAGTGGGTGTAGAAATCCAGTATGTTGGTGTATATTTAGTCTCTTTAATCTTTGATGAGAACTGTGCTGTTTCTGTCACGTGAGAAGGTTAATCCAGCACTTTTATTTGTACATTTCCTCCCACTTTACTATTCACATTACTGAACTCTAGGCTCCAAGCAGGACATTTCTGATTTTCAGCTCTGGTTGTTGGAGTGATTTCAATCTCTCAAATGAGTGTAAACAAAATTAGAATAAAATGGAATGGCCAGCTGGCCTAAGGAGGTGATTCTCCCCCTCTGCTTCAGTCTTGTGAGACTCCACCTGGGGTACTGTGTACAGTTCTGGTGTCCCCGATGTAAGAAGGACATGGAACTGCTGGAGCAAGTCCAGAGGAGGGCCACAGAGTTGATAAGGGGACTGGAGCACCTGCCCTATGAAGACAGGCTGATAGAGATGCGGTTGTTCAGCCTGGAGAGGAGCAGGTTCCATGGAGACCTCATAGCAACCTTAAAGTATCTGAAGGGGGCCTGAAGGGGGCCTGCAGGGATGATGGAGAGGGACTCTTCGTCAGGAACTGTAGTGACTGGAGAAGGAGTAATGGGTACAAATTGAAAGAGAAGAAATTTAGATAAGATATTAGGATGAAATTTTTTAGGTTGAGGATGTTTAAACACTGGAACAGGTTGCCCAGATAGGCTGTGGATGCCCCAAACCTGGCAGTGTTCAAAGCCAGGTTGGGCAAGGCCTTGTGCAGCTTGGTCTAGTGGGAGGTGTCCCTGCCAGTGACAGGGGGAACTGGAACTGGATGATCTTCAAGATCCATTCCAACCCCTTAACATTCTGTGATTCTATGAAAAGGGCAGTGGGAAAAACATTTTGTCTCCCTCTGTGTCATGTCTGCCAGCACCACAGAAAGTGGGATTATCACTTTCTCTCCTGTCTCCTCAGAGGAAGTTGCATGCCATCTATATTTGCATCCTATGCAGGGCTGCAAATGCACTGGAATAAATCACTCTGGATTCTATGTTTTTCTGGCAACTAGAGAGATTCTGTCAGCATAAGTTCAGAAGAATCAATAAGATCTCTTATATTTTCAGGTGTCCTAAATTTTTTTTATTTCAAGGTATATGTCGTGCCAGTGCAAAGACCCAAAAGGCCAAAGGGAAAACAGGCCAGTGTTTACTTTTCCTATTCTTAGGCTTTAAATGTGAACAGGCAATACGTAGAACAGAAAATTAAAAGGAGGAGAGACAGTAATGTGGGTAAAGGGTTAACCTGGGATAAGAATGCCAGAACTTGGTTCTGGTTCTCTGCTTAGGTGAAACAAGTCCTACCTTCGAGCTACTATTTTGTGCCTGCATTTCAGTTTCCCTCCTGTAAAAGCATTGTTCTGCCTCTGGGCCATGATGAAATAGGCATGTTTAATTGTGAAGAACCAAATGTTGAAGGAAGGGAATCTGCTGGGAGGTGAGGAAGCTGCATTTAGGCTCTCCAAGGTCACTTTGGGAACTCTATCACATAAACAATGAATCCAAAGTTATGGAAGCACAGGATGTGGAGCAAAACGACTGCAAAATAGAAAACACACATGAGAGAAAAGTGCATGTAAAAAGTATTTCCAACATGCTGTTAGTGAATGAGCATAAAAAGAAATGTCTTTCAGATGAGCAAAGAAAAATAGAAGTAGCAGAGTCAATTACTCCAAGCCTGGGAAAGTAATTTGATATCCAAGAATCCAGATGAATTTTTGTGCCCCTTGGAATCAGCTTTGGCCATAGGAAGTCTGTGTAAGTAGAATTTCTTCCCCCACTCTAAATGTCTGTTCTATGTTACTGGAGACCTACATTCTTGTTTTGTTGTGTTTTGTTTTTAGAAAAGGTCATTTTATAACAGACATATGCTCCATTCTAAATAAATTAGGTCCTAACTATATAAAATCAGTAAATGTGCCCCAGGCCAGGAGGACAAGGCAATCATTCCATACTTGAGGACCTTACTTATGTGGCTGTTTTGGCTTTGATCCTGCAAGCTATTTATTTCATACCTAATCTGAAGCAGATGGGCTCTTCTGTTGAAGTCATTGCTTGCTGACCTGAAGTTTTCCACTGAACCCAGCTAGCATTAGATGAAATGTTTGACAAGAAGTTAGAAAAGGAATAATTTGAATTATGAAAACTGAAAAGTTGTTTCTGGTCTTGTTAGAATCATGAACTGGCTTGGGTTGGAAGGGACCTTTAAAGGTCAGCTCACCCATCCCCTCCTGCAATGACCAGAGACATCTGCTAGAACAGGTAGCTCAGGGCCCTGTCCAACCTGACCTTGCATGTTTGCAAAGATGGGGCATCAACCACCTCTCTGGACAACCTGTTTCAGTGTTTCACCACCCTCATAATAAAAAAATTTCTTCTTTGTATCTTACCTAAATGTACCCCCTTTTACTTCAAAAACATTAACCCTTTCCCTGTTGCAAGAGGCCCCAGTAAAATGTCTGTCCCCATCTTTCTTAGAAGCGCCCTTTAAGAACTGAATGGCTGCAATGAGCTCCAGGATAAAAAACATTAACTCTTTTGGCTTTTCCTCACAGGATAGGTGTTCCATCCCTCTAATAATTTCTATGGCCCTCCTCTGAAATTGCTCCAGTCTGCTTTTTATCACAGACCCCAGAGTTTGATGGGCTACCAACAGAGTTCAGGGGTAGAATTACCTCCCTCCAACAGTGAAATTCTTTTTGTTTAAAGCTTACTGGAGAGAAGCAATAAAAATTCTTCAATTATTTCCATAGTTTTTGCCTTATTAATTCTCACTATATTTTTTTTTCCCACCAAATATTCATCTGATGACTCTTGAAAAATAGTTATAGAAGGAAGATTATGAGGAACTGTGGGGTGGGACACATGGTGGTTATGTTACAGCATACACAACTGTTTGGGTGGTAACACAGCAGAGGTAAACAGCAGACCAGGTTACCTTCTGGACTGATGCATGAATCAAATGGATAATACTGAATTAAACATCTAGCACCTTCTTTGCCCCTCTTGAAAGGTAATGGTGACATTTTCCTGATATAGCAGGTTGCTTTTCTGATTTCTACACTTGACTGCAGAAATGAAGGCATGACTCTGAATTAGCTAAAGGTTAATTAAAAGAAGACAATTATATCAAATAAAGGCCAGATCTTCCCTTTCTGTTCATGTAGAAGTCCACTGAAGGTCATTTGAATTTGAAGTCTCTAGGACTGAGCAGATTTTGGTGGTTGTCTTAAATCTCTTAGCTTAATTTATCTGCTGTTTATATGTGATTGTTAGCAAAGTTCTAACAGCTGAATATAATTTAAGATCACAAACCCCCCAAATTAATGTCTTAACTCTTATACGTGTTGATTGCATAAAATAACATCACTGTCTAAGAATGCAGGTAATACACCAAAGTAATTGGACTCCTTTTATGTGATAATTTTGGCAGATTTTATGGCAGGAACATATCTTCTCTCACTTGTGTTTAACTTTAGTTTTCTGACCAGAACCACTTTTTTCTTTAGGGCAACATACTATAGGTAGGTAATATATTCTGATACTGGCTTCTATGTGTTTCTGGTCCATGCCTATATGTTATTTACAGCTATGCAATGGGACTGTGACATTTTTTTGTCTCCTGGTTCCAATACTAGTAAGGGGTCAATGATGAGCACTGACAGCTCACTTGATCTGGAATGTCTTGGCTGTAGGTCTGGGGCACATGACACAAGTTGCACTTTCCTTACAGTCTATGTGTAAAAGTCAGGAGTAACCTTATGAGGCTTAACCAGCCAAGAGGTATGTGTAGAACATGACCATCGTGTTCTCAGGATTCTGCAATTCACAAGGATGGAAAGCTGTGTTTCTGATAATTTCTTTATTATAAATTACTACAAAAGTGTTATTGGTAAAAACATTTTTATAGTTATATATAAATATATAACTTATACAAGCAAATTATATATATTTTATATTTTATATATAATAAATATTGTAAATTTTATTATATATAAATATATATCTTAAAATTATATGTACACAAACAGCTCAATTCACTACAAAATTGCAACTAGTTAAGCAAGTATTCATATAGCATGAGTAAAATAAATACATGTACTTTACAAGTTATTAAAAAATTCAAATTCTGAAGCAAATATTTACTTATGAACATTGACTTGTATGCATCTATAAATTTGTGAGTTGTGACCAAACTGCTCTCAGGAGTGGGGCTAATCAATAATGGAAAAGTCTTACTTAAAGATGGTCTGCATCCCCGAGGCTGGAGTCTGTCCAGTGTTCCCAGCCAGGGTTCCATCTGTCCAGATCTGGTGCAGTGAAGCTCCTTGTAGGTAGGCAGTGAGTTACTTTTTATACCTTTTTGGTGTGGATACATAAATGTGGGTAGGACATCAGCTCACCAAATAGTTGTTGCTGGATTCTGTTTTCCTGGAAGGTAAGTTTCTTGTCACAGTTTTTCTCCTGCTCCCATCAAAGTTTTTTTTTTGTCCTGCCAGCTATTCCCCCTCAAGGAGGTTTAGAGTGAGCCCATCAGGGTTGTCCTGCACCAGTATGTTTATTAGCTTGTATTTGTAGCAGCTCCATCACTAGGCATAGATCATAACAATATAAATAATAAGACATGCCTGCAGAACTTTCAAAACCCCCAAGGTCTAAGAAAATGATGTAAAATGCTCAAAAAAAGGTAACGCTGAACAAACCTTCCTTTGATTTCTTTTTTGTGAGGAACTCTTCATGAGGTAAACAACCACTTCTGCTATTCTCTTTCTCAGTCTTGGCTCTCTCCTCTTCTGCCCAATGGGATTAAAACCAAGCCAAGTAGTTTGACTGCAATGCTATAAACAGTACATTGTGTTCATTTTCACAGGTATGATATTTATGGTTTATTGTTTTAAAAGTTTAAGGCTCAGTTCACAAACCTCTAGGACATAAAATTTATTGCTCCTTAATGTACTAAGGAGATTGTGACTTGGGACTTCTGGGGACAGCAACTTGTATAAAACATTGAATGTATTTAATGTTTTCATAGTTAATGCATTTCAACCAGTCCCTAGAACCCATTTCAAAGAGGCAGCAATACATCTTATTTGTTTAGCCTAAAGATCCTAGCAATATTAAGGAGCTATGAAGTGGTGGGTGAGACTATTACACTTTCATAGCAAGTCTGCCAGCCTGCAAATAAAATCTAACCATTATTGGTGCTTATGTGCAAACATTGAGAAGGATTGTTTTCCAATAGCTACATGATGCAAGAGACAAACAATCAACAAGTCAAGATCACAAATAAGCTACAATGTTATTTAATTAGCCCCTTCCATGT
>JAOXXN010000471.1:9088039-9100048 GCA_026770055.1 Myrmophylax atrothorax | reverse complement strand
GAAAATAAATGGGAATTTTGATCTCCGTGTCCTCTGCACTAACTCTTATGCTCTCTTTCCCTCTATATCTATGATAGATAGGAGATCAACAAATGAATCATAAAGAGTGTTTCTGTTTCCCCTCTATTAGCACGGTGCTGTCTCTTCAGGCACCTGATCTCCAGTGTAACACAAAGTGTAGTTTGGCACTTTACTCACTGTCACAAAACAATGAAAAATTTGATTTTTAGTTTGTGTCACCACATTAAAAATCAGGTTTTGACTTGCTCCTCAGTGGACCTGTGTGAAGCTGCTCACCAGGTTCCCATGGAATGAAGTCTTCACTTGGGCTGGAATAACACTGTGTTGCATATCAAGAGCCTTGTGCCTTCTGCACAGATTATTTCTATGGGCTGCAATGTAGAAAACCTTTAGTAATAAAAATTGCAGCTTTCTGCAGCTGGTAAAGAGGTAATGCCATGCAGACACACATAAAAATAGCTTTATATACTCAAACTGGGATATTTGCATGGAAAGCATTAGGATGAGAATCTTTATAAAGACAAGCAGCAGAGGGATGAAACCACCCACTCTGCCAGTGCTGTTTCATAGGAACTTATAATAAATAAGTCAATTAAAAGTCAGTACAGCTTTCCTGGTTTGTTATTAGCACCCAGGAAGTCCCTGACATAGGAACTTGATACCAGTAGGGACAAGGAAAGGAATGAAAATCTGGGTTTAACTTGAATAACTCAGAAATGCATTCACTCAGTACAGCAGTTACATGGCTTTGTCTTCCATTTATTCCCCTGTAGGAGCAGAACTGTAAAACACAGATCCACCTAATAACTGTGTTAATAGATTACAGTTATTTTAATATCTGTAAAGAGGGTATTTCAGTGGTTATATTTTTTTTGTCTATTTTTGTTTTACTTTTTCAATACAGATAGAGGTACAGTAATATTTTCATCATTTTTGCCCAAGGACAGAACTGCTTATAATTCTGTTTTTTAACAAAGGCACTCACAGAGATTTCAATGCCTATTTTAGAAACTCAGAATTAAAACTTTCTTCCAGATGAGAATTGGCTTAGAGAGGAAACAGAAAAGTTTGCATTTCACAAAGTCCTCAATTAGAGAACAAACATACAGGGAAATCCCACAAAAACTACCTAAATCATTCTTTCATCAAGTTTTGCTGCTTGTGATAAAAGGGTGAATCAACCAATGCTTTAGAGAAATATTAAGAGGTTTTATCATCAGATGGAAATCCCTGTGTCCTATTTGGATGCAGCAATATTGTAGATAATTATACCTGCAAAATATATTCCTATGTTAGAGACAAACTGGAAAATCATTAGGAGTTCCATTGACATTCGCTGAAGTGTTTCACGTGGCTGTGCAGCAAACCTCATGTAAAATCTCTTAGCTGGAATGGCATGGCTGCCTTTAACTCCTTCTCACAAGGAGGGGAAAGTTTCTTGTGGACCCCCCCTTAGCAGAACGTGATGTGTTTGAGTGCAGGATTCCACTGCTCCTGTGTGTGCCATTTCTGCAGCTCTGTAACTGAGTGTTCAGGTGTGATATTTGAAATGAGAAGTATGATTTTTCTTCCCCTCTTGCATGGCTGTTTAGCTGCTTGGGACTTCTCCCTGCTGGGCAAACACCCATCCCAGCAGGAGCCTCAGGCAGGACACTGTTACATGTGAAGTCTGTCTACTGCAACATCCTTCCTTCCCCACTCCAAAAAACCCTGTTGCACATGCTGTGCCTTTGCTCTCAATGTCCTCAGTAGGGCTTCTCCAGGTGCTGGGACATCAAGGACAGCCTCTTGCTCTCTTCCCTTTCTGTGCCTTTGGAGTGAGACCTGACAGGCTTCCCTGGGGACTTCAGAATAAAGTTTTGGCTTTGAGAAAGTTGTGGCAGAATTTCTGCCTTCCTGGTTCCCTGAGTGACACCCTCTGCTGGTTTTGTTTTTGCTGTGTCTCAACTCAACTCACCTCAGCTGGGAAGTGTTTGAGCTGTAGGTGTTTAGGTCACGCTCCCCTCCAGCGGCGTGAGGGTGGGAAAGTACAGACCAGCCAATCTCACTCTGGGCCATTTAAAGGGGCAAGTTCAGGTCTTTTCATTGAAAAGGCACAGGTGGAAATGTGCATTGTCTGGCACCTGCATAGATCCAGGGCCATGCCATAAGAGCTAAAACTCCTTGCATTGACCCACCTGCACAACTTACTCCTGTCTCACCAGGAGCTGTCCTGGTGTGAGGCTGCTCTTCTCTGCAGGGAGAGGAGACTGAGCTGTCAGGGAGCAGCATGGGCAGGGCTACACCACGACAGGAGCCACACCAGGAGCAGTGGGTGGCCCTGGAGCAGCTCAGCACCTTCCTGACAGGGTGTCATCCACAGGGCTCAAACCAAGAGAGGTTTGAGGGTTGGAAACATCAACAGCCTCTGGCGTGGTGAGGATCTCAGCCATGCCCAGGGGCTGGGCAGAGACAGGGCTGTAAACAAGGCTGCTCTGGGGGCCCCTGGTCCATCCAGAAGGCAGGGCTGGATGGCATCTACCTGCTACACACATCCAGCTCCATCCAGGAATCAAGGCCACACTCTTGTGACTCAGCCTAAGGACCAAGGGGGTGTGCTGAGCTGAACTGAAATAGGGCTCCTGGGCCAATGGTCAGAGGGCATGGGGAGGCCCCAGGAGAGGCTGGTCGTGGCTGTCAGAGCCCACAGCCCCTGCATATCTGGCTCTCTGGGACTGATAAGAGCATGAGCTGCAAATCAGGTGTCCTTCAGATAAGAAATGATCTGATGTTTGTGCAAGAGCAGGCACCAAGGTCTGCACACTTTACTGATTTGAGGGCATGTGGCAGAGCCAGGGACTGAGCACCTGCAGTCTCCATCACCCAGTGGGAGCTGCCATTCCTAACTTGCTTTCTTCCAGAGTTCCCAGTGACTTTTTTCACCTCTCCCCTCATGCCAGAAGCTGTGTGTTCCTTCATGGCATCTGGTGAGGGTTCTCATGCTTTGCTTCCTCTGACTGCACAAAGCAGCTGGCAAGAACAAACACCAGAACTCCAGTGGGAATGGCAGGCTCTGAATGGTTGCTGATCACCTCCTGGTCTTTGGAAAATGGAACAAGAAAAGAGCTGGAGTGAAAGAATGGAGCAACTAAAAGCTTCATTGGAGCCAAAACTCTCTGGGGATTTGGAAAACTCTCAGGAAGTTTTAAATAGCCTGTCACGCTGTGCTTGCAAGCATCTGCATCAGGGTGCCAGCAACAGAGGAAATCCGTTAGAAGGTTGCCCTGTTTCTGGAATAGCTGTCTTTGAAGTGCTTTATATGCAAATAATTTCCATGTAACCCAGACAGAAGGAAAGTAACGCTGCAATTGTTACAAGGAAATTTGAAGAGTATGGCACCACACAACTACAAACAGTGAAAAATACAGACTGAAGATGAAACCAGAGAACAGTGTGTGACAGAACGGAGACCAAAGAGCAATTTTTAAGGACTAGATGTGTTCCCAGCAGGAGGTGAGTCTGTGAGCAGAATCAAAAAGTTCTGGGGCCTACCACAGAAAGATTCAGAATTAAACCCTCATGAAACATTTTGAGTTCAGCAGGCAAAGAAAATCAACCAGTGCACAGTAATACTGTGGAGGATGGTCAGTGCTCTGAACTTGAAGACATCAGAAAATCCAAACCACTATGAGCCACCTGAGGCAGAAAGTCCTGCAGAGCTCAAAGTTTGAGTCCGGTGAAAACAGCAAGTGGAACTGGCATGTATTCAGCTCCCAGGGTCTTTTCTGGGAAAATTCATCAATATTTTGATGGGATGGAAGGCATGAAGGTTTAATGGAATGACGTTTTGATCTGGGAAAAACACTCGCTGAGCATAGCTGGAGGCACAGAGAATCAGAACTCAGCTAAAGCAAACCTCAGTCCTGTAGGCTGGAGGCAACATACCTGGGAGAGATGTATGTGCAGCCCACAGTAGAGCTGAAGGTATCGCTGACATCGCTCTCACAGATGCATAAGAAGGCGCAAAGAGCCCTTGAAATGCTGAATTATGGAGAGAGAACTGCCTCTAATCTGCAAGGTAAACACTGAGCCTTAAGTAGGGGTTGGAAAAATGAAGTCAGCAGCGGCTCAGAAATAGATGCTGCAAGATGAGACTGTGGCTTTCAGCGCAGAGGAGCCACACGAGTGCACTCCCAGCACAGCTTGCTAATCAGAGAAGAGCTCTCAGCTGTCATTGTGTACAAGGCAGGCTAAAGCACACTGAAGAACTGTATTGCTATCACATAACTCTATAAACAGAAGCAGAGGAAAAAGGGTAGAAAGATGGGCAGGGACCAGTTCCAGGGGGGTTTTTGTCAGCCACTGTTATAAACCACAAACACACAGTTCAGTCCTGAGCTGCCAAACAGTCTCTTCCTGCTTGGTGGCTTCTCTGCTGTGTTTGCCACATAATAATTTCCTTTGAGCAGCTGGGAGGAGACAGAACTGGTAAAAAACATTGCTATTATTTTTACTTCTGATTTTCTTTAAGTCCAAGTCTCTGCTAAAGGCAGTGCTGCTTAAGGAACTGCAATGTTAAATTGTGGGGATGGCAGCAAGTATCTAAGAATGCAGTAATAATAGGAAATATTTCTTGAAAAGGCTTTAAAGGGGCATGATTTCAAATCTCCTTTCTTCTGACAGCCCTACAGAGAGGGTGGAGAATTTGGAAAGCCGTGGCACCTGTATATACGTGTTTCATTCCCAGCGTCATGAACTTCCAGTATCTCTTGATAGATTAGTGGGGAGGAAGAAATTGCCAGGGGATAGACAATGTTCTGATATGTCCTTGACACTGGAGAAACTGTAAAGCCATTGGAAATCCTTACATGTATGGAGAAATTATCAGGAATGGCCAAGGATCAGCTGGCTTTTGTTTTCTTTGCCAGTTTTCTGACAGAAAACGGCCTCAGAAGGAACTGAAATCTGTCAAGGCCTTTCATGAGCAGTCAGAAATCCAGCTCTGCCTCACTCAGGAGAAGAACTTGGTAGGCAAATTTGCCTGACACAGCTGCATGTCTTGTTACACATGACAAGAGTTTGAGTATTATGCTGTACATTCATTTCAGCATCAGATTTCAAAGGAAAATAAAGCTATTTTTGTGTTGTCTGTTCTGAATTCTACCTCTGAGTGCCGTTGTTCTGTGGTGCATTTCCCAAACAATTTTGCTCTATTTAAGACAAATTTAAAGTTCTCTATATCCTAAAGCAAACCTTTTTGCACTCCAGCTTTGATTTTTAGAGCATTTACGTGGCAGCTGGACTTGCTGACTGTCTAAAGAAATTAAAAAGTGAAAGAGCCAACTTCTGTGGTGTGGCCAGGGAACCTCGATAAGTGATGGGCTCTTCTGTCACTCTTAGACATTTTCCCAGACTTTGTACTGAAACAGGGTGGGACTTTTCCTGGAAATGTCTGCACTGATGTCATCGTAGTAAACACCACAGATAGACCTAGACCATCAACTGCATGAGACTTGCATTAGACAGGAACCAATTTTTATATAGATTGGTCAGCTTTGAGTCATGATCTTTCCATGAATATACACTCAAGAACTCAATGATAAAGCTGAGGTGTAGAATCAGCCTGGAGTACAGATATGACAATTTTACCTCACATTAGCAGGTATTTAGTGACAGTGTTTCAGTTCAAAAGAATATTTGCAATATAGTTTTATTTTTCTGTTTTTCACAAAATTGTCACTGCATCTTGTGGGAAGTGTACTGAGAATGTTTTTTACGACTGTCTAGGGTCATGTCAGGTGCATTGGCCTACTCATCTTCTGTTCCAATGAGGCCTTATCTCTTTTTCTGTGAGAGGGAAAAAGGGGAATTTTTAGTTGTAGCCTACTGAGGTAACCTGGGTTTACATTCATGAGGAGAGTTGGAAACATCCCTTTAGGTGCTTGTCCCAGTTACAGGGGCTGGGACCAGTTTATCACTGTGTGGGTGTGACCAAAACTGTGTGTTCTACACCCTCTGGGTCACTTCTGAGGGACTGTTAGCAATGGATTGTTTGCAGCAGCTGCCCAGGGCACACCTGACCCCTCAGGATACCGGGTGGGTGTTACAGGACCCTGGGAGGCACGGGAATGTTTTCTGTCTTCACCCCAGTGACTCAGGTGTGGTAACTCCCTTTGGGGAGGCATCAGCACCTTCACACCCAGCCTGAGGGGTCATGTCTGCTCATGGGCCAGCAGGGACTGGGACAACAGGCAGTTACAATGATCTAGACCATCAGATTCCAAAAATACCCCATGACTCACAAAGTCAATCAGCCATTGTGGGACTCCCTGCCCAGGGGGAGGTACTGGGCATTTGCTGGGATAGACCTGGACTTTGTAAAGCGGTAGGAATAGTACAAAAGATGGATCACTGAAGATGCTGAGGTGATGGAGCGTGGAGCCATGGATGTTAACACCCAACATGAAACTTATAAGGACTCGAACCGTCATGTTTCTTATATGGATGTTTCCCCAGTTTGATACTGCAATGTCATCGTGTCTACCCATTGTATTTTTCCTCATAGTAGTCCCTATCCAAGTTCTTCCCATAATCCCTTAGGATTTTCCCACCAACCCTACCCTGATTGGCCCCAGTTTGGTGCATTGCAGTAGTGTCCATGTATGGTTATGTTCAGATCCCTGTTCCCCATTGGTCCTTTCCCTGTTCCTCCCCTCTATTTGCATATGGACCAATGGGATGCTTAGCCCGTCCCTTTCTCCTCCCCTTTCCCCTCCCAAGTTCTGGAAAGTTCCACCATTCCCTATATAAGCTGGACACCCCCAATAAACTTGCTTCTTCTGTTGGCACCTTGCTCTGAGTGTGGTTCTTTCCGGGAGCTGTGCTGGGATGGGTGGGGGAGGAGCCATCCCGGGCTTCGAGAGGCGGCCTAAGAGAGCTGATATTACTTCATGCCTGTGGCCGTGGTGCCTCTCGCAGCTGAAGACCCGCGCTCCTATTTTAGGAGCATTCACATCCACCAATATTTGGTACCAACGTCGGTGAGTTCACCAACAGATGAGTAGGCATTTTGAATAGCAAAATCTGGTCTTGGACTCCAAACTGGGGTGCTGGATGTTTAGATTTCAGGATTACATGTTTAGAGGTGACTGTTAAGAGGCACATTCCTTTCTATGCTGGATTTGGATGGATGGAAGAAGTGAAAACTTTAAAGGTAATCAATTCCATTTGTAAACAAAGTAGAAGAGTTGAAATATTATAATATTTTGCAAGATTAAAAAAAATTAAAATCTCATTCAGCAGAATACCATAATTGGTAACCCTGAACAGTAAACACTGAGCTAGCATTTTACAAACCAGAAACTTGTAAGTACAAATGTATTTCATATACAAGAAATAAGCTTTTATTTTTTGTAATCCAGTTCTCTAACACTTGAGTGGGTTGTCTCATTGTTTGACTCAAACAAGCAGGTGAGGTTTGGACCTAAATCTTCTGTGGTTCCCAAACTTACTGCTCAGCACAGAGGTGCCCTAAACAGATCATAGAATCACAGAATTGTCTGGGTTGGAAGGGACCTTACAGACCTTCTTTTCTCTGACATGATCAAGGACACCTTCCACCAGATCAGGTTGCTCCAAGCCCCATCCAGCCTAGCCTTGAACACTTCCAGATATGGGACAGGGATGTCCCCACTGTTCCTAGTACATGTGCAGCAACGGAGGGGTGAAGTGGTCAAGGCTGATTTCAGAACCTAGTTTGATTCATAAGTTCCTGATGGGGGGATAAAAGCTGTAAAGCTACAGTGGCATATGCCACGATACACCGACACATGCCACTTGTCTCTTCCTCTGTTGGAAATTTCCTTTGTCTAACTGACTACGGTTTGTTTGTACAATGGAAGTGTCCATCTGACTGTATGCTGTCCTGTCCTGCTCAGTGTGGTTCCAGTGCTAGAGACAGCAGTTTCATTACAAACTACAGAGCATCCTTTTTTATATTAGAAGAGACCTCTCACCTCAGACCTTGTTTCTTGCCATGATGGACTTAGAAAGAGATGTCTGAGAGCTGTCACAGACAGTGGAGACCTGAACTTCTTGCCACTCAGAGGTAGGATGTAAAGCTACCAAGCTGGCTGACAAAATGAGACTTTTTTGATGGCTTCCAATAGTACATTTAAATTAGGATATTGTAGCTTCTTGAGAGTCAAAAATCTTTTAAAAGCAAATTCCATATGTGGTGTTGTAGAAAAAGAGAATGGTGAAGAGATATTTGTCTTTCTTATCCGCATTTTAAAATGAAAGCTGCAGTGTAAAATGGTGTGTGGAATTTATGTCTATTTGCACAAATACATGCATATTTATGGCATGCATTTCCCTGAAGTGTACCTGAGGCAAAGTGAGTGCTGAAATCTAATTCTTCCTTTTGCATAAATGTCTAAATTCTGTCTTTCTCTTTCTTGTCATCTTAAATTCATAAAGGACCCAAAGAAAGCATCAGGATATTTTTGCTCTAATAGCAGCTTTAAACATCAATACTGCACTGGGCTCTATGAAGCTGCATTATATGAACATTATTCTTGATCAGATTTTGAAGCAGTCTGTTTTTGTGTGGTCCTTCTTTGGGTTAAACATCCTTACTATAAAACATGACTACTTATTGTCTGCAACTGTATGAAAAATAAATTGTTCATGATATGACCTATAAATAAATATTTATTCTTAGTGAGACACTAAGCTGTTGTGTGACTTGGGAGAAACAACTTTGCCTCTCTGTATTTCCTGACAGCTGTGAGACAATTCTACTTCAAAAGTCACAGGATTTGAATTTCAAAATAACTTACAAGCTGGGAGCACAGCTTTAATGTTTTAAAAACTTTAGCAGGCAACTAAATTAAAAAGAAGCTGGAAATCATTCTAGGAAGTGTCAAGAGAATAGTAATTTTCATTTGTAAAGGCTTTAAAATACTGATCTTCTTTTAGAAAAGTTGGAATGAACACCTTACTTCTCTTGGAACAAAATGGAGAAAAAGGATAACCCCAACACTCCTCAGAGACCAACACATTGGGTCTGGTATTGCTTTTGGCAGCAAAGTGTATATGTTGGAAGTGTGAAATCCTTTCAGAGATTACATGGAAGTTTTCTGTACTTGACCTGTTACTACAGCCCAGATGACAAGTCATGGGGACAAATCAGTCCATTGCTTTGAAACTAGTCCCTGGATTAAAGAAATAGCTCTACCTATTATATAGAAAGTGACTTTAGAAGCTATAGCAAAGGTTTGCTTTTGTTTATGAAAAACCTCCCCTTCCCTATTAAACATGGCTTTTTACGTATAAGTGACCAAGTGCCATAAGGTCCAGGAGGAGGACAGCATGCCTGGCACAGTACATTATGAACATTGGGAATATATGGTGGTGAGGCACTGGCACAGGTTACCCAGAGCAGCTGTGGGTGTCCCATCCTTGGCGGTGTACAAGGCCAGGCTGGATGGGGCTTTGAGCAACCTGGTCTAGTGGAAGGTGTCTCTGCCCATGGCAGGGAGTTGGAAAGAGAAGATTTTTAAGGACTCTCTCAACCCAAACCATGCTATGGATTCTATGAATATCTCAAGTGGGACAGTAAGGAATTTAGGAACCCAGTCTTGCTCTGGTATTTATCTGTGCTCCTTGGAATACTGACAAAAGATGTTAGGAGCAGGCAAGATAGTTTTGCTTGTTACAAAGAATGAGTCAGTGGAACTGTAAACATTAGCCAAATGCTAACTCAAGGTATAAGAGTGAAATGGCTACTCTTTGTTAATTAAGAATTAGATAATAAAAATATAATTAGGCTTACCAGTATGGAACTTCTCAGAGAAGTTAGCTTTTGTTTTGTTTTCAGCAGAGTTCAAGGTCTGGTTGATAAAGATGTCTGTGTCAATATTAGGTACTTTGATTTCTCTGAGGCATTTAATTTAGTATCACATAACATTTCAGTTTAAAAACACTGCATTATGTAGCATTAACAAGCTACACAGCAGATGAATCAGAAACTGGCTCACTGACAGATATCAGAATGAAGTTGCTAATGGGGAGAGATCAATGAGAAATGCCATTTTTGCCATGGTCTCTTGGGGACAGGGATACTTTATATTTTTATGATTGATCCAGACACTGATATAAAATCCTTACTGGTGAAATTTTCAGATGACTTAAAGGTCTGTGAGGTAGCCAATAGTGGAGAGAAATAATTAAGACAACTCTGAATCATGCCATGTGACAGTCAGAGGATGCAGTGGGTTAATGCTGAGGTGGTATTTGGATGCCACATTACTACTGTGAAGCAAATGCCTGTGACACAAACACTTTGACTATAGCATCATGTTCAACCTGCTATGGAGTGTTCCAGCTCTGCTACATGTCCCTCTCTTCTTCAGAAATTCTGTCTTCCCTCCCCAGCAAAACCTGGTCTGAAGCTGTTTCATGTAAGGAATATACAGGTCTTGGGAAGTAAAAAGGTGAGAGAAGCTGCTCTGCTGCAGCAGATCCAATTAAATAGTCAAGCAAAAGATGGGCCTCTCATACCAGACAGTGAAATTCTCCACGGCAAATTAAGTCAGATCAGCTGGAGAAAGAAAGATCTGGGTTTTCTTCTGTTTCTGAAACACTGGTAGCCCCTTTCCTCAGAGCTGCTTGGTAACAACGTTTTGGAATATGTTGTATGCTGCTATTTGCATCTTTTTACATTAATACCAGTCTTATCATTAGAGAAAGATGGTTGTTGGAAGGAACTTTGTAGTCCAACTTCTTGCTCAAGACAGGCCAACTTGGAAGCTGGGATTTCCTCAACTCCTCTGAGCAACCTGTTCTAATGTTTGGACGATGTAAATGCCCAGAGAAGCCTCTTAGTCACATGCCCCCCATCCTCAGCCTGCACTATGATCCGAGAAATTCTCATTAGGCCTTGGCCATGATAAACTGCACCTGAACTAAGCCATTCTCCAGCTAATCAGAAATACTGTCTGTTCCTAGGAATTAGTGTTGTCTAATGAGCACCTGGTTTTTAATGAGCAGCCTTGGAAATTTATTTTTCTTGCCTGAATGACAGCCCAAGTCAAATAAAATTTCTGTTGATGAACATTCAAAGAAAGTTACCAACACGAATTGTGCCAGTATGAATAATTACTATGACTAAACCCCACCCTCTTGCAACCCTATAAACAGTGGTCCAAAGTGAGATCCTTTTGAGCTTTCAATTCCCAAAAGATAAGGGGCTAGTGTGTATCTTTCAAACAACAATAACCAGATGACTGTGAAGCCACCAAAGACTGTTAATTATAGCAGACAATTGTTGGTAATAATCAAGGGCTATTGGTGTGACCATGCCATGAGAAAGAATAAGTTTTGGCTGGAAATAGGGAGTCAGGCAGAAATAGGGAAGCACTTTTTTTGTGAGGAAGAACCACAACACAGTACAGTGCAAATGCAGGAGGGATTGGCAGAAAGTGGACATGTACTATAAGGTGGGTTTGGGACCACCAAAGGAGCCTCTCTGACCCATTTCCAAAAATGCCTAAAAGAACAGACTTCATAATTAATTAGCATAGAAATTGTGAAACCTATTTTAGGGATGGAGAAACCTTTCCATAAAAAGGTATCCCCCCAAGCCTGGGTGGTTTTGCCCCAGACACTGGATATATAAACTGGACTAATGCTGCTGGATTGCTGCTTATTGCCTGGATCACCACTGAAACTACGGTGGGCATCCCCTCAGCTGGATCGGTGCTGATACCGGAGTTGGCATCCCCTCAGTTAGGTCACCACTGGAATGCAGGCTGGTGATCCCTTTTTTCCCCTCCCTTTTTCTCTTTTCCTATCTTTAATTCATCTCTCCCTTTTTAATTAACCTCTTTGATTTCTCTTTTCCCTTCACCCTACCCCTTTATCCAAACCCCACTGCTACGTGTCTGTATAGTAGCTCAGGGACTAGCATACCAATTTCCATGCCAAGTGTGTAATCTACTAATAAAA
>JAOXXN010000471.1:9067150-9078359 GCA_026770055.1 Myrmophylax atrothorax | reverse complement strand
AGAAAGGCCAAAGTTCTCCTTTATTATTTTACCACCCCTTAAAAAAAGCAAGCTGTAGTGGGCCTGGGTGGCAGTTTAAAGTAAGTGGAATAAAAATTCAGTGTACTGCTAATGACTCAATACAAAGGCCTCAGCTTCTTGGCTTTCTGTTTTTGACATTTTTTTGACAGGGGTAATCTCTATTTCATCTCTGCTACAAGCAGTGCTTTTGGCCTATTTATAACTGCAGCTGCCTGGAGAAAGCCTAAAGGAGATGTGATCAAACCAGACTATACAGCAAAACATATTATATAAACATGGAACATGTACCAAGAAATAACTTGGAAGTATGAGGGGGAAATGTCAAGCATGATGTCTGAAAACCAATTTGGCTTAAAATTCAAGGCATTATGTATATATGGCATTTGCCAGCTTTCCATTTATCCTTGGAGGGAAGGCAGCCATCAATCATATCTGCATGTCAACTACTGTCAACAATGCTAAACTTCTTCAGTGGATTTTCTCCTCTGGCACACATTAATTTAGAATACATTAATGTAAGAACTCTTGCTGTGATGTTTCTTTATAGGCAGACAAAAATTATTTCACCTCAAATATATGTTATGGAACTAAATAGTATCTCCTAAGTTGTTATTGATACAAGCTTGCCTCCATTCAAATGTCACTGCATATTAGGAATGACTTTTTCTCTCTATGAATAGAACTTTTTGAAAGGTTGAGCTGGAAGAGTCTTCAAAAAACGAACTTGCATCCTTATGTGTGCTAAAACAAATATACTGAAAGCAATCCTCACAGGTCTTCGGTCTTAGAGGTCTTTTCCAACCCAAATGATTTTATGATTCTATAAGTGTCTGCAATGATATAGTTAAAAAAAATCAGTTTTCCTGATGTCTACACTAAGGATTGCTTTCCAGCTCCCAAATACGCAGTATTTAAGCCCCTTATTCCCCAGTACAGTTCTATTACTTACTATCAGTTAATAACAAATTTTACATTCATGTGAATTTGTTGTCCTGTGATTTGGCTTTACATTTTCCCCCTGAAATTCATAAACTGATTTCTCTCTGCTTGGGTCAGGTTTTGTAGCCTTACTCCAACTGATAGCCTATAAACTTCTTTCAAACACAAACAGGTGTTAATATGTGGTCCTGGCTCTAAGGGAAGAGCATAGGGCAATATGAAAGTGTGAAACATACAGTTGCCTCTAGTTTATGATATGTATACAAATTGTTAGGTGTACATTTAAATGAATGTTCAGTGGATTTGGTACTTATTCATTTTAAGCTTTTCACTGTTTATAGTCAGGACTGGAGCAGACTTTGATAAATGGAACTATAACAATTATTTTAAGTTGCTTTGGTCACATAACAACTGCCTATTGAGGTTTCATGTACTCTGTCTGAATGCTTTCAAAAACTGCATAGTCTGTTGTAATAGTCTGTACTATAAAACCTGTGATGCTGGAGTTGATGTGTCCTCTGATGTTTTATGAAGGGTGTAGTATGAATGTTTGCAGAATCTTCTGTACCTATTGAAACTCCAAGGGGTAATCCTGTTCAAATAAGACCATCAGAAATTGGGTAGTTGCATAAAAAAGAAACAAAGTTTTGAAACTTTTGTTCCCCTAAAAGACAGTATTTGATGTTTCCTTCTTTTCTTTTTTTTTTTTTTTTGGTCTGGACCTGAAGTCTCCTTCCTTTATTTAACATTGGTTTACTGCATTCCTTCAGAGTTAGCATGGTTCCTGTGGCATTCCATCATTGTGTCAAGGTGGTACTTCACAATATTTTTTACATTTTCTGCCTCATACATCAAACTATAGAATGTTATCCATAAGGCGTAGCTGTCATTCTGTAAAATTTTTAGCAATGCTCTCATTTTTATCTGACAGCTAGAAATACGTAAAGTAATAAAAAAATCATTTCTACTTCATATTTGCTTTGGTGCTCATTCTGTCCCTGTCAGTGTCTATATGTTATAGCAGGCGAGATTTATACATCCCCTTACTTGGCATTCTGTGAGAGCTATGCACAGAACCCAGGGCTGTGAAATTATTCCTGTTTTCAGGATTAAAAAATATATATTATTCCAACTTTCAAAACGTTCCATTGAAAGTATTACATATGCTGTATTTGAACATAAATCAACGCTTCATCGACTGGTTTCTGTTCTCTGCAAGCACTTTTCTTTCCCTGTACATGTTGTCACGTTCTCCTTCTTCTACAGTTCTGAAGATCATTAAGTTTTGCAGTATATTTATAGAGAATTATTTTATTCAGGAGAGGACAGAATGACAAATATGCACTATTTACCATTCAGTTGAATTGTGTTATTTATCAAAAAATTCAAACCTCTAAGTACTTAAAATCATCCTGAGGAGAATATAAAATAAATCTGTCATATTTTAAAGTAATAATTTGCATTAAAATCAAGATTTGCTGTCATAATCTCATACAGCTAAAGAAACACCTTTAAATCTGAGTTCTGGAACTTGTAACAGCTTTCAACTGTTCTAGAGCTTTTAACTCCATGTTCGATGTTGTTTCCATGCAGTTGATATCTTTTGCTGATAACCCAAATGTTCTGTTCTCAGGGTCATGTGTTTAATACCTCACTATATTCTTCATGAGCTGCAGGTTGACTTCAAAGAATGCAAACGGTTTGCATTTCCTTCGGCCTGAGTCTCTAACTCATTTGTTGAATCGTGTCTGAAATGAGAGAAGTACAACTGAAACAGAACCATTCAGTTATGGGATCATTAATAGAATTCCAATAGTACTGTACTATAATTCCATCTGTTTACCAAATTCTCCCACATTGACTCCTCCATATTATTGACTCGCAGATATTGTCACAGATTGATAAAAAAAGGCTTTGGAAAAGTGAATGCAAATATTGGCAGGTTATCTCAGTGTCTCTCAGTCTGCAAAGGTACACAGACTTAAATTTCTTGTTGTATGGAGGCACTCTGTCCAGTATTAGCAATTCAAATAAGGAACTGAGCTTTATACCAGAGCAAGAACTGTCAGGGTTTCAAAGTTAATTAGACTAAACAGACAACTAATTACCTCTTATTAAAATGTAAAGGACCTGTGACAAATTGCACTAATTGCATGTTCTTATATATCTGAAGAGGTCAGGCTACTTAAAAAGTGTGTTGTTAATGGAAGACAAATGTAGTTTTATGCTCTATAGGAATATTATAAACTGCATTATTTATGACTCTGGTAGAACACTTAATAATTTTAAGCTTTAAATCAAACTGCTCATTAAGCCAGGGAGTCAGCACACATCCCTGAAAATAGTCTGTAAAAACCTGCTGCCAATGTAATATTAATTTGAAGGTCTGTTGTGTTCCCCCCCCTTTTGGCAATACAGATATACTGTTATTTTAAAGTATGTAAACCCTAAGGGAGTTAAAACTCTTTGAAGTTTTCCCTTACTCTCCAAATCAAATAGCAGAAAAACATCTTATATTATTAATATTTTCAAGAATTATGTAAAAATAAAGCCCTCTCAGATCTAAACTATTGCAATTTATGTGATTTTTATCAAAATGGAGAAGAATGAAAGACTGGATAAGAGGACAAAGACTATAGAAGGAAGGTGAGGAAACCCCCTAAAAGCTTTGTAGGTTTTGCTGTTAAATGTAGAGTCACTATTGGATTTGTGACTAGATACTCTATTATTTAAAGTACTAATTATCTTCAGTTTAAATGCTTTAGAATAAGTATAAAGCTGCTGTATTTACAAATTGTAGATAGACCAAGGCAAGACTAATGCAAGAGTGAAGGTTTGCTATGATGGAACAAAAGGGAGATGCCACTTCAAATCACAATTAACAGAGAAGAACACAGAATCACACTTAGAAAACCCTTGTCACAAGACTTGGGAGTACCTTATTTCTTAGACTGCTCTGTTAGGATAAAAATCAGTGCTAAGAAATATATATGGATTAAAAGCCAAGGACACTGCAGGAATGTTAAATTTATAATATTTGTGCAGGGAGGTCACCATACTAACTAATACAGGGATTCAAAATCACAAACTTTCCCAGACACTTCCATAGCAGAGAACATGGAAGACAGTGCTAGAAATTTTGTGGTACACTGAGAGCATTACAGATGACAATCTGCAAGAGTAGCTTTAATTTCAGGTAGTGTGAAGAACAGGAATGTCAATGAGATTCCAGGTTTTTAGAGGGAAGGATAATATGCCTGAATATGATGTCTAGGGTGTATTTAATTTTCCTTTGGATCTCAACTCTTATTACATTTCAAGTTTATTATTCTTGAATTCTTGCACCTTTCTCCACTGATAAATTAATGTCTAGATCATAAATTATTTTTACTGATACTGGTTGGTTGTAAGAGTCACAGGAATCCAACCCTTGTAGTGACTAATTGTCTTCAAGTTAGTGAAATAAGTATGTGGGATCATTGGTTTGGGTTATTTTTCTGATAGCAAAAGTGTGTAGTTCTTGATGAAACACATTGTTTTGGCCAAGGAGATACCAGTATCAAATCTGAGTAAACACTAGACAATGATCTTGAGTGGGAGAGATATATTTTGATATGAAAACCCTTCATACTTAGTAGAAATAAAATAAATTAAACCTCACAAAGCCAAAAAACCAGAACAAAACTGTGAGTGAGATTAATAAAAGGATTTTGATTCCATTCCTAATACAAAGTATTCTACTTTGCAAACATAAAAAGGAGTTGTGTTTTCTTCTGCATTTAAAGTAAAGGAATAGGTTTCTTATGACCCAACAAAGTGGCTTAACCACTATGGGTTATCCTGAAATTGGTTTTATCTCATTCTTTTGCACCTGTCCTAGTCTCCATGGAATTGTTTCATCATTTATTAGAAGAATTGAAATGCTTGTGCTGTGGCTTTCTAGGTAGCATTGCCAAATAAAAAAGTGTTGGGTTTGGTTGGTTTTGATGAATTTTGGGTGGTTCATTTTTTTTTTGTTTGTTTGTATAAAATACATATATCTGGTAAACATATAGAGAATGTCCTGTGAAATTTCTTTGGTCAGCTCAGCCCTGCTGAATTGTATGAGGTAGGTATAGGATGTGTTTGGGAGAGGATAATTCAAATATATAGCCAATATATGGTTTGACTGCAACATAACTATGAGAGAACTTGCTTTTTGCGATGCTGTTACGCATGTTGTGTGCTGTGTATGAACTATTATACATAATAAGTCAGTACATTATATAAATTGCAACATTTAAACATTGATTACAAATCTTTCCTGAAGTTGATGAGAATCTTCTACTTTACAAGGTAGTTGCACTTTTAAGCCCATTCACTTTTGGTAGTTATTTTGATTATGAATTAAAATTTGAATTAAAATTGAATTTGAATTGAATTAAAAAATATTTTGGATTCAATGGATATTTCTTTATAACTTGATAAGCTGTGGTGTTGCTGGAATGAAATTCATGTAATATGTCTAAAAGCTACTATCATTTGTCTGTGTTTTCCCTGGCTTTGCACCAGTGGTCATGTTTCTGCAATATACTTTTCTTCGTTAAACAGAGAGGCTAAAATCATCTTTTTGATTAGCTGAAATGGGCAAGAGTAATGTCCTAAATTTATTTAAAGGATGAATCTATAGATACATTTCCTAATGGCTTGGCTGTATTGGAAAATAAATTATGGTTATTAATAGTGAATACAGTTATATAGAAAGTAGAAGAATGAAAAGAAAGGAAATTATTTAATACTGATGGATATATTTTGATTACTGATAGACTAATTTAAGTGCTCTGAACCATGCACCTAAATAATTCTTAACCTATCAACACAGGATACAAAATACCTTGCTTCAGCAAGATAATGAAATATGAATGTTAGATGAAATATGTCATTTTATAGACTCCCAACTTTCAGAAAGAATATTCAAATATATAAAGAGAAGATATTCTTAGACATTCTTCTGACTAGCAAAAGCAGAAAGGGAAAGTATTTTGACCCTTTCCTTATTTTCTAAACCTCAGAATTGGATTATCTTGTATATTGCTATACTGTTATAAATGTTCAGTCCATGAACAGTGCTATGTCATACTTCTCCTTGTTATGAGAAATGCGTCAGAAAAAAAATATTTTTTTCACTGCTGTCTCACATTTGTCCCTGAAGGCTATAGTTTAATTGGCCTATGAACAACTTCATGCTCAACAATGTCTGACAAATCTTGCAGCTACACAGTAGTGACTCTGAACCAGATGCTCCAAGCTTTGCTCTTGCCATCAACAGTACTTGAGCTACATCCCTTGATGTTCATGATTTTTCACATGAATATCACCTTAGCTGGCCTTTGGCACTTAATTATGGTACTGAGCTTAAATTTCCTTCTAGTTAATAAGCAATCATGAAGTATTGTTAATTAATCTGATTTTAACCACATGTGAAAGCCATACAGACTCTGTTTTAATATAAATTTATGATAAAGATCTTTTGCTGTGAGACTGTCTCTCCTTAATTAACTTATGCAGTAGCAAAGAGAAATTAGGTGCCTCAGAAACAATCAAGTTACATATGCATAATCTTAATACAATATTGGTAGGAGCACCTTTTATCATTTTCCCAAGAGAGGGACTGCAGCAGAAATCTAAACTTGAAATATTGGTATGCTCTGCACAGAAAAAGTGTATTAAAATGACACCTGGCTAGATTGAAACAGAGGTCGGTGGTGGAATGAAATCTTCTGGAATGATCAGGTTATACTCCCCAGTATGTAGATCTCACAGATAGTTGACAAAATCAATCCATGTAGAGAGCAAGGAGGAAATCGCTGCTCTCTGGATGACAGCCTTCGACTGTGCTCCCCGGAGACTTCAGGACCAGTGACAGTGAGTTTCAGGATCTGACAAGGATAATAAATTGTTCCAAAATAACTCAAACCTGCTGGACCCTTGGGTGTTCCAAATGATGTGTGTGTTTGACAGAATTTCTGAGAGTACCTGTCACATGCAGGGAGGGAGGGAGACTGGCTCAGCCTGTTGTAGTGTTATAACAGGTTATAGTGTTACAGTACAGCAGGAGTTGTGCTTACCACAGGTACATGTTGCCACTGTGATCTGGGGATTGAGAAGGAATGAGATCTTCTGCAAGGCAGATATTATTCTGCTACACAGTTTTGAGATCCTTTCTATTAGCAAAATTTGTCTTTAATTTCCCCCCAAAGCAGAAAACTCCAGTTGAATTTTTCATGCCTTGTCCTCTCAAGTGGCTCTGCTGGTTGTGAACTCACCTTTAGTGAAGGTCACTGGTGATCCTTCTGTCATCCACAGTCCTAGTACGAGGGTTTTTCAGCATACATCTAGTGATTTTTGTCAAATGAGAATAGTAGAAGTTATTAGTAGATGGTTATAACCATTAGATGTGCTAACAGACAAACAGTTTGGAGTAAGGCAGTCTCGGGGGTGTGGAGGGAATAGCTAATTACTTTGACTTAAATCTGGCTCCCTTGGATTGGACTGGAGACTAGAAAGAGCAAACAAGGTACTGATATTGATAGATATGCATTTTTTTTTAAAAAAAAGGTCAGTAATAATATAGACAGACATAAAACATTCATGATCTGCATGACATCTGTTGTAAAACTACCACTGCAAAAGTAATCCTGAGTGTGGTGGCAGCACATCAGTCTTAATATAATATCTGGGGGTAACTGATTATATAAGACAAATGAAAGCTACCTGCATGATATGTATACAGTTTTGCTATAAAATTTATTACAAAGGGGAATAGAGTTATTCAGACACACTCACAAAGTCAGACTTTTCATTCCAGGTATTTTCTTAAAAAAACATTGCCTCTTCTTATGAACAGACTGGACTAGATACTTATGTTTCTTGAAAATCTGTTTGCAACCAGGTGGATCAATTTACTATTCCATAGATAAATTATTTTTTTATGTAGCATATAACAGTTCTGTTCAGAGATTGCTGCTTTCTGCTTCACAGTATTTGGCTTCACCAGGGTATTGCAAATTTGTAAGGAAATTCATAGACTTTTATAGTTTCTTGTGATGGTCTCTAGAGTATCAAATTCAACTAGACAGTGAAAAGTAGACAGATATAATTTTCTCCTATTTTGTAAGTCCATACCCTGCAGAATGTGTTCAGAAAGTCACTTATTCTGTTAGCCTCTGTCTTTCCTTATTCCTGCAAATCTGAACTTCTCACCTTGTGTGGAACATAAAACACTCCTTAATTTCCTCTGCTATTATATTAATACTTATTCCAAATTCACAGATGATTTGTAAATAACATTAGTTTGTTATTTGTACATTTTTTTTAGGGGATAGCAGATGTTAAAAATTATTACACCATTTGAAGTAACTGGATAAACACAATCTAACAAGAAATCCTTAGAATAATGTAACAATCTGCATGCATTTCAGTGCTGGAGAAAAGTAGCTTTTCCAATATTTGCGGTAACTTTAAAGACATTTATTATTTATGTATTAAAACAAAATGTATAGTTCAGTTTAACATTCTCATTTCTGCATCTGCTAAGGCGGTCATTGACTAATACGTGGGTTGACTTGGGATGCTCGGTCTGGGTGCTGTGACCCAAGTACGACCGTATCTATTTGTCACTATAAGGGATAAAAAGTTTATTTGTGGTGCATATATTCAAAATTTAGCTACATGACAATTTCACTCTTGGAGTGTAATTTGGCAAATAGAGTGAACTGATGTGTGGAGCGCTTGGTTACTCTTTCAATTTATTTGTTTATAAAACCTCTTATTTTCACCCTCAATTCTTTTCACCCATTCTTGGTAAAGTTTTTAATGATAATCTGAAATTGTTTCCTTAAGCCTGACAGATATTTGTAGAAGCAACATGCTGAAATTGTAATTGAAACGAGGAGCTGTGATCATTCTTATCACTGCATATGACCCCACATTGTGAGCATTAATTTAATCTGGTTCGCGACCTTTCTAAGTTAAAAGCAATTCATACATTGTAAATATAATCAAAGACAACAGCTGTGCTCTTCTGTAGCTTTAATAAAATGGAACCTTCTCAGCAATTTTTTGCCCAGAAAAATTACTATTTTATTCCAAAACTAATTATCTTCTTTTCAGTGTCAGTTGGAATAAAACATTTGAGTTGTGCTGGTTTAAAGGTAAACTGACAGAAGTGAACCCAACACAAAAGAGATTATAAGTCAGAGTTACAATTTAATAAAAATATTACAATGAATGCAATGATACAAAGAGAAATTTGTTTTGCCCCACAAAACCCAGAAGTATAAACCAGGACCCTGGGGCACAGCCAGAATGGTGTTTCTTAGCCTCTGTGCTGAGCCCCCCCGCCCTGGTTCCCCTGAGTCCAAAGTAAAAGGAAGGGAAAAACCTGTTGGTGTAGATGACAGTCACAGTCCTGTTGAGGTTCTGGTCCTCCTCTGGATCTGCCAATTGGTCCCAGAAGTCCCCAAACGCCAAGATTATATACCCTCAGGTTCAGGTGGGAACACCCAGTACCTCCTGCAGGGTGGGGAGTTCCACAATGGGTGATCTGACTCTGTGAGTAATGGGGTATTTTTGGAATCATCAATGGCCCATTAGCAGACATGCCCCCTCAGGCTGGGTGTGAAGGTGATAGCAACTACCCAGAGGGGAGTTATCACAGCTCCTATCTCACAGGCTTCTTTAACACCCAGCTTTATATCCTGAGGGGTTGGGTGTGCCCTGGGCAACTGCTGCAAATAGTCCATTGTTAGCAGTTCATGAGAAATGACATAGAGGGTTTAGAATACACAGCTTTGGTCACACTCACACAGTAATAAACTGGTCCCGGTTTACTGAAATAGGACAGAGTCCAGCTCCAAAATGCTGCTATTATAGAGACATCAATAGTGGCTCCAAAGTTTAAAACTGTATTTTGATTTCCAATAAAAGCATGACTAAAATCTCTCCATTTGATACTTTAGTGGTTGAATTGAATCTCTAAATTTGGTACAATCGCTCTTCAAGGGACTGTTGGAATTTCTATCTATTTTTCCGATGAAATATTCATAAACATTCCTCAGTAGGAACATTTCAAAAAGATCATCTTGGAAATGCCACTTTGATTCTAGTCTGTCTTGCCTTGCATAGTTAAGTGAATGTTAGTTCTCATAAATTTTCAGCTGATGATGTTATGATGGCTTTTTGGGCATCAGTCTTTTCCAAAAAGTTGAACTCCCATGTTTTGGAATAGCCTAGCTGGTTTTGGTGAAGATTAACCAATAAAATTTTCTCTGTCTATATTCTTGAGGCATGGTGCATTAAGACAACAGAATCACAGGGAATTTCATGTATACACGTTTCAGTACAGAATTCTGTGAATTTCACAACATTATGCATAATAAGGGGACTGTCTCTACTGAGTATAAAGAGAATTACCTGTTAAATGAAAGGAGTATGTATATCCTGAAATATACAGAGTAAAGTTGAAAGATTGAATAAGGGACACAAGGCTTCCTTTGATTTGTTTTCTGTTTCTTTAAGCCCTTTCCAATCTGTATGTTTTATTATTTCTGTCTTGTTACTGCACCACATCAGATGTTGGAAAGGTCAATAACATCTTTTATCTATTGAAGCCAGGGCTAAATAGAATTAGTGGCACTCAATCTTGTCTCTCATTTCATAGAATACCTCCCTTGTAATTATTGTTTTTAAACCACTGTTGTATTTTAGTTTATTGTTATGTATTTAGAAACTTGGGCCAGTCAGTCCTGGCTGCTCTTTATAATCTGAAGATACAAAACCTGATTTCTATAGGAACAACACTCATCTCGGAGCAAGAAAACACACATGTTCATTGATGTGTATTTAACATTTTCTAAACAGTGTGATGGTACTGCAAGCTTCCTAAGATGGAAAGGTGTTATAAAACTGACAGGCTTCTCTATGGAGACTGTGAAACAGACTCTATCAAAACAATTTGTGATTTTAACTGAAATGAGTATTTTTTCACCTCAGACACGTGCAGGACAGTATTTGGTGCAGAAACACTGACCACCCATCTAGAACATCCATTTTGGGATGGCTTTTATAGTACTTTTCCTCTATCCCTATAACATTCACTTCATTATTATCAGCAGGCTAACAGCTGGCTCTGTTTTTCCTGATATGTACTGCTCTAACTGCGAGGAAGGAGAAGTGATGTTCTGTGAGTTCAGCAGGATCCATGATCTGT
>JAOXXN010000471.1:9041257-9051746 GCA_026770055.1 Myrmophylax atrothorax | reverse complement strand
ACCTGAGCATATATAATCTTGGGGTTTGGGGACTACTGGTACCAGTTGTGGGATCCAGAGGAGGACCAGAACCTCAATAGGACTGTGACTCTTAACCAGACTGTGACCTTCATCCTCAAGAACAGGTTTTCTTTTCCTTTTACTCTGCACTCAGGGGGACCATGTGGTGCCTAGCACAGGGGCTAACGAACACCATTCTCTTTGTGCCCCAGCGTGTTGGGTTATACATCTGGTTGTTTTGTGGGTTTAAACCAATTTTTCTCTATATCATTGTATTTATTATAACCTTTTTGAAAATTTTAACTCTGACTTGTAATGTCTCTTGAGTTGGGCTCATTTCTCTTGCCTGTTTACCTTTAAACCAGCACAACACACATTAAGGATATATACCACTCTGCTTTTGATTGCAGTTCTGAAGAGATTTCTTTCACTCTTTTGGCTTAGCTGATTAACTATCTATATAACCCTCTGAAGGGACAAAGTTCCCTATATGGTTATTAAGATCTGAATAAAAGCCTAAACAACATTAGTTTCTGTTCTGTGTAAACCTGCTTTTGCCATGTGAGCCATACAGAGAGCATGAAGGTTAATTCCTGATTTAAGCCATGTCTAAGAATTTTCTTACTTTGATTATAAGAAACTGAAAGGAAATTGATGTAAAAACCTGCTACTATTTACTAGGGAAAGCATATCATTAGTTTTGTAGGAAGCAGAAATAGGTGGGTTAAAAAATGTCTGGAAGAACTTCAGGTGGTGGAATTTGCTGACACTGTCCAGCAGGGAGGGTGTGCCTCAGCCCCACAATATCAGAGGAGAGTGGTTTTCCAGATGTGAACTTCATTTGCCCCTCTTCACCACTGACCCACACTCAGGGCAGCTCCTTTTCACACACACAACTTCCCTGAAGCACTACAGTATACTCTACTGTAATTTTAGTCCCATTTCTCCATACCTTAAAATAATCTCTCAGATTATCTAGTCTATAAATCAATATTCACAAGAAACATTCACTGAAAAGCCTGTATCTTCAGCAATGACCATGCTTCTTACTTGAGTTTAGTTGCTTTCTTCTCTATTACATCTTTAGTAATTTCGCAGCATCTTGGGTGGTCACATTAGGCAAAGATGCAGAGATAAATTTCCATCAATTAGCTGCTTTGAGGTTTATTGCACAGCTTTTATAGAGGAGTTGTTCCCAGTGAATTGATGAGATAGAATATGACAGTGGTGGGAGGCTTCCCGTTTCCTCTCCATTTTGCTTGGTATTGGGAGATTTCAGAAGAACCTGATACCAACCCCCCCAGCTAATCAGTGCTTGTACCCTTGAGCTGTACTTGGCATGGGGTCAAAACTGAGCAGCCTCCGAAATTTCTTCTGATTTCTGTGGCTTCTCCTTGAAAAAAAAGAAATGAACCTGGAATGACTGGTGAGCTCTGGGAAGCCTTTTAGACATCATCACCTGATTTTCAGTTTTGTAATTAAAATATTATCGTTGTCAGACTCCATAGGCTGTGGGAGAAAATTTTAATTTGGCCTCTGGCTCTCTATAGCATATCGGTATAACATGCTTTCATGCTGTGAGGACATGCTTCTGCTAGCCATTTTAGATAACAAACATCGTTTGTCAGTGACTCCTTGTAGGATTATTTTTAGGTTCTGTGAAAAGAAATGAAGAGGAAAATTTGTTAAGCAAAAGCAGAAAGTACCATCCTTTTAAAATACTGTGTTGAAACACCTCCTAATGAGAATGTATTCAAATCATATTAACCACTGTTGGCGAAACAGCCAGAAAACATGATACCAAACTGGGAATTTCCTGTAGCTGTGATTCCATCCTACTGTGTTTTTTTTTTTCCTGAGAAGTGGGTTTTTGCAAAGTACTGAAGTACTGAAGTCAGATTTCAAAGACTTTTATTACCACTCTGTAATAAAATAGCCTGAGTGTCAAAGGTAATGGGCTAGTCCCATTTTTGTGTTTGTTTTCTGGTTGTTTTATTTATTTGTTTGTTTGTTTTTGTTTGTTTGTTTTTACTAGGAAGAAAAGTAGATTACCTCATCAAAGTTCTCTTTTCTATGTCTGTTTGCTGTCTCCTTTAGTAAGTAACAACCAAATATTGGAAGTTTATCTTTCTCAGATGTATTTATAGGATGTCACAGTTTAAAGTCTCACATAGCTAAGAAATTACAGGGCTGCTATAACCAAAACCAGTTTTCAAGCCAAAGAATGTAGAATGAAATAATATTGGAACAGAAATCTTGTTGATATGTAACTGGAGAGTATATCTAACAACACCCTACAATATATACTTTTATAATTGCATTTGGTTACAATTCGGTTCCTAAAATCATAAACTCAAGGAATTTCTTACTTGCTAGTAAAACTGCAAATCCTTAGGGCATCTGATAAATTTGAAATTTATTACAGACTGCCTTGATTTGCAGGAGGACTTGCTCTTTTGGGACAGGAATTTTTATTCTGCTAAGCATTGTATCATTCCAGTGTGTGTAACTTTATCAACTTCATGATAGAGAAACACAATTTGTTCAATTAAAACAGTTAAACACACAGGGAAAGCCATATTTATATTGCTTATCTTCTAATGTTTCAAACTTTGTTTTCAATAAGGTCCTTCTCCTATGCATTAAATATATCATTCATATCTGTGATTCATATCGATCTCAGAGGACATTGATGTAAGTGCTGAGCAGTGCTGGCAGTGTTACCTTATGAGCAGCTCTAAAGACCAGCTGGGGTGTGATACCTATTTATGGGGATCATAAACCTTCTCTCAGACATCTCTGAAGTGATTCTTTGCAATCCACTGACCTTGGATCATCTGCTGTTTCTCTGTTATGGGACAAGTACCATTATAGTGCAACCCTGTTCAACCCAAAATATCATCTGTTCTCAGATGTAATCTCAGGCTCAGTCTCTCACCTGATACTGAATATATAGCAATGGTGGGACATGTTCAACTTTTTCTTGTTCCCATGGGAACTTTTGCACACACACACTGTGCATGCAAAAACCAGTTACCTTGTGTAGTCTGTATAATTTCACAGTCATTACCCTAGCACCACTTCAAGTGCAGGCTGTTGTCTTTATATCTGTGTCCAGAAACTTCTGGGTTTATTTTCCTTCTCCTACATGACTCAGACATCATCTGTGCCATTGAAACATCCCTGAACCCTGATGAAGAATGCACCATGAAGTTGTCTACCAGCTGTCTTTGGCGAGCACTGTGCCTCTCAGAAATAGGCATGACATTGTCTTCTTCCCCATGTGTATCTCGTGTCATTTCTCCTCCTCCACTCCAGCAAATTAACTTACTGGCAGTCGATCACAAGCTGGTTTTGGCAGTAATTTGTTGTTTGTACACCTCTGCTCTAAAGGTCAGGCCATGCAACTGTCTCATGTTGATCCAGTCCTATCTAATCCATTAATTTTTCTTTCTTACACCTGTTGTGTTATATTATTGTAATTATTTCTTATGTTTCTCTAACCTTGCTGTGAATTATTTTTTTATGCTTTTTTGGTTTTTTTCCTTATTGTGCCTTGAGGTTGTTATAGTTTGTAAACTATTTTTGTTCTCACTTCAAGCTGAGAGAAGTAAACTTTCATCTGAGCAAGAAAGGCTTTTAGAAAAAAAATCCTCTGTACCTTGACATTTTCTTCAAGGCCCCTGAGAAATCTTTTGCTTGTGGCCTTGAAAATTAGGCAGCAACAACAATTTTGTTTCATATCCCTTTAAATATGTGACCTTTTCTGAGACCAAGAGTGAGGCTTCCTAAAGGAGGGCCCTGACTGAAAGCTCAGATGGATTTAGCTGCTGCAGTTTGAGGACTTACCTTTTCCTTCTGCCAGGATTTAGGGTCCCTGCTGTCTGGGGAAGGAGATGAAGCTTTTCTACTGCAGCAGTGTCTGGCAGAAACTCTTCTCACCTGTTTTCCATCCCAGAGCAACCTGCTATTTACTGAAACAGATGAAATATCAATGGAGAGTGAATATGCCTTACGGCTTCCAGGGAGGTCTTTCTGCATGCATCTGTGCAGATATCCCAGAAGATAAGCATGTAATAAGCGTGAATTCAAAAGCATGCTGTACAGAAGCAAGCTCTATTAAAAATAACAGTAGAAATAATAGTAGAAAGTAGCTTTTCAAAAACTAAAGGTAATACAGAAGCCAGATTTGAAAGATGAAATACCTATGAAGCCTAGGCAAATCTTTCAGATACTTTGAAATGCTTCCAGGGAAGAATATGATCTGATGGATCACTGAGAGAGTGAAAAATGTTAGCTGACAGCAGGTCTGATGAGCCTCACTATTTAAAAAAAAAAAAGAAAAAAGAAAAAAAAGGAAACACGTTTCAGGGAAACAAATCCCTTCTAATAAAGTTCTGAAGTTGTGTGAGTTTGAACACAAGAATGGACCTACCAGAGCAAACCAAAGGTCCATCTTAGCTTAGTGTTACATCTCCAGCAATGCCATTGATGGAGGGGAAGGAGTGATACAGCCAGGGTGAACTTGTAACAATATTGCCCCAAATGCTCCTCAGTTCTTCAGAAATGTGCATCTCAGATATCATGCTTCAGAATTGGTACCTCCATAACAGGCTCCACCAACTTTTCAATTAAAAATAAAAATACATGCCACATTGTCATCAGACCTAATATTTGATTGCAGCATTTGGGACAAGATCCTGGTCACTGAGGGCAACCTCTGCCAGCTCACATCTCAAGACATCTGTGTGAACACAAATCTAAAAGATTTAATCAGCACTCTTCAAAATCATGCTGATCACAGTGTTCAAACAGATAAAATAAATCTTCTCATTATGAGTAATGGTCTGAAAGGTGAAATAAATGGCCTGGTAAGATGGCAAATGGCATATAAAAGAGCAAGCTGGGGTGATTGTGAGAATGTTCTCATACACTGTGTCAGCCTCACGTTCTTCCAAGTGTTTTAAATAAGTGTTCTGTGATGGAGTGTGGTATTTTTGAGGGGGCTGCAATTCCCAGAGAGGGTTTCCAGGATGCTCTTGGTGGGAAACAATTCAGACTTCCTGCTTTTGATGTCAAGCAAAACAAATATTTGAGAAAGTGCTTTCTGTCAGTATGCCGCTTTATAAAGTCAAATATTTATTGATAATAAAATAAGAAATAACATACAGTGCCAAATTTTCAATAGTAATAAACTGGTAATTTAATTAGAATTAATGTATTAATCTTGCTTGTATTGTGCCATTATTAGGATTATCACAAAATGATGTTTTGATGGTGTCACGCATCAGAACAGCTTCTGACTTTCTATAGCCAGCTAATGTATCTGCAACACAGTATGAGTGGCATAACAGCATATGAGTTTGGAGCATCAGTGCATTTGGGCTGTTCTTCAGTAACTCAACCAGGACACTCAGCACCTGGAAGATAAACAAAAGTCAATAAACGCCAGACTCAGTAGCTTCATCAATGTGCAAGTCTCTCCAGCTGGAATTTGGCTCTTCAGTTTGTCTTAAAAGAGAATGGTCTGTATCATCTTTTTCCTTCAGATCTAACACTGTTTGAGACCCTCAGAAGAGAGGCTCCCATCTCTGTAGACTTGTGTGCTCAGGCCATGGGAAAGCATTAAATCTGCCACATGCAACAGATCTCAGCGACAAACCAGAGTTAGTGCTAGTCTCTCACCACCAGATTATCAGAATTATTTCTCAAATGGAGAGTACCTCTCAAGTCCTCTCTTTGAATACCACAATTAGAAAAAGTAACCCTCTGTTCAAGATCATATTAAATTTTGAGTGGAGAAATGTGTCTTCCAGCTCCACAGAAAGTCCAAGCTTTCAAAGTTTTATTATATCTAGAGTAGAAGGAGTTTCAAACTGCGAGCATTAGTGAGGGTCAGACAAGGTGCCTTGCATTGTACTTTGGAAAATGAGATTTTCTGCAGAAGTTGTGTTATTGTGATTATCTATGTTGTTCTTACTTCAGTATAAGACAAGTAATGACACATTGCTTGAGGCTAAGTTCTCAAATTAGAAATTGAAGTCAGGGCTGAACCCAGATGTTGGCTTAATAAGAATTATGCTATGCTGCTCACTCTCTGCTTCACACCAGCCCTTTGTGCTTCTGGGACAGTGAAATATTGTGGTTTGAAATGGCAAAACCTCTAGTGATTTTCAGCAATTTTATGCATTAGGTGTTGCACTGAATGAGTGCTTTGTGGTGCTTCCCTGTGAGCTCTAAGTGGTTATGATACTGAACCCCTCAAGATTTGAGCCCCTTCAGATGTGAATAAAAATTTCTAATTTTTTTTATTTGTTAATCAGTAGTTATAGCTAAGCAGTGATGATTAAGCAAATGCATTGTGCATTATGCTAGGATAATCTTTGTTTTAAGAAAAAGGGTAGACAATCCTAAGATAAATGGGGTGTCTGGACGAGAGCCACCAGGAGCGCAGACAGCAGAACTGAGCAGTAACTAGGGGAAAGGTAATCACAGCAGTGGAAGATTGTGACCACTCACTCATCACCTACTAAAAATGGACCCCAAACTCAAATGGAGGAAAGTGCTCATGCAGACTAACTAACATGAGAAGCAAGAGACACAACTAGCCAAGAGGGGTTTGAGTAATAATTAATGAAAAAGTTTAGTGATCCTTAACCAATGAGTGCTGATGTCTTTGTTAAAATGTATAAATAGTGTAAAGTTTTGGTAAATTAGTGTGAAGTTTTGTGGGTTACCAACTGGCTTATTTCTTTGCACAAACCAGAATAAAAAATAAAAATACCTCGCCTTGGTGTGTGAATTGGCATTGAGCATTGCATAATGACATTCCAGAGAACAGATGGAACAGGAATGAAGTGTCAGCAGAGTTTGTCAGAAATCCCTCACCTCTCTTCTGCCTGGTTTTTAGAATTTCTACTTCATGGTGCTTGTTAAACCTCAAGAAGATAGGAATTTTCACCACTTTCCCTGTGTGCTTGAGAAGTGGATGTACAAATACACTTCAAAGCGCTTATACTGCCAGAGGTTGGCATTGCTCATTTCCTGCTTATAATCAGCAGAAGTTTTCCAGCTGAGTGGATTTGCCTTTGAAAAATCTTCCATAGATGTATAGGGGATGGCATCCAGTCACTAGTTGGGTTTCCACAGGGCTCCATTCTCTTCAGGGCCCAGTTCTCTTCAACACCTTCATTAAGAACTTGGATACAGGACTCATAGGAATACCAGGCAAGTTTGCTGACAATTCTAAACTGGGAGGAACTGTTGATGCCCTCAAGGGCAGAGAGGCCCTGCAAAGAGACCTTGACAAATTAGAGGTCTGGGAAATCACCAACTATTTGGAATTTGACAATGACAAGTGCCGGATTCTGCACGTGGGACAGGGCAAACCAGGCTTTGTGTACAGACTGCGGAACAAGAGGCTGGAGAGCAGCAAGAAAGGGACCTGGAGGTCCTGGTTGATGGCAAGTCAAATATGAGTCAGCAGTGCCCTGGCAGCCAGGAGGGTCAACTATGTCCTGAGGGGCATCAGGCAAAGCATTGCCAGCTGGACGAGGGAGAGGATTGTCCCGCTCTGCTTTGCAGTGGGGTGGCCTCACCTTGAATATTGTATGCAGTTTTGGGCACCACAATATAAGAAAGACATTAATCTCTTAGAGATCATCCAAAGGAAGGCAATGGAGGTGGTGAAGGACCTTGAGGGGAAGCCGTATGAGGAGAGACTAAGGTCACTTGGTCTATTCAGCCTGGAGAAGAGGAGACTGGAGTTTAAAATATCCTCATGAGGGGAAAAGAAAGCACAGTTATCAATCTCTTCACTCTTGAGGCCAGAACTCAAGAAAATAGCATGAAGATGAGTGAGAGGAGGTTTAGATGGGATAGCAAAAAAAGTTTTTCACCCAGAGTGTGGATGGGCACTGGAACAGGCTCCCCAGGGATGCAGTCACAACACCAGGCCTGTCTGACTTCAAGAAGCATTTGGACAACACTCCTGGGCACCCTATGGTGTGAATCTTTGGGTGTCTTGCACAGGGGCAGGAGATGGACTTGATAACCTTGATGGTTCCTTTCCAACTCAGCATATTTTATAATTCTGTGAGTTCTAAAGGAACTTAAACTTTCAGGGACTGAAGAGCATCAGTATTGAATGCTGCTGAATGATACTTTCAAGGATGTGTTAAAGGCCACAGACTTAAGAGAAATATAAAACTTTATGAACACTTACCTTACTAAAACATACATCTTTCATGAGCTGATCTACAAACAGCAGGTTCAGGTTAAGACTTCATCAGGACCACATAAAATTCTGCTTTTTTTCCTACTTCTAACAGACAGACAGTGTAAAGCATAATAAAACTCCATTTGAGCTTGGCGACTGCAGTTTATTTTGCAAGAGGAGTCCCGTGAGCACTGCTAGGACTTAGGAATGACAAAAACCAAGCATGCAGCTTGTGATGTGCAGTGCTTTTGCCAGACTGAGGCTGAGTACTGTATAGAAAGACAAAAAATTAAATACTATGTACACATGTACAACAAGGATGCAACATAGCAACTGCTTGAACTTACCTCCTTTCTTGAAATGGGCCAGGATAGTTCAGAGTGGGTGGGACTTTGGCTGGATGGGCTTCAACTTGCCTATGAGTTAATAGAAAGTGAATTTTTCATTCCCTTTGCTCACTATCCAACCTTTCCTACAATGCATTGCAATAGTCCTTGTTACATCTTGAAAAAGGAAAAGTGCCATCTTGATGTGACTTAGAAAGTTAACTTGGATTCAATATTGGGAGCTCTAAGCAACCAGGTCTAGATGTCCCTAATCATGGGTGGGAGGTTGGACTAGATGGCCTTTAAAATCCTTTCTGACCCAAACTATTCTATGATTCTTTGATTAATGTGTTTGTCCACCTCTAGAGGGAGACCAGGTTTGCATCTGCTGAATTCCTGGTGCTGGGAATTGAACCGTCTGGCTTAGACATGTTACTTGGTTAAATCCCTCTATGCAAGAGTCATAACCTAAACAGAAACTCCTGAAGCACTTGTGACAGTAATAAACTAGAGCATAGTTTTGTGTTTCTTTATGTTCTTTAAATGTTTTGCATTCTCTTTGTGTTTCTTGACTTTATGAGGCTGTAAATTGTAATGACTCATTGGAATTAATAGTGACCAGAGATCTAATGTTTCTATAGCAAGATAGTTTTCTGCAATTTTAGAGCCAAATATGAAGGAACAAGGAAATCTGAGTAACCTGGGTTTGAGTTCCCCCACTTACAGAATTAGGTCATCTTTTTCAGAAAAATCCTAGTTCTGGAAAAGAAAATCTCCCCCAAATTAAGTGCCAGATTGAAAAAATATGTATCTTGGTCTGTCTGTGTTTCATTTTTCTGGATTACAGTAGAGCAAAATTCATTAAAGAGACTGACAATGTGAGTTGAGAAGACTCCAGGGACAGTGTGAAATTTAATTAATTGTAAAGCAAAAAACCTCTCTCACCTATGTGCTAGAGCCACATCACTGCTCAGGACAGTAAAATGAATTTAAATTTAAGTTTATGCATAAATCTCACTAAGTATGTACTAAACAGCCTTCCAGGGAACAAACACTCTTCTGAACAGGAGCTGCTAACATGTTAACATGTTGCAATCCCAGGATAAAAACTATGAAACAAAAATCAGTGGTAGTCATGATACTATCCTCAATACATTTAAATCCTCTTATTTTCTTTAACTTAAACATCCAGCCTTTAAACAAAAATTATAAATGTTCAAATTTAAATATAGAACAGCTCTTTAATTGTAATTATGTTTCATGAAACATGTGTTCTAAATAACACAAAGTAATTGCAGATGTGTTGCCAGACTACATGGAAATTTGAACAACTTCCACCAACAATGACCAAAATAGCTACACAAGTAATTTTGCTTATATATTTTAATAGCTGTAAAAGCAAAGCTGCAATCCCAAATGCCATACTACTTTTAAGCCTTTTAATAGTACACAAAGGGCAGAAAATAATATCTTGTATATATATTTCAATGAGCATTTAAATCCTAATTCTAACTTGACTCTGTAAATTAATAGCAGTGATCCTATATAATTTATTTGTCATATGTGTTACCTTTTCCCTTTTTCCTTATGAGGTTTTTATTGCCTGCCTCTTCTTTTGTATGGACTTAAATTTCTTAGTTAGGTAAACAAATGAGTATTAAGAATGTATGCGATTTACATGCACAGACAGTTCTTGATGTATCCATGGCTTTCCATGATGCTTTTTCTGGATGTGCATCAATAAGTAAGACGTGGCCTTGTTCCTGTGAATATAAAAGGCTTTGATGAGGGAAGTTGATGGTGAAGTAGCAGTTTAATGAAACATCAGTTCAGAACTTTACTGGCAGGCTCTCTGTGTACTTTGAGGAAAGACTATGGAAAACATATGCTCACCTCAGTAAGTTTGGCTGAATGTGCTGCAAGATTCTTCTGTGTTTGCTTCTCC
>JAOXXN010000471.1:8984142-8996497 GCA_026770055.1 Myrmophylax atrothorax | reverse complement strand
GTGAGGTGAATTCTCAATCTTTTCCCAGCAAGGCAGAGACAAGGGGGGGGAGGGTGTGTGTGTGTAGGACTCACATGGTGCAGGATAGAGCCTTTTCCGTGGGGGAAGAGCAGACTCTCTCTCTCCTTGTCTGTTGTTCAGAGGGAAATGCTGGGAGTTGAGGAGTGGAGGTAATTCCCAGAAATCTCCTTGCAGTTGAAGTCGGGAGGGGGGGAAAGCAAAGAGCAGAGCCAGAAGGAGCTCTCACCAGCTTAGCAAAACAGTGGCTCTCTCCCAGCAGCTGCCCAAAACGAAGTGAAGCCAGCACACAGGAAAAGCTTCTCCCCCTCCCAGGTACATTAAGTCTGTTTTCTCACCTCCACCCCACCATTCAGTTGGAATCTAGAGCCATCAACCACTCCTTTGTTCTCAGTCCCAGCACTTCAACTGCCAAAACCTTTGTGTTTGTAGGGTGAGAAAAATTCCCTGAAGGAACCCTTTGACAAGAACCAATGTCTGAAGCTCCCCTGGGAACAGAGAAATAGGTGTGATCTGTTTGTTGACATTGCTGTGAATATTAATAAATTCAGAGGTAGGTTTGCTCAATACTTTGGCCTTATTTTGGACAACTGAGCTGCTATGCTTTAAAATCCACCATCTAGCCTGAGATGCAAATCTCCACATAGTTTTCAATACTGCTAAGAATTAAAGGAAAGATAATGCTTTTATATTTAAAGCTATTTTAATTGAGGCAGAAAAATGATAGCTATAAAAAACATAGTTGAAATTTTGAAACTGGTGCATGCACATTAAAGACAATTTTTCTGAATGTCACTCTTGAGATCCGGCATTTGGCATCTTCTACCCATACACAAGTGGAATAAAAGGATTTTTTTAGATAACAGTCTTGGGATTATGTAATTTCTTTGTTATTATAAAGTCACTTGTAGATGGGCTTGCTGGGAACCAGATTTGCTTCTTGAGAGAAGGAAAGATTTTTGTTTTCCCATCATGTTTTTCCCTCTATAGATATTGGAATCTGGCTAGAACATGAAAATGAAAAAATCAGCAAGACTTTCAATTATTTTAATCTGTCTGATTTTCTGTACAACATCATCTTTGTAACAGCTACAAGAAAAACCCAGCTCCATTATGAGGAAAGATGTCAGTATACATCGCTTTGGTATACAAGTACTAAAGGGATTATTCTGTTTCTTTTCCTGGAAATGGCTCTTTCTCAAGCTGGCCAATAAGCATGTTCATATAATATTAATGTTCATATAAATGTTCATATAATAAGCACGTCATGAGGAAGTGCCTTCTCTTACCTCTTTTGATTATAAAATGCACTGTCATTTTTTAGTTCATTTTTTCTGCTATATTTCAGTGTTTGCCTCCTAAGACTGTTTTTCTTTCCCTCTGTTTTCTTTCCTTTCTTTTCTTTGTGTTGTTTTGTTAGACAAATTGCAAAGCTGCACAATATTTAATTTTATGTTTGGGGTTTTTTACCCATTTAGAAATTATGATGATTTGAAATGTCTTCAGCTGTAGGGTTTTATTCCTGTCTTATGTGGACATCCCAATATTCAACAGACAGTTGTTATCAGGGCTTCCAGCATAAGTTATTTCATACAGCCTGGCAAAAACATAGCTGAGTATCAAAGACATATTAACATTTCAGTTTGCCAAGACTGGCAGATCGGATTCAAAGCTGGCAAAGACGACCAACAATAATGGCCTCTCATAGAAAGGTGGAAGATTTTTTTCATGCTGTGTTTCATGTGCAGTCTAAAAACATGCTGTGAGACCTGCCTAATGCTCTAAAGAGGAATATATATCTTATGGCAGTATTCAGTTAACAAAGAGAGGGAGAGAGAGATGCATACAAATCTCAGTGCATTCCTTTAGACTGAATTCATAGGCTGAGATAATAATTAATAAGGATTTTTGCCTTCCTCTTGGCTCACAAGGGGTTTGCAATCACATCGTAGGGCTGGGCAATGTCTTCATTCATGCTTGCTGAAAAAATTCTGTGAATAATTTGAAGCTTCTTGCTTGTTCACAAGCATTTCACCAGTCACAAGTATTTAATATGCAAGCTGTTTCCTTCGGAAACGCATGTCACAGAGCATGTCTGCTGCCTTGCTGGAGCAAAGGTTTGGATGCAAATTTTTCTGATGATGAATTTAATAGGGTTTTTTTCATCTGAATACTCTTGCATTTCTGTTGAAGTTTTTCTGATCAGTTCTAGTGCTAGATCTCTGAAAAAGTAATTAGCTAAAGGAAAATGCAAACCATATGTGTGTACCTGTCTCTAAAATGACATGCATATACAAATATCCAGGAAGTACTGTAGATCATAGGGGTCCTATTTAGACTAAATTAAACATGTTTTGGATCTCACCACTCTTGGAAGGCAGTGTACTGGTCTAATCCACTAGTCCAGACAATTAATGGAACATATTTTTTTCCAGCGTGCATGCCAAAATCCACACTTAGTGGAACTGTAGAGAGGAAACTCGAGAGTGGGTGATGCATGCTATTTCCTATCCTGAGTCTGCCTGTCTGCTCTTGCATCTCCAGTAAATCTGAGCAGCAAAACTCTGTGCTGTAATAAACTCCATAAATCAGTCTTACAGGGGGATGAGGTAACTTGAGCACGATCTTTGCAGTTCAAAAAGAAGTAAATGCATCTTTTTGGTAATGGCAATCAGATTTCTGACTCTGAGTGGGAGGCACTCTTTCCTTCAGTGCTTCCTGGGACTGATGCAATTTGTAACCGCCCCTTTAAGCCCACTGCCAACTTCTTGTCCCCTTTTAGCTTTTCAAACTCAAAATGGGTGAATTCACTTGAGAAATGTGAAAGGGGTTGCACATCATTATCCAGGGTTCAAGGAGTTTTGGCTGCCATGGTTGGTGTAATTTTCAGTGTCATTCAATGCACATTCACTGATGAGTGAATTTGCATAATAATTTCTAATCACTGGCTTTGATCAAACCCCATAAGCCTGTGGGCAAGGCACTGGAAAATATGACTGGAGCAGACGAGATGTAAGTGAGAATGTGGTGGGTATTTACAGCCATATGTTGAAAAGGTGTTAGTTATGTGACCACTATAAGGGAAAATAAGGGTCCCTGAAAATGCAAGCTGGTGCTAAGGATGGTGCTAAGCCTTCCTTGTGCTTCCTCTTACTGTGTTTTGTGTTCCTCTGGATTGGCATTTCCTAGAGTGGCTTTCCAGGAAGCAAAGTCCAAGACTGAGAATTGTTTGCCTTGCAGGCTGCTTACCACAGTGGCCTTGGGCTACAAAGAAATGAAACTACAAAGCCACTCTCTGAGGCACAGTTGATCTCCAGTCAGTTGCACAGTGGTCATGAGCAAGAGCCTTGTCCCAGGCCAAGGTATCAGCCTAGACAACAGGCACTCTATGTATCTCAGCCTAGAAAGAGAAGATGAAGGCAGCATGGCTCAGGGAACACAGCTGGCAGTGATCTCCTAGGTGCCGTACTGCAGCTGCTGAAATTTTAAAGAATTAAGAAAGAGCAAATCAGATTTTCAAATGTGCTTGCGCTTAGCAAGGTGTGAAGGGCCACTTTTGTCATTTATTGAAGTAGTTGTATTGGGGCACTTTTTAAAGAAATATTTTATTGAAGTGGTTATTGCAATAGCTAATCTTTTCAAAAGCATGTTTGTGAGCATTTTTTAAGGTCATGGAATAGCCAATAATGAAAATATTTGAAAGAAGAAACACCTTTTTTTTTTTTTTGCAATGTTTTCACATTATTAAAGTGAGATTATTTTCAAATGACTATGAACAAAACAAGACATTTAAAAATGAAATAAACTTCATAGCTGGTTTTGCTTGGAAAGAGGATCAGCTATTCACAGGGCACAGATCCCTAGATGGATTCCATGTGAATGAAAATCTGGTCTGGGAAAGATGATTTAAATTTATTAATCTCTGGGAACTATTTTTTGGTGATTTGTTTTTAAGTAGCTTTTTCCATATAAGTTGAAGGATTTTTTTATTAAGTCAGCAATATCTGGGAATGAACTGATGAAAGTGTTCTCACATCTGTCTGCACTTGTTGGTGATGGTTTCCCAAAGTCATAGACAAGCAACACCTTTTTGCATTGCTTTTAAGCTTCTGTTTTCTAATTCCAAGCTTAAGCTGAGTTCAAACTGAAACTGAAACTTTTCCAGCTGGGAGAGAGGAAGATTTAATATCTAACCCTATGATGGGCTCAGTGTGCTGTCCCCCTTTGAGTTGCAGCAGGAAAAACTGACAATAATATTTGTCTCAGGTTATGGTTATTAAAAGACAAGTACTCATGGACTTCCTCAGTGTGGGGAAAATAACAGACAGGGCAATGAGAGAGCCAGGTTTGTAATTTATTGCATATACGAGATCCCCAAGAAAAAGTTTATGGTAAGTGAAGAGTTTCATTCATCCGTAACTGAAAAAATAACATTTCTTGCTGCTTTTTGCAAGAGAGATTGGATTAATTATTTAACTAAGTTTTTCTCCTCATTAATGTAGGAATTGCTTAGGAGAAAAGTCTTCGCAAGCTCTTTTCCATGTATCTGAAATGATGGAGAATGATGCTCTCTAGGAAAATGAATCCCTGAGATGGAGACAGGAGCTTTATCTTTGTCTATTTGTTACATAACATTCAATATAATAGCATGGGTTTAAGAGGCAACTTCTGGCTTGCAGAAACATTCAGGTTGATGTTTTACCATCAAGACCTTAACTTGCTGCAGATCTCAGATGAGGTGCAGACCTGGGAGTTGTGAAAATCATCTGCTAACTTACAAAGAATCACTTTGCAGTTTATTATATTTAGACAGTGGTTGATTTGGGGGACTTACTTCTGCAGAGAGATTCAGACCTAGCAAATATTCAGGCATTTCAAGGGCATAGATTGTTCTGCTATCAGTTTGGCAAGACAAGGGCTGTAGTGATGCACTCTCCACTTCTCACTTTCCATGCCCCTCACATGGCTGATGAAAGCAGCGCACATACGATGTTTGTTCTCTCCCCTCTTCTCCCTACCCCTTGCTCCAGGGTAGTGAGGCAGGAGGAAATGACTTTCAGTGATATTGAGTAAAATCAGATGTGGGAGCCATTCAGTCATCTATGTAAAGCCACACAGTGCATAACAGAGTTATTTCGCAGTCTGTAACTGCACTAAGCCCAAGTGATTTGAGTGTATGTGTCTGTGAGATTTGGACTTGCACGATAGGCCAAGTAATGAACTAAATGAATCTTGCAGAATAAAGTGGTATGTGCTCATGAGTCAAATTAAATGTAAAGGGAGTTGGGCATTTCATTAGGGGCACAGAGCATTAGTTCTCAGGAGTGGTGTGCAGCTTGCCTAGAAAATGAATGCCTCTCTGTGTGCTGTTTTAAGAGGCTGCTGGAGAAAGAGGGTTGCCATAGCAATACAGAAAAATTTTAAACAGTTAATACTTCCTACTAGCTGAATAAAGGGGGCTGAGTAGCAGAATCTGCCATCATCATCTTTAGCACAACTAAGTTTATTTTAAATGCATTTATTAAATGTTTTCTTATGTCACACTGGATACTCTACAGATCCCCAAAATGCTGCTGCAGTGTACATTTCATCTGGAGCAGCAGCACTCACAGGCAGACTCATTTAAGTGGAGTGATGACAGCTGAGTACCACAACATAAGATGACTCAAACCTTGATGAAGAAGGACCAAGTATGACAGTAAGACAACTGCCAGGTGATATTGTGTCCATTTGAAAGAGATAAGAACTTCGAATTTGACAGTCCCTTCTACAGTCAGACTCTACTCTAAACTGCATGTTATAAAATGCTGAAAATAATCTCCAGGGAAACTTGCCACTTTCTCTAAAGCACCCACTCTCTGGCTCTTATTTTTCAAGTTGTTGTTGCTATTTTTTTTTTTTAATCCATCCTGTACTAGTCTTCTGCCACTGTCAACAGCCTGCTTTCAGAAGCTATAAAGACAGCAGGGAGATGGTTTTCCCTTCTCTGGCACACCTATCCAGGAGATAACTCATCAGGCAAACTGTGTAGTTGATATGTTTCTGAGCTGTTATGTGTTTGAGGGGGGGGACATGGTTTTGGTGTCTGCTTTCATTATCCAGCTGCTTAAAATCAAGAACGTTTTTTACAGCTCATTTTTAGACTGATTATCTTGAGTAGTTTTGTGATATCCACAGGCTTTGTCTGGCCATTATCTGAATTTTCTGGCAGTTTATGACTCTGTGGAACACTATGGGTCCCAGAACAGATCCTTGTATGATTTACGAGTGATGGAGTAACATGAATGTGGGATCTCACCTAAACAATTTGAAGCACAAAACTTTCAAAAATTTATTTCAGTACTAAATACAGCATTGATTCCTAGGGAACCTGGACATCTTCCATACCATGTTTTTACAGCTTGGGGGAATAAAGTTGCTTAGTTGCTGAGGATAAGAGTTTCCCCACATGATTAAGAACTGTCACAAGTAGTCTATATCCAGATTTCTCCTATGAGCACATCCAAAACAGTCCCAGTGCTTAGGTCTGGCTTTTCTTGGTGTCATGTTCAGCTATGGAGACATTATTCCAGGCACAACAGAGCTAGGAAGCTCAGAAGCCTCACAACAAACACATTGTTCTGAAGTAAGTTTGTTATGAAAACACAGTCTTCAGTTCTTCAGTGCTGACAGAGGCTTTTTTCTTTTTTTTTTTTTGCTTTCTCTGAATACTGTGCAAAGTAATGAATCCAGCTATGGACTTGCAAAGTTACATTATACAGTCACCCAAGGGAGTTCTCCTTGTCCTTGCTGTGCACACACAGAAATGTGCAGTCTAGCAAGTAACTTGTATGTGACTGCATATTTTATTTTGCCTCTCAACACTGTGCTGTCAAAACGTATCTGTCCTGTGATGTGGAGGACCTGTGTGTATCAAGTTATAACTAAATACCTAAATGACTAGATTCCACCCTTTATTGAGCTTCAATTTTTAATTTTTTTTTAAAAATTGTCTTTATTGTTTTGGTAGCACATGGTGTCTTACAGGCACTGCCCACAAGTTTAAGCACAGAGAGGCTCAGGATTAGCTGTGTGCTTTTGTTATCTGTTCATTTGTAAGCTGACAGGCTTATATATACCTGAGCTTGATGGTTGTCTTCAAGAGAAACCCAGCTGTTTTTATAAACCACAGTTTCGCAGCATCATCCATAAGCTGTGGTATTTTTTTTCCTTATCAATAATCACAATAGATCTGCTTTGTATTCTTTTGGGTGTCATCTCTGTTTAATGTCACTGTCTTTAAATGATTTCTAGTTTTTTAATTGTGGTTTTCCTTTGAGATAGTTTCATGACTGACACATTACAGAAGTTGCATTTTTCTGTATGAGCATCTTTGTCTTGATGATCCCCTGAATAGTGATAACACAGAGACTGAGTAGGAAACAAGCTGTCAGCTGATGTGAAATTTTACAGCATGAATAGATGCAGTTCCCCATCCTTGTTATATCTCCGGATTGTCAGAAGTGAGATACTACAAAATTACTACAATGAGATATACATAGAGAAAAAGGGTGGGTAAGAAGGAAATACGCATCTGTCTCCACTCCTGATTTGAAACAAAAGTCTAGAGGTGATTAGCCCCCATCTTTAGCATTCTGATGCCCTATCAGCTGTATTTTCTCAAATAAGTAAACAGTGCTTCTACCTCCTCTAATTTTCAGAGAAATTTAGTGTGATTGGTGACATTGCCTCAGAAGATTAAGCAGCCAACGTGCTTTGACTTTCAAAAAGTCAGAAATCCTTAGCAATATACACTGACTACAGTATTACCAGACTCCTCTTTTTTTTTTGCCTTGCTTCCCACATTCTCACTATACACCAAGGGTACATGTCAACAATAAATGATAATATTGTCAGGTCTGACTAGCTTGTCTTGATTCTGCTCCTGTTTGTGCTTTCTCCCATTGCAGTACTGAGGCATGTTGAAATAGAAAGTATTAATAAACTTCCGGTCACTTCCTGCAAATCCTCCCTTCCCTGCCATGTCCCCAGAAGGAGAGCTTGGGGACTAACTAGAGAGCAGCTGAGCTTTACAACAAGGAGGAGATGTCCTAAGAAATTTAGTGACATACCCTCCAGAGTGCAACAGCAGAACACAGAAGCACGAGGATGGCTTTAGAGAGGGTCTGTGAACATCTGCTGCTAAGCTAACCCAGATGCTTGGGCCCCAGTGTCAATTATCTGAATTTATGCTGTAGTCCAGGCATGTCACACATCCCTTTTGAAGAGGGGCCTTCAGTCCCTAAGTGATGTCAGAGTAATAGTAACTTTATGATCTCAGCCTGCTAGCTTTTGCCCAAATCTGGAAGAATTGCTGTGGATGGATGAATGATGAAACACTATTTTAGGCAGAGAAAGCGACAATGTCATTGTATTTCTTCTACTGTGAGTTCTGTTTGAAAATTATTAGAAAATAAGGTAGCTAGGGACATTTATTTCTTATATAATTTCTTATATATATTTCTTTTCTGAAAAGTTGCATAGCAAATACTGCCACTTGCAGATGTACCCAATTAGAAAGTTTAACTGGAAGTTACATGCATTTTATAAATTTCTGGTTGCTGTACCCCCTGAATTAGGGCAGGTAAAAGAATTTTTCCTTCTTATTTATGAATTTCCTGTGAGAACTCACAGAGGAGAGATCACTTCTAATAACATGTTTAGCACAATTCTGAGGAAATAAGTACCAAAAAAGCTTCACTAAAAAATAACTATCTCTTCCCCAAAGTCCTACCACAATGGAAAAACAAACAAACAGAGAGAAAAGAGGTAAAAATGTAATAGCCATGAAATGTGAGGACTCTCCAAGTGTCAGAGAGGGATTGGTTAGGGGTAGGTATTTCTTATATATTTATTTGGTTATTTAATCCAGTGAGCACTAACAGGTACATTTGGCAGTGAAAATATTTTCTGTGGTTGCTTTGTGACCTGTCTTAGGTGATTATTTTTTTTTTATTTCTGCACAAATATGTGAGCTGTATATGGTTAAAGCTTCAGAAAACACAGGTTGCTAGGAATACACAAAGAATATAGGTGAATAACCAGTATTTTTTATAACCTTTAATTAAATAATTATGCCTTTACCAGAATGCAATACTCACAAGAATGTGGCAAATGTTATAATACATACAAAGGAACTAATTTTCTCAGTGAAAATATACAAATCTTGTTAAGAAGGTAAACACCCTTTGGTCTTTCAGTTCCCATGTTGGGGATATTATTTCTCAGATGATATTTTAACACTATGGCTTTGCTGTAGAGCAAAATGGTAACTTTGGGATAGATGGTCCCTTTTGTTATTATGTGGGTGGGAAAGTAAACTTCCTTAATCTGAGGAGGTGGAGGACTTACCTCCACAGCTCATTTTCTTTCTTAAAATACTGTCTCTGAGTAACTGACTATCCTCATCTGTTTTCTGCTAGGCTTTCTAAGTTACTGAAGAAGGAGCCTTGGGAGCTGATGTGGGATGTGAAGTGCAGGAATTCCTGCAGTTTCCCCATTATTTATATAATGCAAAAGCCAGGATCACTGAAATAGACTAAATAGATTGTCACTCAGACCACATGCTACTTGCTGGTAAATTGGCACTCAGCCCCAAAAAGGAAAACTATGATGAAGCAAAGCAGAATCATGTCTCCTTTTTAATGCTACCTGGAAAAAGCAGGTCTTGTATGTTTTCCCTTTACTTTCTTTGTCCTGGTTCCAGTTTCCATCTAAAGAATTTGACAATGTATCTGAATTTCTTGTCATGCTCAGCTTACATGTCTTGAGATTTATATCTGGCCAAAGGTTTCCAAATTAGCCTTCTGGCTGCCCACCAATATGCAAGTTATTACACTACTCTTAGTATATTGGAAAAGCCATGCTAATGAATATATAATTTAGTTGGGATTTTTCTAAATGTTTTTTCCTTTGTGACCTTTTCTTAAACTCAATTGCTTTTCTATTCATCTCTTCTGAAAAATAAACATGATGTGGTGAAGAAGAATTTGGTATAAAGTAGTTTGATGACATTTTCATCCAGTGTACTGGCTATTTTTAAGCTCTCTTATTTCATATTTTACTGTCTCCATCACTTTCCTCTACCTTGACCTCCAAAAGTTGGTCCTGATTATATCTGAAAAGCACACACTGGAAATGTGATCCATCCAGAAAATATAAAAAACAAGGGAAAGGGAAGCCATGGAAAACTTCACAATAACAAATCCATTTTTCTATGTTTTTTATTAAGGCTTTTCTTGAATCATGTGGAAAAGTAGGACCCTTAATTTGTATTATGGAGCATTAGGATTTCAGTATGAATCTTCAGTGTCCTTGTATGAATATTTACACCACTTGTTGCCTGAAGGAAATGGGATGCTTCATGGTCCAGTTGTCCCCAGCCCTGCCATGGAATCACAACCCCTTTCCAAGAGGGTTGGCAAGCCTCACAGCTCTGTCCTCATTGCCTCTCCTTTTAAGTAATAGCTTTGATGCTCAGAAAAGCTTCTCTTGTACAGGGATTTTTAAAAACAAAACAGATGCTGAAGATTTTGTGTTTTCCATGTAGTATTGATTTTGCTGAATTTAAGAGTATCAGAGTTAATTTCGTATGCAGTAGTATTTATCCCTTTGCTTATAGGTCAGTAGGGTGTGAGTTTGTAAATTGCGTTTCTATATTGAGAATCAGTGTCTTTCAACACTATTTTTAGTATATACCTCTTCCTGAAAGAGTCAAGACAGACAAATTGTTGTCTCTGGAGCTCTCAGTGCAAGTTACCTTGTAAGTCAATGTAATTGCTTTTGGGGTTTGCTTTTTCAACAAAATTGTCTCAGAGGGTTTAGGATTAGAAAAGAAAGTAGGAAGAGGGGGATAAGAGAGGACAAGGGTGACAACATGTTGTGTCTCTGGAGAATGTGTTGAGGCAAGCCAGTTCTGCAGGTTTGGCATATTGAAGGTTTATATCATGGAAGAGCAGCTCCCCTTTACAAATCACTGTAATGATAGGAAAAACACACATCCTGTTCCTCAGTCCAAGGAATAACAGCCTACATTTGCTTTTCTTCCATGAGTATCTTTCCAGATACATTCTCTGGCTATATAATAACTTGAACCCCAACTATTCTCCGCGTTCAAGCATTTCAAACTCTTGGTATTTGAATTCAGAAAATAATAATTGAGTCACAAATAATTGTTATTTAGGGGCTAACAAGGATGAAAGCCAAAAGAAATATGTTCAAACTCTACACACAGAAGCCAGAGTGGTCATTATTCCCCATTGGTGGGTGATGCTTTCAGGACCAGGCTCCTTGAGAACTACCATTACAGAGACAGAAGAGAGGAGGAAATGTTCTGGAGGCTCATTATCACCTATCAAGCCCAAATTTGAGGCTACTTTATTTCAACCATATTGCTTCTTTCAAGTCCATATTTTTATACTGTGACTACACTTTTAGAACACAAAATTAAAATTATGAGCACACATACCTAGAACATCAGAAAGACTCTGGAAGCCAATACGGAGAAAACTATCACGTATTCAGCACTTCTGAGGCTCCTCATGCATTCCTTCTCTAAGATGGCAATTTTTTTTCACTCCTGGGTATGACTTTTTCAGCCATCTAACATTTGCTGGTCTTTAGCCCTTTGGGATTAAGCAAACCCACAGGATGATACATGGTGCTTTCAAATCACCAACAGCTTGACTTGGGATGCAGAAATACAGCACAGTGCTGATGGCTGTGCTGTCACGTTAAACCACTAGTTCCTGCTTCAGCTTTAGCTTCCCAAATTATTCTCATTATAGTATTTTGTGATAATAAAAGCTTGAAACCACAAAGGTGTGCTAAGGCCAGATCCTTCACAGTGAGAAAAGTTCTGCACCAAAGTGTCCCTGAGGTAAGTTGGTTTGCTATTTTCTTAGATTCACAGAGGTATGACGAGCCTTTTTTTTCCTTTTTTTTTTTTTTTTTTCCTTAAGACATCAGGCATTCAGAGGTAAATGCTCTCCTTCTGGTTCTGTGAAGAGCTTTTACATTTCAGTGGTCATACCATTGTAATGAGTGAAACCAACAGACCATCTGGTCCTCTATTTGATCTCTGGTAATGGCCAGTACCAGATGCTTCCAGAGGACAGAATAGCACAATCCACAGGCAAATAACCAGCCAACAAGAGAAGGTTTTTTTCAGGTCCTGTCAATTAGTGACTCATTTATGCCTTATAAAGTGAGCATTTTTTATTTCTTGTACTTTTTGTTATCCAGTAATCTTAGTTTTTAAATTCTTCAGTACTATTTTGGTCTTGGATTCTTCAAATAC
>JAOXXN010000471.1:8933269-8947359 GCA_026770055.1 Myrmophylax atrothorax | reverse complement strand
TTCCCCCCCCCCCAGAGATTAACAGAAAGTTCTTCAAATCCAGAATTTCTCCATTCCCAGTGCATTTTTTATCTGTGGAAATCAGTGCTTTTTAACCTGCCATTCATCTCATCCACAAAGGATCAAACTGGATTTTGAGGTCAGATACCTTTCTTACAGATCAACTAGGTGTTGTTGGTAAGTTGAGTTTGAAATTATAGTAAAAATATATGTATGTGACTTCCATGAGGTACTTGCATATTTATGATTCTGAGATACCTGGGAATTCCTCTTCACCACCAGAACCTAAGTGGGTTCTTGGCTGGGCCGTGCAAGTGGTGGCAGTGAAGCCTTGCTGAAGTCATGTGTTTGTCAAGGAAATGTGCAGGGTGTTTTTATTTCAGGCAACTTATTCCTTGAGGTTAAATACATCCACGTACATAGAGAAATTGCGTCATGCTCTATTAGGTTTTGCAAATACACAAGTAGCAAAAAGTAGACTTTGCAAAAGGCCATGGAAGTGCCACTGTGATGCTGTAAATGGACAAGATTCAGCTGTATGTTGGGAGTTAGTTTTGAATCATAACGAAAATGTTTTCTTGGAATTGATCTGGAGCATAAATGATAGATTTTTTTCCAAAAAAAACCCGTTTATAAATGAAAGCAAAGAATCTCCTGTTTAATTTTGGAAAGGATGGATTTTTATAATTGAGCTACAAAGACTGAGTTGGTATTTAAGTAACAGGAGTTTTCTCAAGTGGATCCCTCCAAAGACAAAGATCAGGCTGGCCCAGAAGTCTTTGAGCTGCTTTGAGGATTTTTTTCTCTAGGCAGTATAAGTTTTATAAAACAGTTACCCATTGCCAGCTTTAACCATTATGTGGAATAAAGAGATGGGAACTGGCTACTGAATGTCCTTCATTTCTCCTGATCATTTGTCCTTGTTTGGTTGCAGCCACTTTGTGAATTGTCTTGGCATTGAGGTTATTTCCACATTGTGGCCTTTGTTTCCATTTGGATCTTAACTTGCTCCAATTAAAGCTAATTTCTGTATTTTCTGCTGCTCTTAAATCCAGTGATTCAGGAGTAGTTTAATGACATATATTTTTTTAAAAGGCTGACTTATCAAGTCTGATTTTTTTTTATGCCAGTGTGTTGGTTCTGACAACATTTGCTCATCAAAAGGGGACACTCTATGAAAACATTTAAGCAATGGTATTTCTATGAATATCTTTATTTCCTGACTTTACTCATCCTTCTCAAGGACCTGAAATGACTCCCACTAGGACAGATTTTATTTGTATGTGTATAGTATATATGTATAGACACATGTATACATATATTCACATGTAGTCATATTTCCCCAGTCAAATGTAAGATGAACCTTAATATATTCTACAAATAAATCGTACGCTATGGGAAGACCCCTGTATGAGAAATATAACATGGTTCATGTGCTTTGTTAGATTTCACCTCCAAGTCATGTGGATTCTTCAGTCTTTTGAGGAATTTCACACTGTTAACAAAATACATTTAGACTGGGTAAACTTCCTTTCCTCTTTCCCTTCCCCTTTCCCACAAAACATAAAGCTTTCAGACAAAATATTTTCTTGACTTGTGGGCTCTTCACAAATGTTACATTGCTTAAATATTGGTCTTTCCTGCTTAAAACTTTTGCAGCTTGGATGGGAGTTAATGAGTGCCACATGTCCCAGCTCCCAGCATGTGGGCCTCTGCATCAGCAGAACCACTCTGCTTCTATGTGCAGGGTCATGAAACAAGACATCCCTCCACAGTACCTTTGCTACGTATTTTTTGTGTGTTTTGTTTTGTTTATACTCTGAGGACTATATTTCTCTGTCAACTGGCCCTGAAAAAGGAACTGAATTCAGAATGCAGCAATCCCTGCGTAGCTATCAGGACAGTAGACAAAACAGCACAGCAGTTCTCTTCTTTCTTCCTGTCCCATGAAATATGGTACCAAAATTAAAGTTTTAGCCACGATAAGAGGAAGCCTTCTACAGAAATGACATATTTTAATATAGGATCTACTCCTCCTTCCACTAAAAACAATTAAAGGGAGAAAGTCCAAAGTAAATGGAAGAGCTTCTGTGGCACACTCAAGAAACTGCTTAATTTTAGAAAGGTGTATGTGTATGCATGTACCTATGCACATATATTAACTACTTTTAAGCCGTCTCAGAAAACATATGACCATGAGCAGTAGAGAAGCAAAAGCAACTCCTTTGATAAAACAAAAAATAGCATAAAACATCCTGTTTAAATAGAGTGATAACAATGGGAAAAGGAAATTTTTTTCCCCTCAAAACCCAAAGACTGATACATGGATATATGGATTTTTCATATGGATTTTCCATTCAAGGTAGATGTCCATACCTAGCTTTGTAAGTATTCTGTTACTGCCATAGCATTTGTGTACCATAACAACCCCATAAGTCATGTAACAGGCTGTCATTCACTGAAGTAATTTAGCAAAATGTATTGGTAAAGGGAATGGTCAGTGCACACTTTTTGTACTTACATGAATGTGGGAAAATTCATGCTGGATGGAAAGAAAAGTCTAATTATCTGTGAAAGAAGTATTTCCCCTTAGATGTTCTTTAACCAACACAAACCATAAAACAAACAAATTAATTTAATCCTATTTCTTTCTCGGTTTGATTAGTTATAGAAACTTGTGGGTAATTTTCTGTGATTGTTTGATGATAACTGTGTGTAGAAGACACTTCAATATTAAGTTGATAAAATTGAAAGAACCATCAATTTTGGGAGCAAAATATGTGCACTATGCTTGCATTATGTAGCATTCAGCGTTTAGAAGCAAGGCCCTTTGTAGGAAAAGACTTAGGACTCAGGGATAACTTTAGAGCTGAATGTTCGCAGACTTGAATTTTTTTTGTCAGTCCCTTACTACTATAACAAGTGGTAAAAATACTGAGAGAGCAATTTTCCATAATAACACAGCATCAGCCATGTAGTAAGGTGGATATACCAACCGGGAGCTTGAGAACTGAAAATAGCTATAAAGCAGTAGTTTTTTAAGTTTTGGTCTTATTTCCACATCATAGGGCTTACATAGGTTGGAGGTTTTTTTCCTTTTTTATTTCAGGTGGGTTATTACAGTGCTAACACCTCTTTTATCTTTCAAGGAAATAAATTAATTTATAAAAAAGGGAGATCGGTTGAGTTACACTTGTTTATGGCAAAAGAGATGTGAATGTGGCCTACGTCAGCAGTGAAAGAGATTTTATCTCCTTCTTTTAATCTTGTTGAAAGGAGAGATCTACAGTGCTTCCTGGTGAGAGTAGAATTTGGCCCAGTAGCAGATATTTTGAGAGATGGATTTAGAGGCATTCAGGTCAGTTAATAGTTACAATCCAGGTAAACCAGAAACACGGTAGTTCCTTCTGCAGCCTCCAGGTTTTTTCATTTTACTCCAGTTAACTGAAGGGTAAGAGATGGCCCTTTATATCCACCAAAGTCAGAGAGACTCAATGAGGTTCCTAATGGCATGAGGAACTCAAACCATCCCAAGCCATCAGGCACTCACAAACAGAAATGAAGCTTGAGGAGTAGCTATGAGAATAATGTCTTCTTGAAGTACTAGTTAGGGATCATAACCATGCTGTATTCCTAACAGCTCTACTGCTTTTGTGCCTCTATGCTGTTTGACCTGGGTGGATATCAGAACCAGAATATGAACAGGACTTATTTAGGAGGATATATAAACTGTAACTTCAAAACTAAAATACGAATTATTTTATTCATTTTATTACTTATTAAAATATTATTGGCTGTAGATACAAGACATCCATTTGATCTAGGAGTTTCCTTTAAAGTTGACCTGGATTCAGTGATATATACTTTGGCTGAAATTATAATTCATCAGTGCATGTAGATATCTGAGTCATCAGACTTTATCCTTATGCTCAAATAAACAAAGAGTTTGGAGTTTATCTTCATTAGCTCTAAATAAAAGCTGGTGTTAAAGTCAGCTCAGGAAAAGGTTCATTGACATCCCTAAATGAGCTGATGTGATCCCTAATGAAAAATAATAATTGTTTAAGAAAAAGGTTTGCACAGCTGAAAAAGAAAGCACCCTGGTTTACTTTCCAAACCACAGCAGCCCTGAGGAAATTAATGCTGTTAGCTTGTATAGCATGTATGGCAGGTTGCATATTACTTAACTGGTTTAAAACCAGCACAAATGTTTTGTCTAAAGTGATCATAAAACAAAGTTAGCAACAAAAACTATCAAACTTATCAAAACACTGAAGTTTTCTTAATATGTCCTTGTACATTTATCAGTTGGTTTTATAGCTTTTAGAATTCAAGTAATAAATTTTAAGGGACTTTTATTGTTAACTATTGAACTGTTTATTTTCTAAAGTACTAAAAAAATAATATTTGAACTATGTTACAAAAGTTATATAAAAATAAATATTAAAAAGTCAGTGTTTAAACACAGGAGGGCTAGAACAGTTCCTAGCAATAATACTAAGCTTTGTAATGGAACATAACTTGTATAACACTTAATCCCAATAGCAGTACAGCAAATTAACTCAGACTATCATTTAATTTTGTCAGTTTTTCCTTTTATCTATATATTGAATTTTAATGGAAATTATCTATGTCATACTGTGTGCGCTAGATTTATTCTGCATTTCCTTAGTAGCTTCATCTTGTGATGGAAGTCTATAGGGCAAAACAAAAGACCAGTATCTTAATAGCATGGATGTCCTAAGAAAAAGCACTCACAAACAACAAATATAAATACCTGAAAACTGCAAAGGCATATTGAGGTACATTTCAAAGTTCTTTTTTACTGCACTTATTTCTCTCTCTCTATATAAAAATACATACTAATACATATATATATCTGTATACATGTATATATATATCTGTATAGACACACACACATGTGGAAATTTATTTCAATGAAAAGTCCACACAGCTATGTTTGGAAAGCAAATAAGTCAGTTTATGCTTTAAGTTCCAGTCACATAGTATTATTTTTTTTGGTTTAGTGAATTTATGAAAAAGAAATGCCAGCTGCCTGATTACATCATATTGAAGTGTTCCAGGATCTGACACAGATGTTTTGAACCACAGAATTAGTTGAAAAATGAGGGTGTACCCATATTTTTGTAGCCCTGCATTCCAGTAAGTTAAGGTTATTTTGGAATAATCTTGCATATTTATTTTAATTGATGTCTCGTTGGAAAAAAAATCTTTCTAGTGGAAGAAAACTTTACTCAAATGGTGCCAAAAAACACAGCACATATTTTTGCTATATTTTCTATATACTTTATGCCATAAAGATGTTAATTTTTATAGTATGAAAGCAACAGAGCTCTTTCATTTGAACTAATGGGTTTCTAATGAATTTTGTGAATGCTAATATGTCCACAATACATTTCATACAATTGAGAGATAATGCATTACTTCTAAAATGGGTCTGTGTAAATTAACTTTGAAGGGTGTCCGTGCTGGTCTTTCACCCATTAATTGCATGATGTGAACCCCCACAGCAGCTGATTTCAGAGTTCACCCTGGCTGATTCTTGCTGGTGGAAATTTGCCAAAACGATTACATCAGCTTCCAACAAACCACATGTGCATGACAACAGTCAGCAAACAATTACTTAAAACCCTATAATATAATTTGTAATTTGACATAATAGACTCTTCTTTCAGGGTTTGCATTTCCATGACAAAGCCAGGGGAATTGGGGCAGTTTTGCAAACAAGTGTAAGCTCTCCACATCATCAGTGGGGGAGATTGCCTTGTCCCTTCTCTCCTCAGTGCTCCAGGGTTGCACAGTTTCTGTACTGCCTGGAACCTGGGATTAAAACTGTGACAGTCATCATTTTGGAAAACTCATTAAAATGCCCCCATTTATTTCTTTTTAGCCCTGAGCAATGCCAATGCCTCACTTATGTTTTCTCTAACAAGATAGTTGAGTGGGGTAGGGGGGCAGTGAGGAAAATAAACCTCTAGGAATGATTTACGGAAACAATAACACTTCCTTGAGTTTTAAAAACATCTGAAAGCAAATGTCATGCCCCTGCCTCCTTTCCAGCTCACTGTGACATTTTCCATCCTCTTGTGTTACAAAGACTAGTAAAGGCTGAGTCTCAGGAAAAACGTATTGTAGTAAAAGTATTTCTGCTTTAATCTAATATTCTTCAGTAAGGCCACAAATCACTAGCTATGCAGCATTCAAAACCTGCAAGATTATCACAGATTCAGGCCTTGAAGCCCTTCTGCTTTCTTTGTTCAGAGACAGAGATCCTTGACGTATATCCTGGAGATAGATCGGTTTAAATTCTCTCCCTCTTTCTCCTTCTGCTCCTCGCTGCTTTTAGCCGTGTGATTTATTTGAAAAATGTGTGACTTCTCTAATCTTCCATTTATGGGCTGAGGGTTCTTTGTAGCGATAAGAGGACATAAGGCCAGCAAGGAGGAATTATGCGGAATCTATTGTAAGGAAATGTAAAATAATTGCAGTTTTATGTGGGGTGAGGACACTTAGAGGAATGTGAAGTCTTTATCTGCAGAGATGGCTTAACGTTTTGTTTAGACTGTGGCTGACAGAGGAAGATGTCAGTAAACTCCTACTTTCCAGGATTCCACAAGGAGCAACAATTTTATTTTTTAGTCTTGCTTACAAAGTAACTCAAAGGCGGGAAATGGACATTTCTGGACATAATGCAAAGAAAATAAGAAAAAAGAAAAGTTTTTCAGAACTTTGCAAGTGATTGGAGGTATAGAAGAGCAATAGTAATGTTCTGCAATATTTTCTGAATCACAGAAAAATGTTGTAAGCTACTTACAGAAAGCATATGGTAGAATAAATCCAGAGAATGTGGATTTTAGGAATAAAATAACTTATATACAGTAGGGAAAGGAGAGGCTACTATGAATACTCAAAGTTTATCAACAGTGCTGTATGCAAGGCTGTGGATTTTAGGCTGTTTGTAGCTCTTATCTCAATTTGCTCTTCCTTCCCTGAGTGTTTCTCTGTGTGATCTGTTTTCACAGCCCCTTGGCCTGGACTCGAAGGCAGAGGAGCCCATAGGTTCAGATGAATGATAATGAGCATTGTCAGAGCGGCAAGAAAATTGAGTCCTTGCTCTGGCTGCCTGGCCAAGAGCTGCAGGAGCTAATTGTGTCAATGGTAATGAGACTGAGCAGGCAGCAGATGCTCACGTGCCTTTACAATCCAAATCCCAACAACAAATTCCTCCCACAGAAACTTTGAGGGACGTCCTGGCACCCTGGAGATGGTGATAGACCCAGTCTCAGCCACATACCACCTGCTAGAGCTATTGTTAAAAAAAGAAGGAGGGAAAAAAAAGCCTATTATGATAACAAAGTTGTTTGCTGTCTCTAGCAATGACTTTACGGCATCAGTTTTACCATACTGCAGCTATTGAGAAAAAAAAAAAAAAAGAGGAACATCTGATTCTTTAAAGAGAAACATTTTTATTGAGCACTGTTAACCACTTACTTGGGAAGCCGGATGTTCAGTATATGTTACATATTTTGTTGATAAACCATGCATGCCATTTTCCCATTACAGCTCCCACTGTGCCTGCTTCCTACAGCAGATTTAGATTTCCACATATTTTCCCAGTACACTGAAGGAGGGAGTATTTTTTTGGTCTTTTTTTTTCCCAGAAAAATCAAGAAGAAAAAAATGCAGATACCCATGTGGACTACTGTATAAATATTTACTGAAAAATAAAATAAACAACATATTTGTTCCTTATTCACAAAGCAGGCTGGGTGGGGGATTGTGCCTGAGGTTTGAAGAGAGAAAGACCATTAAGGGTCCCTTAAAGATGATCCTTTTTAACTCAAGCTGGTTAAATGCTGCAGTAGAGCAGGGTTTAGATCCTTCCAGGAAATGTTTGCCCAAGAGCATCTATTTCTGTAAAATCTGATGAAATGTCCTTTCTTGCCATAACACTCTGTGACCAGCTTGGCACTCCTGGAGGCCTCATGGTCTTCAAGATATTTTTAACTCATTCTGAACTTGTTCAAAATCCTTCTGTGGATTGAGTTGGTTCCTATCAGCCTCAGGGTCAAAATCATAGAGCCATTAAGGTTGGAAAGGACCTCTAAGAACCACTGGCCCAACACTGCCAGGTCTACCAACACCACATCAACAAAGAAAACAAAAGCATCATAAAAACTCTGGACTTACCTCTGCCTCCATGATGGAGCATGCAGCTGAACTGTGTCTCTGCTGAAGATGATTGACCCATTTCTTTCTCAAGAGAGTCCTACACCCTTGGAGCAGGTTACTCACAAACAGCTGCTGGCAGTAGGTACACATGAGTGGATCTGGATCATTTGGCTTAGGCTGTCAGTGGAAGATTGAACATGTGCTTTGTCTGGTTGAAAGACACTTGAAACAGCAATTATACCCCTTTTTTAAACTCCCAAGGATGATGGAGAAAGTTATAGTTCAATGAAATCTTGGATTGAGCCAGTACTTTGACAGACTATGTATTGCAGCCCTGACTAAATTCACATCTACACCAAACTTCAAAGTTTTCTTTACAGAAACTCCACTCCTGCAAAGTCCAGAAGTATCTCAAATGCAGCTGCTCCTTCCGCTCTGCAGAAGGAGTGGCCTAGAAAATATTATCACATGCTAGATAGTGTGTAGCGGGGTAGAAGAGAGAGACGTTTGTCAAAGCAGAGTAGCAGCAGTGTAAGACACCAAAAGCCATTCAAATTTATTCATGCACAGTATTTCAAATTCCAGTGCATGCGGTATAGGAATTTGTTAACATCTGGAATAACCCAGTTGTTGGAAATCCAATGCCAGTATGCCACTGATAAGTGTACCTTAGCTAGTGCTTTCTCTGTGGGGAAAAAGGAGGTCTGAGATCTCTGACTGCAGTGGTGACCACCCCAGCCACATGGTGGCTGCATCATTTTGATGGTAACAGGAGGTGACAGGAAGTGACAGAGCATCTTTGTTCCTCAAGTTCCACTTTGCATGAAGTGAAGGTTATAGCCACTGTTCTCTGAAGCATCTGGCTCTGTGTATTATTTGTATTTCAGTGGTAGGGATGATCAGGAAGTAAAAATGATGCATTAGGAAATGGACAGTTGTATCTGTTGTACAAAACAGGACTTACAGTTGAGTTTGAGTGGCTTTCAGAGAAGGTGGAACAGAGCCACACAGCGTGATCTTTGTTGGCTTAAGTGAGGTAGGAAAGAAATGTGTTACAGTCCTACCTTGTGCCTTTTATCCCAAATACGTGTAATACTCAAACTCTGATTTTACTGAAGAGTGCTGTTGCTCTTAAAGGTAGTTTTGTGTGAACATCTATCATTTAGAGACATTCTACTTCATGGTTTACAAGGCAATAACTAAACAAAATGACAAATGCACTAGAGTGACCAAACAATGGAATTTCCGTTATATACTGTGCCATAATAACTAACTCTCAAAAACACTCAAAAGCATCCACTGACATTATGAAGGCATTTGTTTATAATAGAGATCTAGTAAACTGTATGTCTCAAGCATTTTTCTCTTTTTCACTTGCTAAAACTTTGAGAGATAAACATTTTATTGGTGCAGAAAGAGAGCGAATATCCAGGTACAGTACTTAGCATGCATGGAACTTATATGGGTTTAACTCACCATTTATATACATAGTGTTGCACTGCAAAACTACCATGGAAATATACTCATGTAGCAAAAAATCTGAACCCTTGACCTTTGCTACAATGATTGATGATAATGTAAAATCTAATTTTAAACTCACTTTTCAAAAAAGCCTTTCTGATCCATCAGCAGGTGCAAGTTGGAAAAGTGAGAATTATAGATCAGGGCTCTGAGCTAAATTTCTCTGCTTATTCCTTCTTCTGGGTCCTGGCTATTTGTTCCAGTGCTTTGACTGGCTGTTTGTTGGGACAGGAATATATTTTTTCCTGATACATCTATTACCTTTACCAATTAATTTCCAATGTCTCCGGGGTGACAGAGTGGCCTTTTCTGGGCACTCTATAGAAGGGGCAGAACTCTGATGGGAACAGATTCTGTTAAGCCAGGATATCTTCAGCAGGAAGTACTGTAAGGTATAGGTGTATGTGTATATAGTGCAGATATAGACTTTGTGGAGGTTGGGATTGATAATCTCATGTGAATTTTTTGCTTTTCTGATATTTTTGCCAGTATTCCTGGCCCAATTTTAGACTGCCTTTTCATGCAAACTAAGTAACTTATGTCTAACTGAGATACATTGTTTAATATTCTATAGATCTAAATATGTTCCCTGTCTAATGTATTTGGTCTTAATTAAGGAGAGTGTGATGCAGAGTTCATATTTTTGACAGCCCAATGGTCTATTCTGCCTTTAATATCCCTTAAAATAATTCAGCCTCTGGTGTGGTTCAGTTCTGAAAGGAATATTGGATAAAAGTATGACTGATGAGATAGTTAGTAGATCAGATAAATACAGCATTAATTTGTGATAAGTTCTATAAAATGGTTGTCTATGCAAAAAATCCGACTGAAATGTCATCCCCCTTTCACCCACTCCAAAGAACAGTATCATGCTGATCTTTGATCAGCTTTGGGAGCCCAACAGTGAGTATAAAACATCAACACTTGTTTGCCTACAAGGACACTCCTCACTCAGTTTGGACAGCATGCTGTAACAGATGGAAATGTAAAGTACCAAGGTCAGGGAGAGATCTGTTGTTAGTTTTACTTTGGAAAACAAGCTTGTTGAAGAGGGATGGAGGGAAAGAGAGGGAGGAAGGAAGAAAGAGAAGTGGAGGGAGAGAGGCAAGAGGGAGAAAGGAAGCTCCTCAGTTTTGTCATTCATTGTGATGGAAATGTTCTTTTAAAATACGCTTCTGACTTAGGAAGACCTGTCTTTCACATTCATTGCACAGGTGTCAAATCAAATTTTATATTGCCATGTCTTGTGCGCTGGAGCATAGCTCATATGACATTTTGTAACATAATGCAATGTAAGGCAATAAATCATACTGAAAGTGAATGAAACATCTTTTTTTTGTGTGTACGTGTGTTCTAGGGGGGGAATGACCCAAATGGCACCATGCTAATTTCACTGTGCTTCTATCATAGTTAAAAAATAATTTTCTTTCTCCCTGTCCCTGCTGAGGGACTATTTATCAAAATAATCCTTCAAAGTAAAATTCTTTGTCACCTAAGTTTTGCATATATACTATGCATCTAGAGGATCAGAAACTTTTAGAAGAAAATACATGCTTGAGAACTCAGAAAAACTCCTCAGAGAAACAAGACAGACTTTAAAGGATATCAACCACAGAAAAAAAGCCTACTTTCAGATAGGTGAAAAATAATTCATCTGCTGTGCAGCTGTGGTTTCTGAAGCACTACTGTAGGCAAATGGAAGTGCAATTTGGTGTCAGTTTGTTTTTCTTCCTCAGGTACCTCACTGGAGAATTGGAGTGCAACTTTTGGGATGAACCTTGTGGTTAATAACCTGTTTTAGGTGGGAATAACCAAGATTAGTCTGCAGGAGGCCAGCAGCACTCCACTCACGTGCCTAACAGCACTCACAATACCACACTCCCTAAGAAGCGTCTGCTGGCTGCACGTGGACTCTCCTTTTCTTTGTAAAGGGAGTCTGCCATGTCAAAGGTGGACTGGAGTTTAAGAGACTTTCAGACAAAACTCTTTCACTGGATGTTGAAGAAATCAACCTTGGGAGTGCCACAATTGCTCCTAAGCACCCTGGAAAAGCATCACTTCTAGAAGGGCCACACACTTAAATATTGCCCCATCTTGGCAAACAACCTCAACATGTGTTCCTCTTTACTTGCAAGTCCTAATGAATCTCACATGAAAAAAAAAAAAAAGAAAATTAAGACTGTTTCATTACTTTAATTCAGAATTCAGGTAAGGACTATTGTTCCAATGACATTTTAACATCATTTTAAGTGTAAGTGGTCACTGTGGACTTAAGTGATAATATGACATATAACTTGACTGGTGAAGTTGTAAAATGTAAAATAAAATTTAAATTCAAAATGGGAAAAAAATCCAAAAAGAAAAGAGGTGCTGTAATTCCTGTCTGTAGGTGTCCTGCTCTCTATTAATATACAGTGTAGCTCTGAGAAAGACTGATGTGATGAAGTGGAATCACTATTTGGAAAGTGATAAAAATTGCATTAAGCAAGTTCTGCATATCTAATTGTACTAAACAGTTCCTTGGAAGACCATGTTATCACTTAAGAATATATATAACAGTTTTGAAGAAGTAAAATTATTTTTACTATGAATTTTTCATCTCCTGTACTCATCATGTTAAAGGGCAGTGACTTCTTTTATCAACAAAATACTTTTTTTGACACTAAGTACAGCATTTAATTGAACCTCTTTCCCCAATTATCGTCAGAAAAGAGTTTACGCTGGTGCTTTGGAAAAATGTTTTAGGAAGATTTATCAGAGCTGCAAAAAAAGCTGTCCGTGAACTAATGGAATTATACTATCTTTGAATACTCTCCACCAGAACTTAGAATGGCCACTAATTCCTTTCTTTGCTCTTTTGGTGTTTGCAAAGGGGTTCACTAAAGCCTGAATTGATATAATTATTGGCTTGGATTGTTAGAGATTTAGGCCAGATGGCTATGGGTTTCTAAAGTCCCAGTTGCTTGTGTTAGCTTTTCTAGTTTGCCTATAGGGCTTGGAGATCAGCAATTTGAAAGGGCTGCAAACTTGTAAAACAGTATTATTCATGGGGGCAGAATGTTCGTCAGCGTGACCCAGTACTAAATACATTCATTATGGACATTTCTATTCTGCACAATTTGCCACACGGTGCTGGTTTGTAAAAAAAAAAAAAAAAAGGAATAAAAAAAAGAGAAAAAGAGACAATGGCTTATAAAATGCTTCTGAATGCTTAAAAAGAAGGAGAGTTCACATTGAGCCTCCTCTACTTTCTTGTTCAGCAAAAACCTTCTTAGTGACTTTGCCTGAGCTTGCGGTGAGTAAGTAAATTGGGAAAATCGGAGATTTACTCTTTACATTTTTGGATGTGGGGGTGGGGAATATAAAAGAGGGAAAATAGCAATAAAATAGTGATGGTATCATTGTAGGCAACACCGATAAACAAATGGACAAAGTTCACCAGAAAACAAAGAAAAACATAGCAAGCCTGTGGCTAAAATTATAAAAGCATATGTAAAATGAGGAAGTAGAAGTCACATAAATAGATACATTTGAAATGAGAAGAATGCATCAGCTTCCATGTCCTATATGCAGCCTGAAGCTCTCGCAGGGATCTGTTACATTTCTGGTGTACATAAAATACAGGCTCGACTCAGTCACAAGATTATATTTTTGTGTGCAAATGTGTAGGAGTGTAAATACTTTTCAGCAACGGCAGAGAGGGGAGGAATGTGTCACTTTCCAAACAATGTCTTGTGGCTTCTTTTCTTTTAAAACACTTGGCACGTTGTACGTGTGCTTGCACTTATTGTCACGGTGGAGCATGAAGTGCTGTTTCAAATAGGATGGAAAAATCATCTGAAGAAGCACTGGAACAGCAAATAAAAAAAGCCCAGAGACAACTGCACACACAAACACACAGAGGAACCGGGCTCAGGCAGAGGCAGCTGCGCAGAGCGCAGAGATGCTGCAAGAGGGAGCCGGGGAAGGGCCGGAGTGTGCAAAATGTTCCTGACTTGCGAAGAAGGCGGGAGAGGTTTCGAAGAGTGGAGGGAGACCTCGCTGGGCTCCGGGCAGGAGCACAGATGTTGAGGACATACAGGCTGTAGGTAAATAAGCAGCAAGAAGACGCTCTTGCGACATCATCAGCTCCTTTACTAAGCAAACCCACTTAAAAGCTCTCAGGGAGTTAAACAAGGGGAACCTAAAGTATGTAAATAAGCAGCGCGATCGCACTTCTCGTGGCAGGAAGGGGGAGGAATTACAATCACAAAAACCCCGCTTGAAACTGCCACGAAAATTCGGGGGGTGGAGAGTAGGGACGTTGATTTAAAGTTGCTCATTAGTCACTCGCGTAGCCCCGGCGGCGAGCAAGGGGCTGGCAGAGGAGCCGCCCC
>JAOXXN010000471.1:8905283-8932280 GCA_026770055.1 Myrmophylax atrothorax | reverse complement strand
CCCGGCCGCGGTGCCCCCCGCCCCTCCCCGGCGGGGCGCGGGGCTGATTGGCTGGACCCGGCTCGGCACAGGCCGGGAAAAAGCTTTGTCTGGGGAGTTGGAGTGAAGTTGCGGAGGATTTTAGGCTGGAGCCGGCGAGGGAGGGCGTTCAATCCGGCGGCGAGTGCGGAGAGGGAGGGAAGACGGGCTGCGCGGCTCCATCCCGCCGGCTCCCGGCGGTCCCTGGATGCTGACGGCGGGAGAGCAGCACGCTGCCCCGGAGCATCTCAAACTGCAAAAGGAGCGCGGACTCAAATGAGAAAGCGGAGATTGCCTGCAGATTGTACCTGGATGTCCTGGCACGGTGTGTATAAAAACCCAAAAAAGTTTTCTGATCTGTAAGATATTAATACTTGGCTGGCTAGAAAAAAAGGCGTCTGCAAGTTGGATCGGACCAGATGTGCGCTGGGTTTAAGGTACCGAAGGAAAGCGAAAAAATTGCTTTTTAACTTACTGGGAGAAATCAATTGCAAAAACTTACAAATGCACCGAGTCGGCGGTAAAATGCACTTTCTGTTCATTTTTGCACTGATAGTATCTTTCAATAAGGCTGTGCTGGGCAAGAATTTGAAATACAGAATTTATGAGGAGCAGAGTGTTGGATCAGTAATTGCAAGACTATCGGAGGATGTTGCTGATGTTTTATTAAAAATGCCTAACCCTTCCTCGGTTCGTTTTCGAGCCATGCAGAGGGGGAATTCTCCCTTGCTTGTAGTCCGTGAGGATAATGGAGAAATCAGCATAGGAGCTAAAATTGATCGGGAACAACTGTGCCAGAAAAACTTAAACTGCTCCATAGAGTTTGATGTGATCACTCTGCCCACTGAACATCTGCAGCTTTTCCATGTTGAAGTTGAAGTGCTGGATATTAATGACAACTCTCCCCAGTTTTCCAGAGCTCTTATCCCTATCGAGATATCAGAGAGTGCAGCTGTAGGAACCCGGATCCCTTTGGACAGTGCTTTTGATCCAGATGTGGGAGACAACTCCCTTTATACTTACTCCCTTTCTGCAAATGATTTTTTTACCATTGAGGTGAGAACCCGGACTGATGGTGCTAAATATGCAGAGCTGATCGTGGTTAGAGAGCTGGACCGTGAGTTGAAGTCGAGTTACGAACTCCAACTCACTGCCTCTGATAAAGGGGTTCCTCAGAAGTCTGGATCATCCCTCCTGAAAATCAGCATTTCTGATTCCAATGACAACAGCCCTGTTTTTGAGCAACAGTCTTATATTATCCAGCTCTTGGAAAACTCACCCATTGGGACTTTACTCATAGACCTCAATGCTACTGATCCAGATGAGGGCGCTAATGGGAAGGTTGTCTACTCCTTTAGTAGTCACGTGTCTGCCAAAATTATAGAGACTTTTAAGATAGATTCTGAAAAAGGTCATCTGACCCTCCTGAAGCAAGTGGACTATGAAGTAACCAAATCCTATGAAATTGATGCTCAGGCTCAAGATATGGGACCAAATTCTATTCCGGCTCACTGCAAAATTATAATTAAAGTTGTGGATGTGAATGACAACAGACCAGAAATTAACTTAAACCTGATGTCCACAGAGAGAGAAGAAGTAGCTTACATTTCTGAAGGATCACCCCTGGACACCTTTGTTGCCCTGGTCAGAGTGCAAGATAAGGACTCTGGTGTGAATGGAGAGATAGTTTGTAAGCTCCATGGGCATGGTCACTTTAAACTTCAAAAGACTTATGAAAATAACTATTTAATCTTGACTAATGCCACTCTGGATAGGGAAAAGAGATCTGAATACAGCTTGACTGTAATAGCAGAGGACAAGGGAACACCAAGTCTCTCCACAGTGAAACACTTTACTGTCCAAATCAGTGATGAAAATGACAACCCACCCCGCTTCCAGAGAAACAGATATGAAGTTGTTATCTTGGAAAATAACTCTCCAGGAGCATACATCACATCGGTCACAGCCACAGACCCAGATCTAGGCGACAATGGACAGGTGACGTACACTATTTTGGAGAACTCTATTTTGGGAAGTTCTATAACTACCTACGTGACTATTGATCCCTCCAATGGGGCAATCTATGCCCTGCGAACCTTTGATCATGAAGAAGTAAATCAAATTGCCTTCATGGTTCAGGCTAGAGATGGAGGGAGCCAGCAGCTTGTTAGCAATACTACAGTTGTGCTAACCATCATTGATGAAAATGACAACGCTCCTGTCATTGTGGGGCCAGCACTACGCAACAGCACGGCAGAAATCTCAATCCCTAAAGATGCTGGAATTGGTTTTCTTGTCACCAGGATAAGGGCTACAGATAGAGACTCTGGTATGAACTCTGAACTCAGCTGCTCCATAGCAGCTGACAAGAAAAACAGCATCTTTGTGATGGATCCCCAAACCTGTGACATCTCTATCAATGTGAGTGTTGAATCACTTCCAGCAAAACAATGGGAGTTTTTAGTGATAGTCCAGGATAAAGGCAGCCCTCAACTCAGTACTAAAGCCCTTCTGAAATGTACTGTTTTTGAGCATGTTTATTCATTTTCAAGCACAGAAGCAACTTTGGTAAGCCAACCCTCCCTGGACATCTCCATGATAACAATTATATCCCTAGGATCAATATGTGCTGTGTTGTTGGTCATTATGGTTATCTTTGCTACAAGATGCAATCGAGAGAAAAAGGACACTAGATCTTACAACTGTCGTGTGGCAGAATCGACCTACCAGCACCACCCAAAACGACCCTCAAGACAGATCCACAAAGGGGACATTACCTTAGTGCCAACTGTTAATGGCACTTTACCCATCAGGTCTCACCACAGAACTTCTCCATCGTCATCCCCAACCCTGGAAAGGGGGCAGATGAGCAGCCGGCAGAGTCACCACAGCCACCAATCGCTGAACAGCCTGGTGACCATCTCCTCTAACCACGTGCCCGAAAACTTCTCACTGGAGCTCACCCATGCTACTCCAGCTGTTGAGGTAAGGTCCACTCGCACATGCACTCACTTGGGAGCATGCAGGTACCCTTGCATGCAACCTGTGGGACCAAGAGGCAACCAGGTCAATGCCTAATGGGAATGTGTCATGGACTTCTCTGTGATGTCACAGCTTTTCAGTTTTTACTCCAATATCAACTAATTCCAATACTCTGGGGAACAAGATTAAATCTGTTATTAATAGCATTATTCCTTCGTTCTTCCCTGTAAGGCCAAAACAATGAAGTGGACACACAGACAGTGTTCTGCTCTAGTTTACTGCTCACTCTTTTCTTTCTTGCCTTCCCTCTTCCCCTGTGCAGCTCCATCTAAGAAAGAGTGCCTGAATATTTATGTACAGAAGCAATCCAGGAAATTCTTTCATTACTAGGGATGAATGACTAAAAAACGTTAAATATTGACACAGTTTGAGGACAGCTGTTGCGATGTGTGATCATAGTATCTCAATGAAACTCCCCCCTTCAGTTTTTACTGCAAATGCTGGGCAATGACTTAAATAGATGAAAGCTGTGTCCTGGAAACTCTTTACATGAAAGCAATGAAAAAGCAATGAAATAGGATCCTGGAATGGTGTAGGAAACAAAATTCCACTTCTGTTTAATTACTTGTTTTACTTGTTAATGAATTAGTTATTATGAATTCAGAGGCTAATGAACAGCAGTGCATTTCCTCGTCGTACACAGTGTTCAGATGTTTCCTGTGTCAGATAGTACACTACAAAAATAGTCTATTGTACTGCATTATATATGTGCAGGAATTTGATTTAATTAAATTTTAAAGGAAAAAAATTGTAAACCACAAACAAACCTGAGAAGCAAATCAGTGGTTTTACAACTAGAAATTTCAGCTTTCATTTCAAAGAATCAGTCTTTTCACCTTTTCTTTAGCAGGTTTCTCAGCTTCTCTCAATGCTTCACCAGGGCCAATATCAACCAAGGCCAAGTTTTCGAGGAAACAAGTATTCCAGAAGCTACAGGTAAGAATTCAGACTGTTCTGTAAGTGCATCAGAAAATATGGACATGTATTTTTAATCAAAAAGTGGACTATAACATACTTGGGATAATGTAATTCACCACAATTCTCTTTACAGATATGCCCTACAAGATATGGATAAATTCAGCTTGAAAGACAGTGGCCGGGGTGATAGTGAAGCTGGAGACAGTGATTATGATTTGGGGAGAGAGTCTCCAATTGACAGACTTCTTGGGGAAGGATTCAGTGACCTTTTCCTTACAGATGGGAGAATTCCTGCAGGTAAGAACACAATGGAAGCTGACCAGTTTATTTACAGTGCTGCCTAGCTGTCACTTTGATAAAACTACTACCGAGAAAGCAAAAATTCTTTAGCTTTAAAGTCCTGTGTTTCCTTCCTTTTTACTCTGCTTCATGGTAAATACTGAGCTGAAGCCTTGACATATCTACTAAAAAGAAACCTCAGACACAGCTGCAAATCTACCCAGAGCAATGCCTACTCTTTTTTGTTACTCACATCATGGTGGCTCCAGATTCTCCCTAAAAGGACAATCTGATCCAAGTCATTTGACTTCTAATGACTGGGTGGATGTTTTTGCAAAGCCAAGCTGTTGTGGTTTGTTAAAAATATACTCAACTATAATTTGGGAGGTAGGTTTTCCACAGTGGGTTTGAGCCACAAGATACAAACTTTTACTGTTCAGAAACTGAGTGTGAATTGACTAGAAATATGGATGGAGAAGAAAGAAAAGTGTATTTTTTCCCACTGAAAATGAACTAGAGTGGCAAGGGAAGGATTTAAATATGTCCCAGATCTTGCAACCCTAATTTCTGGAAAAGCTTAAGAGGTACAATTGAGAAGCAGAGGGCAGAAAAGAAAAAATGAGACAAGGCTGAGTGACAGTAGGATAAACACACACATACATATTCATGTGTATGAAGTATCACTTTTAAATTTTTGCCCAGTTATAAGTTGAATAAAAGGTCATAGGAAATCATGCTTAGTATAGATAGAAGAATTTTGTAATTACTTTAATAATTATACAGCCTCTGGTTGTACCCTAGATCTTGTTCTTATTTCAGATCATATTAGGACCGCAGGGCTGGATAATTTCAGTATGGTTCACTGAACCAAGAGTGTAAACTTAAGAAGTTTAGTAATTTTACTACATGGGAGTCCCTTGCTTTGTGGCGTGGTGCAGCACATGTCCCTCCTAAAGTGACCCCCATGTACTAGCCAGGGCTGGAGGAGAGAAGCTGGAGTGCTGTATCTCCTTCCCTGGTCTGCTAGGGAAAACAGCAGTGAAGGGATTGTACCTGACTTTGATGTGCTCTACCCTTAGAAACCTGCTGTTACACTAGGCAGGAGGGAACACCAAAAGTTCAATTTGTTTTTCTTATACATTTTAACTTAAAAATTTTCTTCATATATTTTGCTCCAGACCAGGTCTTGTATCACTCACCCAGGCATTCCTCTACCTCCTCAAATGTGCTCAAAACATGAGGCCTTGAAAAGTTACTCTGTTTTCAGAATCTTTAGCCTAATTCTGGAGTACTAATATATTTTTATCCTCTTCTTCCCTTACTCCTACTACTTATCCCTCTGCCAGCTAGCATGAGGCATGTCTCATTCTCTCCTATGCTTAGCAAGGATGCAGGGAGAGATCTGCTGGAGCTCTCAGTTGCCAGGGGAACTTCAAGTGCAATGGTGTTTGCACTGGCATCCTGCCCCACTGCTGCTAAGGAAGAGCTGTCCCTTTCCAGTGGGCAGTTAGGGGTTGCCAGCAGACAGGAATGGTTGTCCTCTTAGCTGGCTGAAATGTCCATGACCCATTTTCAGCACTTACAATTCCCTCTCTGAACAGGAAACCAAAGCATAGGATTTCCAAAAATGCCCAGCTAATTGCACTCAAAGTAAGGAAAACTCTTTCTGAGTGCAGACGGAACTATGTTGGGCTATCAAGATTGGCTTTTAATCTCACCCAGATGCCCACTTGCTGCTATGCATGGCCTTAATCCATCAAATAAGTGTGCTGAACCTGTTCACATGAGACCTGAATTGATATACAACACAAGTAAATAAAAAGGAAAAGAAAACTTCCTGGACATTTCCTGTTCTCCATTTTGAAAGGTTTCTGCATTGTTAGGGAAAAATGCTGTGGGAAAGTCTTTTCAGTTTGTCCCTTGAAGATGGAGCTGGAAAGGAATGGAGCCATTCCGTCAAAACTTCACAGACTATATGATCAGAAAGTTCAATAACTGTCCTTGAAAGACTTGTTTGCTTTTCTTTCTGTATTTTTAAATCTTAACCAACAAGCTTTAAGCTTTTCTGGGGGGGAAAAAAGAAAAAGAAAAAGCTGTTGTGCATCTGGATGTTGTTTAATTTTTTGCTGATTTAGGGACAGACTGTGTCACCATTCAGTTCCTTCGAGTATCTTTTGATCTTATGTTCAGGAATGTCAGAATTTATTATTTTAAACCAGAACCATTCCTGATACAACAGTAACAAAACTCACACTAAAAAACCTAACTATTAATTAAATACTTGACCCCTGAAAGTATCTAATTAATTTAAATAAGTCTTAAAAAAGTCTTCTTAGAAGTGTAATCCTCACCTTCTGGCATGACTTGAGAACTGGTCATGGATCACTTAGATATTTTTTGACCTTTCTAACTCTTAGGCATTTCCTGTAAATCATCATATATGGGAACAAAGCACTTGCAGGCATTTCTGTCACTCATATCAAAGCTTCAGCCACTGATATATTCTAGTTTGTTTGTTTGAAGCTTGCTGGATCAGCAGTTATTTTGTAATACCTTGTGCAATATCCAGACTGCAGCCTAAGCTTGTAATTTTGAAGAAATTCATACTCTCATGTGCAAGACACAAAGTTTATACTCATAGGAATGGAAAGGCCATTAGGAAAGCAAACAATATGATAGGCTGTGTAAAGTGCAGAGATAAATAGCACTGACAGCATGAGAGTACGAGTTTATCAATCACTGGTACGTCCTAAGCTGAAATACTTTGTGCAGTTCTGCTTACACCACTGCAAAAAACGTTTTTTGATAAACAGACTGGATCCAAAGCCAGATGGGAAATGTGATGAGTGAGCAAGGAAAACTTACAGGGCATGACTGAAAACATTTCTTATGTACTCAATATATACAGAGAAAGAACAACCTAGGTCTCTGCCTCCAGGGACCATTCCCAGGCCTCTTTGAGTGTTTGCAGAGGACTCCTGCAGTATCCCTTCATATGCCAGTTCAGAGCAGTGTAGCTCTCAGGGATGCAGTCACTTGCCCCTTTTTATTGCTTCTACCTGAGAGACATCAATAAACTAAGGAGTTGAGAGAGCAGCTCTGTTATCTTCTACTCTTCAGCCATCCTGGCTGACCAGGATTCCCATATGATTGTTTGGAGCCCTTCTTGTGCCAACACCTGAGCCAGTAACCTGAGCTACAGAGCTGCAAATACACCTGAGAGGATAAATCCAGTATAAACACCAGAGTCACACAGGGTGGGAATTAAGCCCTAGGTATTTTGATATGGGATTAAAATTTAACTGATTCAATTAAAAAGTTAATATGACAATGGATCACCTCAAATTCTACATACACCTCATTGTCAGATAAAAGGAGGTGTTTAATGGAGAAGAAGATCCCTCTGCATGTTCTTTGTTTCCACTCTTCATTTATTCCCACTCTGATATGCTTCACTAGTTGTATGTGGAAGACTTCACTAAAACTCAAATGAATGCTTTGAGATAGAAACACCTTCCTTTTATTATGTATTTTTTTAATGAGCTAGCACTGTAAAAAGGAATTGAATGGCTTTAAGCCACAAATGTTTGTTTTCCACCTGGGATTTACAAGTTTATCTTCAGCCTTAGTTAAGAAATCACATTACTGTCTTGCATATTCTTCATTGTTGTTCTCATTTTTTGAGACCATTTGGCAATGGAAGCAAATTTAGATGCAGACCGTTTGTATTTGCCACCTTCCTGCATGCAGAAAATGAAAGTAGACACCAGATTTGAACATCTTTGGAGAAGTTCAGGCCTAGTGTCAGTCCCTGAAAATATAAGACGCTATCTGCAGCAGTAGGGGGATGCTCACTCTCCTCATGTCTCTCTTGCAGCAATGCGGCTCTGCACAGAGGAGTGCAGGGTCCTGGGGCACTCTGACCAGTGCTGGATGCCACCACTGCCCTCTCCCTCCACCGATTACAGAAGTAACATGTTCATCCCTGGGGAGGAGTTCCAGTCGCCCCAGCAGCATCTGCAGCAGCAGCATCAGGGCCTCGAGGATGATGCGCAGGCTGCTGACACCACTGAGAAGAAGAAGAGCTTTTCAACATTTGGAAAGGACTGCCAGAGTGAGGAGGAATCAGGGGACTCCTGTACCTCCTCTCTCCTCTCTGAAATGAGCAGCGTCTTCCAGCGCCTGCTGCCTCCCTCGCTAGATGCCTACACAGAGTGCAATGAGATGGATCGCTCCAACTCGTTGGAGCGCAGGAAAGGACATTTGCCAGCCAAGACTGTAAATTATCCACCGGCAGTGGCAGCCTGGGCAGCCAGCACACATTTCCAAAACCCTGCCAACAACGGGCCCACTCTGGGGACTCACTCGAGTGCGCAGCCTTCCTCCAAATGGCTGCCAGCCATGGAGGAGATCCCAGAGAATTACGAAGAAGATGATTTTGACAATGTGCTCAACCACCTTAGTGATGGTAAACATGAACTCATGGATGCCAGTGAGCTGGTGGCAGAAATTAACAAGCTGCTGCAAGATGTCCGGCAGAACTAACTGTTTCAAAAGCCTCTTTTTCCATATTTATGGAAAACTGGAAGTGGGGGAAAAAAAGAAAATGAACAAAAAGGAGACTGAGAACTGGCATCGCCAACTAGTTGCATTTATCATAAATGTGTCTGTGTATGTTGAATATTAAAATACTGTATTTTCATATGTACACAATGCAAGTGTGATTATCTTTATCTGTATTTTAAAAATACATTTGTACCTTATATTTATGTGTAATTTAACAAATAAATTTTATTTTTGTACACCCACAGCAAGCATGTTTTCCTAAATGTATATAGATGCTACCACCCTTGTCAAATTTCCAGCATTCTTGCCACACAGGCATGTTTAAAGCAAAACAAAAAAGGGATATTGTTTTCCCTTATTATTTCTTTTAAATGTTTAAAATACAAATTCAAATCACTGAAAAGTTATGCAAACATTAGTTTCAATAAATGATCCAACACCTTGTTGCAATGTTTTATTCTTATAATAAAGAGTTGTCAACTCCCATGAAACCCAAAATTTTCTTTTATATTTTGATGCCTTTGGTCTGTAGAGTCATTTTCTCATTTAATTAATGGATTATTGCAGGCTGAGGTCTTCCTGTCTTTGGCAGATAAGTTATTTCCCCAGTGAAAAAAATTATGGAATTCAGTGATGAGTCTTCCACTGTGATCTCTGCAAAAAAAAAATGCAGATTTGTTGTGCTGTTGTTTCACTGCAAAGCCAGTTGAAGTCAGTGGTATATACTTGAAAGACAGCAATAAAATCAACTTTTCTGACCTCAAGCTGAATTCTCAATTTATGTAAATAAAAAAAATGAAAAGCACTACTTTATCTTTGTAAATGACACAAAAATAAAAGGAATGTTGTATCTTCCAGAAAAGCAGCCCTATTTTGCCTCTGCAAGGCAGCTGTATTTTTATATTAGATATTTTTTTCTCTGTTGTAAGTGTGGCTGTTTTGTGTTTGCACAGTAGTACAGAAATGCTTGAAGTTCCTAAAAAAGAGCAAACCTGCAGGTACATTGTCTCGTGTTGAATGTAGCCCTTCCATAGTGGGACTTCTCTCTCTCCTGAAAACAATAATCTATACAGTGATGCCATTGCCACTGAAGTAACTAATATTGCTCTGATAAAAGTCAGTGTTGCCCCTTCAGTTCCTTTTTTCAAAACAAATTTTGGTTAGCCTGTCATACACAAGGATATCTTTGTAATAGTAAACATGGATTTTACAGTTTAGAAACATGGGTAGGTTTTGGACTCTCAATGCTTATTTCAGGAGAGTGTTATTAAGAGATGGAAAAAAACCCTGGTATTTTGGGCTTTCATTCAGAGCCGCAGATGCATATTTTTATGGTCTATATACTTTTATCAGAACTATGAAGAACTGTTGGAATAATCCAAGTAAACCTGAGCATAAAAAAGTGGTACATACACTTATTCTAGAGAATTGCACTTGTAAAGTACCTCACAGAATGTTTTATTTTTATTTTATTTTATTTTATTTATTTTATTTTTTATTTTATTTTATTTTATTTTATTTTATTTTATTATTTTATTTTATTTTATGTTAGATACAGAAAAAATCCTGTTTAATGTTACCCAAAACCCCGAGAATTTTGTTGCAGGTCTAAGATTTATTTGTTCTGTCTGTGTACAAGGAAACTTTAATCTTGCTATTGGTTTCACAGTGCTATAGATGTGACATTTGAAGATGGGTAGACGTTTGGTGTTACCTGAACAACAGAGAGATTCTTAACTTGTTTACATATCAGGAGCTCATCCATAAAGTTATATTGGTTACAAATACCAGGACCTCATATTTGGAGATTTGTTATAGCACCTTGGAATGCTAAGAAGACTTCAGTCTCATTGAGCTGCCCTCTGTTACTGACAGGGGATGTTATAACACCTCATTATTATTAAATACTTGAAAACCTCTTCCCTGTTTTTTCCCTTTCTTCCCACTAATAGGCTTTATTGGCCCTACAAGCCTCACCTGGGTCCCACTTTCCCACTCCCCTTCACTTCAAGAACTCAAGAGCTTGCTAAAGCTCAGCCTGGGGCAGGCAGCTGTTGTAGGAATGTTCATTCACTTTTGCTTCCTAGGATGAACTTTATAGCCATGTCTCTGACCTATATCCAGCTGCTGCTGACAGAAGGCCTTGGATAGACCCTTGTCCTGGTTTGTCACCTTGACATCCTGAGGGTTGTGAATTTGCCAGCCCCTGGCTCAACCTGCTGTGTTCAGGTACTGTGGGACTGCTCTTTGTCAGTGCAGGTACTGCTTTTGTTGGGATTGCTCTCAGCTCCTAATCTGTCTCCTGCATGCCTCTCAAGGCTGGCTCTGCTCTTGGTGTTCCCTGACTGCATTTCATGCCCCATATTCATTCCAAGTCTTGACTTTTCATCACAGCAAGATCAGGTTGACCCTGAAGTCTGTCAAGATGCTGTAGCAGTACTACCGAGTCCTAAAATTCACAAAGGCATAGCTTCCTCCTTAGTTAGCTTGTTTTTGTCCCATGTCAGCCTTCAACTTTCAGTTTCTCTCTTCTTCAGTTTTGGTCCTGTTCTCCAGGTTCCCTCACCTTCAACTCATTCTTCTTTTCTCTTGGCTCTCTGACTCCGTTTCCATTAAAATCTGTCCCACGTACTAATCCTGCACAGCCTCTAGACATGTTTATAGAGTACATGGTATCCTAATAGCACTGTCCATGACTGGAATTCCCAGTTTCTACCTCTTAAGTTGCATCTAGCTAATACACCCTTCAAATCCTCTCTTGCCCCAATTTTTTTGATGTGTAATTGTAATTACAATGTAACTGTAAGCTTCACTGGATTCCTGAATTCTCTCACACCCGATGCCTTTTATTGGGTGACCGTATGGAGTGAAAAGGGATGACTTCTCACAGGAGAGGGAGGCTCAGGAGAACACCTCCAAGGGCAAAACTCATACCTGCTTGGGAAATGGCTGGTTATTTCATGCCTGCCTGGGCATGCACCATTTGTGAGGTGTACAGTGGGACTGGTGGTTATGTTAAAAATGTACAAGGTGGTAGTTTGCAGATAGCTGTTAACATTATAAATTATTTTAGTTTTCTGTTGATGGATAAAGCATTGCTGTCTGTTATGAAATCAGTAGTTGAGTATGAAACTCCCTTTCAAGTGGTGTAGATTCCTCCTTCATAAATAAATGCAGAGAGCTGTTCATTTCTAGAGCAGGAAATATTAGACACTCAGGCTCAGACTCCTTGGCTCTGTCTACAGAGTTGCAGGGCGGCCTGATAAGCTGCATTTTCACAGTCACAGCATCCACTAGGGATTATCAACCTATTTTAAATTTAAAATCCTTAAATCAGTTTATGCCCACTGGCCTATGTCACATGGATAGTCTCAATGATTTAAAGAGCCATTGCTTGTTGAGGGAACTTTCTAGAAAAAATAGATGGCAAAGAGTTTCTCTGGTAGCACTAGGCATCCAAATATCATAAAACACATAAGGTTTTCCTAGAGGGGATTTCTGTACCAACACACAGTAATAGTATTTGGTACATGCATTGCTGCAAGAATCTTATGCAAAGACACCAGTACTAAGACCAGTCTCCAGGAGCAAAAATATTTACTTTGATTATATCTGAAATGCACCAGAGTATTTGTTAATTTATTATCAATAGCAAGCTACTAAAAGATATGTAGGTAATATTAAATGAGGGGAAAATCTATCTTAATCCTACTTGGTTTAGAATCCCTCTTTTTTCTCAGGCTTCCTTTGTAAATGAAAGAAATTAGATATGTATTTATATATGTCTGTGTGGTCTTACAGAAACCCTAGCACCAAACCTCTTATAGGTTAAGAACAGGGAAAATTGATACTATGCAGATTAAAGAAATATATATAATAAATATGGATGTGATATATTTTGACAGCTAATAGAGAGTTAGTGGGAGTTACCTGGTGTGGTTTAAGCACGAAACATGAGCATGATTATTCTGTCCAGAAGACTAGGTTGCTAGCACTTCTATAAATGCTTATCAATTTTATCCTTCTTGGTATCATAATGACAGAAAAGGTAATGAAAATCAGCAAATAGTAACTACCAGGATACTGATTATCCCTGGAAGTGTTCAAAGCCTGGTTGGATGGGGCTTTAAGCAATGTGGTCTAGTGGAAGTTGTCCCTGACCAGGGCAGGACATTGGAACAAGATGACCCTTAACCCAAATGATTCTGTGTACTAGTGGTTCTGACATTCTTCTATGTATGGAAATATTATGTCTCTGGAAAAAATAAAGAGCTTTATGAATGGATGATCAATCACTACTTTTCTTCAGGTTCCATGTAAGTTTTCTATTTTCAGTTCTGAAATGGTTACATTAAAGAAAGGTACTGAGAAGTGATCAGAGTTGTTTGACCCCTTATTTCAGTTGTATTGGACGTGTCACCACTGCATTGCACTTCACTACTAGGTGCCCATTAGGATAAATACATTGAGAGGATGTGGCTATCAGTAATGTCTCTGTTGTATTCTTCACCCTGGTTGTTTAAGAACAGCAATAGAAAAGCAAATAAAAGCCACCACAAAATATTTAATCTTTGCAATTTCCTATATTTTTTTAATTGAAAATTGAAAGTCATAAAAAATGCCAGAAAATTTAATTTCTTTCTGTGCAACCTTCAGAGAATGTAAGTTGTTTCAGATATTAGAAGACCTGAAAACCTCAATTTTTAGTGTTGGATTAACATAGAATCTGAACTGAGATCCCTAGCAGACATGTATTTTCTTTCAATAATTCAGGGTGATAATACTTTCAGTCACAATTTCACTCCTTTTTGTATTCCAGGGTCAGACTCTGCCTGCCTGCAAAACTTGTCCAGCAACATATTCTGTGATGCAGTTTATAAAAAAATAAACGGATATGTTAATATCATAACTTCAATCAATGAAAAATATTCATTATTAACAATTCTGTTGCGCTTTACATACTCAGATCTGTAGAACCATAAATGACTGAATACTTATAAAAATAATATTCTATTATCAAGTAACCCACTACTGAAAAAAGAACCTCTCTGAGGAGACGCACAGGAATGGTTGAAACCATACTGTAAAAACTATTTACAAATGAGTTGGTAAATAATAACCTTGTTTAATTAAAACTCAGGGGAGGCCCTGGAAGAAATGAGTAATAACTGAAGCTGAAATCTGACCAACCACTTGCCTGAGTAATAGTTTGGGAAATGCAGTGAGAAATGACCATGCAAATAGTTTTATGGCTTACAGGAAGCATTTAAAGCATCACCAGGCATCCAATTTTATTGCACGACTTTGCAATCCATTGTCCAGCTCATTTCTCAACACACATGTAAGACTGGGCTCCAGACAAAATACAGTAATACTAAAAGAATGGATGTATGCTGTGCAAGGCACTGTAAAGGAATTGTCTGCCCTTCCAAGCAGGCACTCCTCAACTCTCATTTGTTGATTTTTTTCCTCTTTGTGGCTAAAAATATGTGGTTTAAACATTAAACAAAAGCGACAGCTTCAATGGGAATATTTTAAATTGTGTGGTAAGCTAGTGGGGTTGGACAAGAAGTTGGAACTTCCTGTGAAGACAAAGGGATTTGAAGCTGGAGTACGTAAAGCTCTGGTAATGGTCAAAGTACATACTATACTTGCAGATATTTGTATTTTGTGAGGAAGACTTGTTATAGCCTCTTTTCCTGAGGATAGCAAGGAATGGTGGGGTTTTACTAAAGAAAAATAAAATTTTAGCATAAACTATTTTTATAACTTTACCTTTAATCCAAGTCCAGTATGCCGCCCTCTCAGAGACAACTGTGGAGGGTGATCTGGTCCTGTAGACTGGAGGTTTAATCCATCCTGCCTTCATTTGCTTTTCTTACTGGTTGTTTCAGGGCTGACATTTGCTATCAAGCGCAAAGTTCTTCTCATATATAGCACAGAAAGCATGTGAATACTATAGATTCGGCTGTTTTGAAATGTACATTTATTCTTTTATGCGTCCAGTCTTTCACAGTTGCTGTGAAAATTAGAGTGGGAGGAAGTCTATCCCCCATTTGTTTCATTCAAGTAATTCCTTCATTGTTTTGTTCCTTCTCTCAATAGTTTGGATGCCAATAACATTAATCTTGCTAAAACACTGAATGATTTTTTGGGGAAAAATAAATCCAGTGGTGGGCAAAGGGACTGGGAAAAACTTTATCTACTTGGCAAGATTAATTTCCATCCAATAAGAGAGTGTCCAAGGGTGATCATGGAGACTTAACTAGAAACTGTGAATTATGCCTTAAAAGGAAATGTTCTTGCTGCTGTATATGGAAAAGGAAACGGTCTCTCATATATGGTAATTGTTATAATAACTTGTCATAACTTAGTGTCTTATCTTTTTAAAAGATTTCAGCAATGATTATACTTAGATCTCAAAAAGAGAATTCAGACTATCCAATTACTATTATGTACAGATAAAATAGCTAAGACAAGGAAAATAAGCAAAGTCGAGATGAGAGAGGATTGTGTTTGTTTCCTTTTCACAGGCTCCAGCTGGTCTTGAAATAAAATGGTTTCTCTATCTACACATAAACAGATTTGTGACATGTTTAAAAGTGTGTTGCTATAAAACATGGATGAAATGGAAAGGGAGGCATGTGTGAGCCAGGTAATAATTATATATGTACAGATGAATCATGGACGGACTGTTTCTATTTAATCCTGGATGGAGGAGTAAGAGAGGCTGCTGCCCTGGAAAAAGCTAATTGTAAGAATCTTGTGGTCTAATGAGCTGAAGGTGCTGCCTGTGTGTGAGAGTGTGTATGTAACAAAATTCATATCCAAATTAATATAGTACTGTGCAAAAGGAAAAGGAGAGGAACAGGTTAAAAAAAAATTCCAATTTTCTTGTTAATCAGGTCTGTGCTGTTCCAAGTAATGCCCATTATCTACAATATTTGCAAACTGACAGGTAACCTGGCTGGCTTTTATAAAAATGATGACAAACAACCTCAGTGGCTTAATGCACCTCTAACAATGATGGACATTTTTTTATTCAAATAAAATGGAAGCATAAGCTTGCAAAATTGGCAGGCTTGAGACAATTTGGGTTTATTTTGACCCATCTGGCTTTCTTAAATTTTTACATTAATTAGGTCACCTAACTAGAAAGGACATGCATATTTGTATCCAGGTTAGAATAGTGTTTGTGGTGAAATTATTTCTTTATAATATTTTCAAAATATTGGTGAGCGATATTATAATCCTTTTATTCATCCTCATGTTTGGATTATTTGTTGTTGTTGTGTCTGACCTTACTCTGCAGAAGGTCCTATAATTTTAACTTTTAAAAAATTTTACAAAGAGAATATAATTTGGGCATTTACAGTTTCAGTGGTGCAATAGGTAAATGGCATTTGCACTGCTTTAAGGAACCAAGTGATGCTATCACAATTATGCTTTATGATCTTAAAAATCTGTGAAACAAAAATGCAAGTGTAGATGTGTTTGTTGAAGGGCAACCAAAATTCAGGTCTCTGTTGGTTCTTGTCTCACTGCCGCACTTAGATCAGCAAAGCTCCACATATTTGAGTACATAACTTCACATGGGAAATAGCAAAGAGATTTATCATTGGAAACATTTGTAAACAACTGAAATTCGGTGGCTTCCTTCCAGCGTGGGTGGACAGCAGTAACACATTCTGATGCCCTGTATTACTCAATGCAGATTTCATCAACATTGTTTACAAAAGTCTACAAGGAAACACTCACAGAGAATGAGAAGCAATTCAAGTTACCTCTGCAGAGAGACAGTGACAACTTGTCAACATGGGTAGTTCTCCACTTTTGCATATATTAAATTGCCTCATTCCTTCATATCACAGTGAAATCGCTTTCTGGAAAAGGTATGCACGTGTCATTAACTGCAATCTTAAAATACGGGTTTCAGGCAGAAGAGAGCATATGTTAAAATGTGTCAGCAAGGAACCAAAAGGATTATTTGGCAATTAAACTAGAATCAAACTTCAAAAGTTAAAATATGAAGTAACAGCCACTGGTATTCACAAAGATTTTACTCAACTGAAAATCAGAAAAAAAAATCAGTCATGTATTTGCAAATGACTGCATGCTATGGGGTTCCTAATGACTTTATTTCTGATAAGTATATGAATTCAAATATAAAAATGAGAAACTATGTGGAATGCACTATTGTTTTGAAAGTAAATGCAGTGATTTTGGTTTTAGATTGAAATATAAACAGATATGAAAGAAGGCCCATTCATAAGTCCCTACTTTATTAAAAGACTAAAGAATAGGTATTATGGGAAAAAATTTGTACAGGTTTTTGACTGTTTGAGGTTACTTCATCTACTTAACAACCTATCTTTGGTATCATTACCATGACTTAAAACTTCTGAAAGACTGATGTTAAGAGTAAGTTTTTAATGGTAGTTCTTCACTGAAATTGAAGCTGCAGTAGAATGGCAAACCATGTATTGTCACTACCAACTTTAATTAACATGTGATGGAAGAATTAGAATAGATACCATTTCCCTGAAACCCAAGAGAAGCCTCCCCAAAGGCACTGTTATTGTTTTAGCAACTAATTTTAAAACTGAGCAAAGAGAAAAACACTCTCTTTCACTTCCAATGCTGCTTCTCATCTCAGATTACCAAGGAAAAAGGAAGAGCAAGTTAAAAACCCAGACAGCTCTGTTGCAGAGTTTAAATACCTCAGAGAAGGTACCGAGCCTGTCTGGGAACTCTTAGCTTGACATGGAACATGCCTTTCTGGATAAATCCTCTGGGTCATGTACTGTGCTGGACCCAGTGATTTGTGACTGTTAAATCTTGTCTGGGGTCTGTTGCCTACTGGGTGTGATTTGTCTGAGGCTGACGAGGACTGGAGTAGATTCTCGTATTGCAGAGCTGACTGAAAGAGCCCAGTGGTTCCAGCACAGTCTGTTTACAGCTTGGCTGACGCCTGAAAAGGCTGGATGTCTGTCAGCACTAGCAGGAGGAGTCCAAGTGAAATTGATGCCTCAATCCAAGGGCTGTTGGCTACATGGGAGACAGCCAAACATATGGTGACTCTGGGCTGGTGGGATGACAACGGCTGGCTCATGGGGCGGTGCCTCTGGAGACGGTTTGTGCTTACTCTCTCATTTCCTCTCTGCTTTTTGGACGGATATCCAAAAAGATTCATGCCCTCTTTATGCCCTAGAGCTCTGACTGAACTGGCCAGGTAGCAAATGATGCTTCTGGAAAAAGCCCAGCTTATAAATGGGGGAGTGAAGGGTGAGACCTGGCATCTTTTTTGACTGAGCACAATGTCCTCAATAATGGTCTTTTTCACTGAAAGCAGCAACACTATTATTATCCCTCCATGGAGTCAATAGGCAATAAATGAAAGCCGGTCTGACTTCAGAAATGAAAATTGATTCCTTCATTTTGGAGACAGCTTGTGTTCTCTCCATTCCCCTTGGAATCTGAACACACAGAAACTGCTGCCAAAATTAGGATGATGCTGCGAGGGTATCAGAAACAGCTCTCATAAATATCTGCAGGAGGTAAACACAAATAAACATGGGTGTATAGGGTAATGTCTGTTTGGTCGTGCTGGGGGCAAATCTGGAACAAGAGTGGAATGTCACCCGGCTAGAGGGTGCATGAGAAAATATTTCAGCTCTAGTTTTTCTCTTGAGAGTTGTTCTACAGAATATTCCCAGACAGTTTACAGAAGAGTTACTTACTATACATTACATATGGTTGAAAGAGTGCCTTTGAGCAATTCAGTTAAATGTTGAGCCTGGGACACATTGTACAAGACCAGTGAAATCAAATAAAATATGATAGATTGCTGCTAATGATTTTTTAGAAGTAATATCATATGTTCAGCAGTATTACACAATGTAGTGGTATCTTCCCATCAAGTATACTTTGAAGAAATTATACCTAAAAGGAAAAGTAAAGGATAGATAGAAGTATCGCTCCAAGTACCTATAAATGTGAACATTTTTTGTGGGGGACTTTGAAGAAAATATAATTATCCTTGCTTTTTTACCTCATGCTTTAAAATACTTATTTCAGAGGAAATTATTGATGAGAGAGAGATGCAGGACAATTAAAATTATGTTTTGCTGTCTTATTCCAGCCTATATGAGGGGACAGGATGGTGGTCTGGTCCTAACACACTGGAGGGTCTCCTTGCCCCTCTCAGTGTTTCTCTCCATAGCTTTTGAAGTTCACAGAAGTTAGTCAGTGACCCATATTAATCACATTGGAAAACTCTCAGGTGAACCCTTTGTAAAATAAGTTATTTAACTATTTAGAAAAATGGCGTTTATTAAGCTTAATTTAGCAGGCTTACTCAGGAACAACTTCCTGGTGTCTCCTAGAGCTTCAGGATCAGTTAATGCGCAATTCACTCCAGCCAGCACTGTCTGCTGGGTTCAATCACTCAATATTTATGGTTGTTTAATCTACTGGGCAAATAACCTAGAATATATATTGCTAGGACTCAAATTCATTTTGTAATGCCACATGAAATTCAGGAAAACATTTATGTTCAATCTGTTTAGAAAAGAGGACAATTCTATAAATAATTTTTAATGTGTTTTCTTGGTATGGAATTGAGGATTTTTGTTTGTTTTCATTACGTTTTAAGGAGCCCAATGTAGAGTATGTTAAACACCAAAAACAAAATCAGGAAAACTTATGGCAGAAGGACAAGTAAACCATGACTGAATACAAAAGTGTTCATGGGGGTTTTTATAAAGTGAATATCCATAATTTGAGCTACTTAGGATATTTTCTTAACTTTACAAAAAGAATTTTTCTTTTTCAAGTGCAGTTACTTTGAGAGATGCTCAATGAGGTGATACACTGGTTATTTAAACATATGAGTGCAAGGAGAAGTATGCTAATCTGATTTAGAACAAAACAAAAAAATCAGACCACTGACAAAAATTGTTTTGTAAAAAGATATCTCGAATCAGCTATAGCCAAATACATCAGAAAATACAATAGGTTCTTTGGTTGTGATGATAACACCAGAAGATAAGCAAATTTCTTTCTTGCCCTCTCAGAATGGCACGCATGTGTGTGTGTGTGTGTGAATATATATATATATATATCAATGACTTCAAGTGTGAGGGGGAGAAATAGCATCCAAACCGGAGACAAAATAAGAATATTTGTAATACTATCCATCAATATCATGCAAAAGCAGACATTATTGTATGAACAAGCAGCTTTCTACTCCAAACTGTACTTGAAACAAGGTGAGAAGGGCTTTCAACAATGATTAACTAGTTCTGTCATATTAATGCAAACGTCTTGTACAAAGACATAACAAAATTTAAGGCAGTTCAGCCTAGGCAGCATCACTGGTGGCAACTGGTCTCCTGTGGCAAGTGGTCTCCTACAGCATTTTGAAAAGCCACAATTTTCATTCACACTTATGCTTATTAATGAAGTAATTGGATATTTTTGGACTGGCATTTACTAGCAAAAGCTTGCCAAATGCAGTATATCCCAGCAGTTTGAACTCCAGGGTGGACAAATATATCTTTGTTTTAAAAAAAGAATTTTCTGAAATAGGGCAGATTCTACAATAGCTTAAAGAAAACAATGCCTTTATCTTCAAGAGTTTAGGGGTGCAAGACTGTCTCTTGACGGTTTTGATGATGGAATAGTTATCTTTTTTCTGCAGGATAGTGAAAATAGTAATTTTGAACAATGTTATGCTTAACATAACTCTTCACATATCTGGGTTTTAGTTCCCTCCTTTTTTCTTTTCCCTGATCAGATGCAGTTTATAAAATGCTGTCTGGTTCCCTAATCCAGAAAACTCAGATTAAATGTCCTATTCTCCCATCTATAGTAGTAAAAGCAAAGGTTGAGAGGCAATAAGGGGGATGTGTCTGGGATCTAATTCAAGAAAGACATTAGCAAAGAGAATGGTACCTGGTTTGCTGAGGACGAAACCTGATCTCCAAAACACTACAAATGGAAAATCCACATCTATTTCCTGCTTCCAAATTTGAGTTTGTTTTTAAACAAACACATTCCTCGATGTGGAACATGATTAAGAGAAGATTGGAGTACCAGCAGCTGGTTGTCCAAGAGAAGTCCTTAGGACCATTTTGATCAGTTAGAGAGCAGAGCACAACTCTACACAGAGGATTTCTAATAAGCATCATGGGGCAGGATCACAAGTAACAGCCTTAGGAACTGGTTGTTACAAGAAATTGATTGGAGACTGGGGGAACATGAGAGAGAATGTAGATACCCACAGTATGTCCTGTACTATTCTGTGTTACAATAATTTTGTTTTCTCAGTGTATGTTTGCTTAGTCTGAAGGCTATTCAGAACTGAAGTGATGACTAATAGAGATGCATGTTTAAACTTGAATGTAGGCTTAAATTTAGATTGGGATTTCAGGACTTTCAAGAAAGTTTGGTAAGAATCAGGAGCATAGAGAAATTGCAGGACTGCAAAAGGCAGTAAAATGGACAATACAGTCATTAAAACGAAACAAAACAAAACCAAAAAAATTAAAAATGCCAGAAGTGAGGGACCTAAGTCAAAGAGCAGAACACTGCTTTTAGTCCAGAAAGTGGCAAGGAGCTCTGTGTAAGTGGCTCATCCAGTTCCTGCAAAACATAACAGAATGGAAACTGGAGACAGAAAATAATTATGTTATGCAGGCCATTTTCCAATGCTAGCAGAGAAGGAAAGAAGTGGAAAGTACATCTCGTGTCACTCTCATGTCCCCTCTGGCTATATTTGGAAACGACATGAATAAACTCTGGAGGGAGCCTCACCCAGTCAATTCTAGCCAGAGGCAGTTTAACAGCATGTGAGATAATGGGAAGTGGGAGGGAAAATTTTGGGGGATACTCATACAGATGAGAAATTCCTTTACTTTGTAACTTGGAGTGCTCTTATTGAATTTATTGGCATAGGAAGTGACCAAATGCTGCCATGATAATCTAGTTTGCTGTAAGAGCTGTTCTCTTTTTGTGCCCATGCACCAAACTCTTATCTTCTGCTTTCCTCCCTGGGGCTGTAGTGCTTCCATGCTGGAGCTGTGCTTTGGGGGCCCTGAATAATTTCTGATGGGCAGAATATCCTCCAAGAAGATACTTGACAGCAATTTGGAAATTTTGCAAATAAATAATAATAATAAGATGGTACTTGAGCTCTTCTGACCCAGTACTCAGAAGATTATAAAAGCGATATCAAAGTTTCATTGAAAAGTGGGAAAGTCCCTTGGACTCACCTTGGATGGCTGACAGCTAAGAACAACAGAATTTTAATCTAAATAAGATCTGTCTGTCTGACTCCCTTTGTTTGCTGTTCAGCTCCATGCTCTGTTTTTATTCTAGTTTTTAAGTTCAATTCCTGTAACTGCTGCCACCAAGGCCAGGTCACATGTGTAGCAATTCAAGACTTTGTAATTATGTGAGCCTTTTTCAATCACCCAACTACAGACATAACTAGGGCTTCCAGAAAAGAATCTGGTTTTTTTTTCTATTGAATTTTTTTCAAGTAGTTGATCTTTTGTTTTGTTTTGTTTTTGATTGTTTTTGTTTTTGTTTTGTTTTGTTTTTTTAAATTGCATATTTTTAAATATGTTTGCAGATTACTCAGAAACTACCTAACTGGGGTTTTGGTTTTGTTTAACTTTTTGCAAGCCCAGTTACATTTACACTCTCCATCTCTTTGTTGAAGGTGTTTGCTGATATGACAATTTAAAATGCAGTCCAAAGCAGTGAAAATCAGATAGTTACTGTAAATGTCAGAGAGTATGCATGCTTAAGTATGACAAAGAAACAGACATAAAAAGTTTTTAAAAATGCAAATTTTTCACTGTAACATGTGAAAGATCTTTAGTAAACTAGTTAGCAGCTTTAAAGATGGAGGAAACAAATTTTTATTGGTGTGTTTGTTTTGTTTTGTTTTATTTTAAAGAAATACTCTGGCATCTTGAAATGTGACATGGTGGGTGTTAAGGAAGCTGAACTGTGCTGGACTCTTTTAACTGGCAAAAATAGTTTACTCTTCTCCAAGACTCTGGACAGCAAATGTTTTTGTAATTGTTACCATATGACATCTGCAAGATCTGAGTCACCAGTTTAAGAGGTAATGCAGTTCTGATCTTTGTGGTGTCAAAATGGCTGTGTCCTTTGAAGTTATAATAGCTGAGAAAATTTCTATCAGCGACAATATCTGGCCAAACTGATGAACTGATTATTGCTGTGTTTTGGAGAAGGCTTGCCTTTGATCTCAAGTACTTTTGAATGAAAGGACAGCCCAATGCATTAATTAAGGTTTTATACTCTACCAGTGCTTCTCTGTTAGCTAGGAGATTTAGAATGACATGATCTTTAAGGTCCCTTCAAACCCAAGCCATTCCATGATCCCAAAGGAGGTTTGCACTGGTGTCTGAAGTCATTTGTTGCTCGTAATCTGTTGGAGAAATCTGGGGGAAGCTCATGGTCACGTTCTTGATCTCAAGAGATGAGTAGCCTTTCCCTTGAGCAGTGATGAGCAGAAGGGAAAAAATATAATCAAAAATTATTTGGTTTGAACTACATCAGATAAATGTGTGAGTGTTGTGATTTAACCTGGCAGGAAGCTAAATGCCACACAGCTGCTTGCTCATTTCCCACTGGCCCCCAGTGAGAGGTGGGGAAATAAGGTAAAAGTTGTGTTGCTATAAATACAGTTTTAAAGGACAGAAAGGAATGTGAAAATAATAGCTATAATAAGAATAATGATAAAAGAATTAGAATATACAAAACAAATGATGGCCAATGCAATTGTCCACCACACACTGACTGATACCTAAGAAGTTCCCAAGCAATGGCTCCTGGCCAGCTTTATGCCTTCTTTATACTATAAATGTCATATAGTATGGAACATCCCTTCGGTCAGTTTGGGTCATTTGCACCAGCTGTATCTCCTCCCAGCTTCTTGTGCTTCCCCTGCCTTCTCACTGCTGGGATGGGGTGAGGAGCTGAAAAGTCCTTGACTTAGTGTAAATACCACTCAGACACAACTAAAACGTCAGACTGCTATCAGCGTTATTCTCATCCTAAATCTAAAATACGGCACTGTACCAGCTACTAGGAAAGAGATTAACTATCCCAGCCAAAACCAGGACAGACTGTTCTACCTCATGGGGAAAAAAAGCCCAAAAAGCAAACCAGAAGGAATCCCAAATTTATATACGGAGAGTACAACTGTCATTAAAAGAAATGTGAGCAGCTTAATGGAAATAGCTGTTTTACATCTAGATTAGAATGTTCTGAAAACAAAAATCATTTTGTGGGTTATTTTTGTCTTGCTTTTAGTCTGGTTCTGATTGGGCCACTTTAGGACTCCTAATCTGGACAGGAGAGAAGAGGTCTTGGAAAATAGGGGTTGGGTGTAAATATTATCGTGTCGGGTGACAGTGTGTGTCTGGATCTCTTAAGATCTGAGGTGATTGATGAATGCATCCTTAAGGACCAGAGAGCCGCCTGTAGAATGTGAATACCTTGTAACCAGTAGAATCTTTCACTGTATGTTAGGTGAACTGCTGACCAATAGTGTGCTAGCATGTTATATGCAGGAATGGATAAAAGTGAAGCTGTTACTAAAAATAAAGTCCTTTGTCTTCAGTGAGCTTTCTGATCACACTGCAGCCTGAGTTGTCTCTGCCTCCTCTAACCACCACAATGCTAATCTACATTACCCCAACAAAGAGTGATCCCAATAGGGAGAAATTCATGGGAAGTCTGATGAAAAAAGAGTACTGTGGTTTGTAGTTTGTCACAAAAAAAGACCATAGCAGGACTTCAAACACATGGGAAAGACCTACCAGTCCAGAGAAGATATCATCTCTGTACTGTCACTTCTGGGAAAAGCAGGAGTTTCTGAAGTTGCTCTCTTGTCACACTTGCCATATATTGCTTTTGTCTCAAGGGCAGAACAAGTCAAGAGACAGGAACATCTTGATTCTGAAATGTAAGACAACATTGAGCAGTGTGAAGTTTGCAGTCAGGGAGAGATCATTTGATACAATTTGTTACAAGAAATAATACAGAAACAGAAACCATATTTGCAAAAAGCCCATGTTATTTCCATTCATAAGAACTAATCACAAACACAGTCTGCTGACAAGTCAAAACTAAATAACAATCAGTATAAGTCCAAGTCAAACAAATCTGAAGAAACACAGTTGTCAGTACTGCTGGAAATTGACCCATTTCTCAAACACGAAGAAAATCTCCAGGAAGAGCAGACCACAGGGTAGCCACACTGGCAGCTGACTTGCAGAGAAGCAGTGTTTTCCTGCCCCCTACAACAGCTCTGCCTTCCTCAAGGAGCTTTCTCACTCTGTATTGGAGGAACACTGAGTGTGGCAAAGACACTCATTGCCAACTACTAAAGCCTTATGGGCAAAACTTATTCTTGGCAGCTTTCAGAAGAAAATCCACAGAATAAAGCAGAAGTGCACAGAATAAAGGGATACCCACTCCCGGCGGGAGCTTGAAATTTTATCTGTAATAGAAGAGGAAGACACTGCACAAGTTACTTAGTTTAAATGTTTGCACTAAATCATCATCTGGTTAGAAATTTTTTGCAGATGTGGCTGCAGCTGGGGAAAGGAAGGCAGCATTTTCTTTTTTCGTTACAGTGGGGCTGTATATGTATTCAGAGGTTGTCTCATTTTTATTCTAAAAGAGCAAACCGGTTGATCAGACAAGTTATTGTCCTCTCAAGCCAGAGTAAAGTCAGGACATTCACAGTCAGCATATTTTGGATTTGAAGTGCTCCACTATAAACCTTTCAAGGCAAACAGATACTGAGAAATCACATAACAAATAATGAAATATTAATGCACATTATGTATTTTCTTCAGAGAAAGAAGATCTTACAAGATGATGCTAATAGTTGAATTATACTGCATTTTGGCTTAACACATGGCCTTTAATGGACGGATGCAAATACCATAATGACTTCTTCTGTTCTTTTATTTTGCAGAATAAAATAATGGCAAAGCACAGCACAGATGGTTCAACGTCATCTGATGCATTTAATCCCAGGTTAAAATCCAGGAGGCCATTTAGGAAACAATGAGTAAGCTTTGTTCACATTATAGATCTTTGAAGAAGTGCAAATATCTAGTTGAGTGGTGTACTTTAAATTTTGTAATAATAGATGAATTGATTTAAAAGGAGAAATCTTTAATCTGGAGAAAGTTGAAAACTATATTTGAATTAACATTAGAAATCAGGCCTAGATCTGGATACGAAGTTATCCCACCTGTTCACTGAAACACCTCTACAAGCAAGAAAGGGTGAAAAAGTGATCCAGCATCTATCCAAATAAGGATTTTTTTCTTTGTTTGTCAAGCCATGAGTTTTGTAGCATGGAGATGAATCAGATTTCAGCATGAATATGATATAGGTCTACTAGCAAGACAGTTCCAACTATTAAGCCATCAATACTTTCAAAACTAGGTAATAGAAAGGAGAAAGGGGCTGTTCCTGTTGGGATTCCAGCAAACCGCCTAAATGTGCTGTTGCATCTCAGAAAATTAATGGTCTCTTGTAGCTCATATCCAAGAGATGGCTCTGGGGCAGGTGATGATACGGGGTGGTCTGATGCTGAAGTGGACTTCTGAGGATGCAGGAATTACAAGCAACACTTTGGTCAGCAGAGACAAGACTGCCAAGTTCCTCTGTAAAGCAAATGGAAAACTCATCCTGTTGGCCTTGCCTCTCTGCAACCACTTCCTATTTTGAAACTGGGTTTTGTTGCTGACTATAAAAGAATGTAGTAATAACCTGAAATGACAGAATTCCTCATTTGATGGGTATGTGCAAACTTTGAAAATCTGCTTAGGTCCCTAATTCCTTCTGGCATGGATGGATTGAGGTATGTTGTGGGTTCCCCTAGGTGGGCCTAAATTTAGGTTTTAAAATTTGGACTAGGCCTGAAATTGTCGGATGACTTGAGCTGGGCTGGGCTGGCTGACAGCTGACTTCTTCTAACCAATGATGTTGTATTCTATACCATATTGACATCACCTCAGGGGGGATGGGACCCAGTGTGTGTGGGTGTGGCTTGGGCAGTTGCTTCCCAGCTGTGGTCCCAACAAGACACACCGTGCTGTCCCAGGAGGGACG
>JAOXXN010000471.1:8892776-8905183 GCA_026770055.1 Myrmophylax atrothorax | reverse complement strand
TTCAACCAAGTAAGTACTGTGTTTTCAGTGTAGTTAGACTCTCTGACTATTCAACTTGAAGTCACCGAATTGGTTTTAATTATTTAATACCGAATCATGACAGGTTTATATACATGTTCATTTTTCTCCAAAAAATTGCCAGTGGGTTTATTGCACAGAAATAAAGGCCAAGCAAAATGAAAACAAGATGGACAATAAGGCAGAGAAATGTATAGATATGAATCAGACTAATAAGAATTATACTCACCATCATATAAATTCGATAATATTTTAAGTAAATGCAAGATTAGCAGAAACTGGCAAACAAGTTAGGGGAAAATGTGAATGGTGTACATTTTTTTTATGCTTCTTTTCATAGCCAGCAACACAACATATCACTTTCCCTTAGAGGGAAATTGTTCTGATAGAATTGAAAATAGAATGTGAGAGAGAATTAAGTGGCCTGCATACATGTTTTTGTCATTTGGTTTTTGTCTGTGCTCAGTAACATCAAAGTATATAATTCAATGAGACACAAAAATGTTTTTCCAGTGAAAAAAAATAATATTCTAAATTTCAAAATACTGTGAATTACAAAGGCTTTTGGAATTTTGTTATATTTGTTTTAATTTTTATATAAGTGGCAAATTACATTATTGATATATATTTTCTGATAAAAACCTGTAAATTTGCCCAAACATATTATTTTCATATTTTGAAACAAAATTTGAAGTTAAAGCAGAAGAGCTATTTTTTTTTGATGACTTGTAATATATACCCCTCAATACTTCCTTTTTTCTAGCAAATGAACTGCAATTTTTTTCATAATTAAATACTGTGGTATAGGACATAGCATAATGTAATATAAATGATGATTCCTTATTTAAATATTTTTAAAATATACTCACTGTGTTTTATGTCTGTTATCTTCTTACTTTTCACAATAATGGTTGGGCTCAATAGTCTCAGAGATCTTTTTTAAACTAAACAAACATTTTTTAAAAAATCTCTATGCTTTCTGACATAATGACAGCTTGCTTATATATTGTTTAAGAGGAGTAATTTTAGTAGTTTTAGAGAGGCATGATAGCATTTGAAAGAGAACAAACCATCCTCTGTTTCAATATTTTTTTTAATTTGAAGGCCATCAGTTTATAGGCAAGTGCGAACATAAATAAAAGAGAATTTATGTACAAATCATTAATTACTACTAATTGAAAAAGATTGTTCTTTTCTTCACATCCTTTCTAATCTCAATAGTGATAGATTAAGTAACTAATCAAGTTATTGAGTTACTAAAAATATATTTTTAGTTACATCTTGTGTACTAAAATTAGTTCCAGTCTTGAAACTAGGAAGTACAATGTATTGGGGCAAGATTTATACCTTAACATTGAAGATAGGAATAGCTGTTCAATGTAACATTCGAAAGGAGCTTTTCACTCAGGCTAGAACTTGTGTGATACAGAGGGATTAAAAATTCAAATCTGATTTAGCACATTAGTCGAGTTAAAGAGTAACTCACCCACATAGACTTATTACTCACTATTACCAAAGGTTGTCTTTATCCTGTATTGCCATGTTGATGCCTCTAAACCATTTGGGTTAGGAGTGTACTTGGGCTAGCAGCCTTGAGGAATATATATAAGAACTTCAAGCAATTATTCTGGTAGTGATGATTCAATTGAATTTTCTTGTAACTTCTGTTTGAGCAAGGTGTTGTGGCTACTTGATGGTAGGAGGAGATGAGGTTCTGACCATTTGAGGGTGTCCATGAGCTATTGACATTCTCCATAAGTCTTACGTGCTCATGCTGGTTTAGTCCTCTTCAGACTACAGTCTAAAGATAACCAAACAACAACTGCAAACTCTCTGCTGCCCCTTCCATATTAATCAGCATGTAAACAGAACTCATGAAATGACACTAAAAGAACGTGAACTGCAATTAATCTGTCTTCACAAAGTCCACTTACAAATTATTGTTGGTAATTTGCCATCTATTTTTAATTTATTTGTAGAGAAGCTGACCTTACAACAGATCTAGGTGTTGAACAGCCTTGAACAACCAGGGAGGGCCCCGTTGGAAAAACAACATAAAACAAAAAACATCCCCAAAGGTCTGAGAAACCTGAGGGAAAAGATGCCACTCATCACTCTTTTCAATATAGATCTTCATAAATTGGTGTTAAATACAGCAAGTTTGACATGAATATTAAACAGAAAATCAAGACCACAGCTTCTGACCTTGTATGCCTACAAATATGGCTCAGATTCTTCTGATTCCATAATGAAGTAAAAACTAGACTAATGCAGGTGCAACCATGTCTGGTTTTCATTAAAAGGAGAGATGATCGTGGTCATGGCAACTACATTATGCGCTACCTATCAGTTGAGGCAGAGCCTCTTTAAAATAAGCTGCCTGTCCACTTAAATTTTGCTCAATTCAAACTCAACATTTATAATCCATTTAAAAACCAATGAATATTAGAATTGGTCTGTGAGGCCTAAAAAGAAAAAAAACCCAAACAAACCAACAACCGAACACTATCTTTAGTAAGTAAATGTTTTCAGCCCCTCTTCTCCTCCTCTTCTTTCTATCTGAGACTTGGGTTTTTTTGTGGTTTATCTGGTGTCTCATGAGCTGTTCAGTATCTGCAGTTTTTAGTGATTCTGAGAATATATGGGGATTAAATCTTTAGCTGGAAGGCACCATTGTTTGTTATTTTTTTTGTTTCAGCAGTGTCTAGATGTCCCACTGTGAACTGAAATCCCACTGTGGAAAGAGCAATACAAACAAATGATAAAAATAAACTCTTGCCACATCGTGCTACTGGGTAGGAAACAGGTAGAAACAAATAGTCTTTGGACCAAGGGTAGTGAGAAAAAAAGGCAGCTCTAGCCAGAAATTATAAGGGTTGCAACCCATCCATGCATATTTAAAAGTCTTCCAGACTGAGTTATGTAGATTTACGCTGACATATTCCCCAGGTTGTTTACAATTTGGCAATATATTCATCTCCAATTCACCCCAGTTCTTATGTTAGCAGTTTGGTATATGTGAGTCAGACTTCATCCCTGCATGTTCAGTTATGTGTGAAATTATTGGAGATAACAAATGATGGAAAGATTTGACATTTTGATACAAGGCAATTGAGAATCTATCAATACCAGAATTACTCATGAGTAAGATAGAGTTCTGATGGAAACGAGAAATCTGAGTGTTGTCCATGGCAGGTTAACTGGAAAAAAATGACCTGAAATTCAAAATGAAAATGTTTAATTTTACTCTCACAAGTTATGTGTGTGTTGTCCAGAGCTAAGGCATTTGCTAATAGTGCATGTCAAAAGGTTTAGTTGCTTAAACTTTTTCTTATGCCAAAAAATCACCTCTACTCAGGACAATGCAACCACTTGTAGGTTGCTCTATAAACCAGATCCTGATAATGTGCCTTGTTACAAAAATCATTGCAATGCTGTGAAAGATGAATGCAAATAAATATTGTTGTATTATTTATTAATTCCTGTTTATTGCATTATGCATACACTAACAGCTGATGGACTCACAACAAGAATGTTAAACTGTTGATCATGAACAGGGACTTGTCAAATTTGAATTAGACTTTTAACTCTTCTTAAACTTTGTCAAGATTTTCTGAAGAGACTGTTTATCAAAACATTGCAATTGCCTTATGATCAAAACATCCAAAATATTGTTGATCTCAACTACTCTTCCAGAGAGAAAAGTTAGTGAATTTTCAGCTAACATCATCAGTATCTGAATCTTTGCCATGACTAATGACTTGTATCATCTTTCTTCAAGCAAATTATTGGAAGCAGTCCATTTTCAATGCTTGCCCAACTGTGACCATGAAACATTTGAGAAAATTAGGGTTTCAAGGCTCGATACTGCAAGCACACATGGAATTTTCTTAGCATGGAATAACTTCATTGGCATGAGAAATTAAACTGAAATGAAGTTTGGTAGGAAGGGAACATGAATGCCAGTGCTGATGACAATACCTAGGATTTAAATATGTATTTTATAAGTATAATAACCTACAATGTAATATAATAAGTATAATAATCTATAATGGAATTATTATAGGGCCAAAAATAATGCTTGTTTTGAAAATCAGAGTCTAAATTACTGGCAAGAAGCCCCAAAATCCTTTTTTGATGAAACTATGGTGCTTTTTATATAATAGCTGAAATTCCTTTGGAATTCATGGAGTAGTTAGTTTAGAGGCTCAAAACCCAAAGATGCATAAACTTTTATGGAAAGAGAGGACATCAGCCTATCTTTAAAACAGGGATAGTGCTCTCATTTCCTATGCAACTAAGTCATAAGATGCATCCACTTCTGTGGGTTTTGTTTGTTTGTTTTTGTTGTTGTTTTGTTTGGGTTTTTTTAAACAAAGATGCAAAATTTTCTGTCTGGAAATAGCAGTATGAATGATCACAATCAAGTGTAATGAATTTCTCAATTTACATGTAATCAATAAAAAGTTTTTAAAAAGTTGTCCTCAGGTGATCTGTCCTAAGAACGTGTGTCTGAATATGGGCATTACTTTTATAAATATGTTTTTTAATGTATGGAAAGATAAAAGAATCAATTCCTTAGTAAAGCCGCTGAAATACTGTCATTTGTGAGTGGTGAGGTACTAGATATGAAAAACTGTGTGAAACTACAGGAGGGGAAACACTTTTTTTTTTCCCATTCTTGTCTGCTTTATGGTTTGTAAATGATAAATGAAATTTACTGGCAATACCCTTCAGTAATATTTCAAATTTTGTTACAGAATACACTGTAACAAGCATTGAGTTATAGCAGAACCAAAGAAAAAGGCCCTATTTTTTTTCTTTCTGGAAAAGTGCGCTGCATTAGAACATTCCTCTACCAATGATCCAGTATTTGAGGATGCCACAATGCTTCAACTTCAGTGCACTCAAATATTTTATTTAAGTAACTTTGAAATGATGCCCACTATTAATATTGAGATTTAGAAATTAAGTGGTTAAATCTCAGGATGAGAGTGTAAGTCTGGGTGTTGGTGGATGCCCCCTGTCAGCCCACAGGACAAGGCGGAAGAGAGGAGCTGGAGTGGTTCAGCCCTGCGGCACTGCTGCAAAGCCTCTCTCCTAACACTGAGCTCCCTTGTCCCGACCCGTGCTAGAAAATTTGCATGGACACGTTTTTATGACGTTTTATTTGTTGCTGTTGTTGAACGATGAAAACCAAGATGAAAAAGACATTACCCTAAACCAGGGCTGTGGGTAGTGTCTACAGTGTCCTTTAAGCCCTTTAAAGTGGGATCCTTTTGTCAACTCGGGTGAGTGGCGGCTCTTTAACATTCTGAACCTGCTGTGGCTGCTGGGGCAGTTCATCACCAAAGAATAGAAAAGGGCCCCTGGCATATCAAATGAAAAAAAAATGGGGGAGGAAAGGAGGACAGAGAAAGGCAAGTCCCGAGCGCACAGACCGTGCATTGTGTACACGGGGTTTAAAGAGCTGCCGTTAGGTATATTTCATAATGTGAAAAGACAGACCGATTTTGGCCCCCTCGCCTGGTGGGATCAGTGCTGTCAGTGCCATTTATTTTCAATCCCCCATGATTTCTGTATCCCCCACAACCCTTTTTGCATAAAAATGAACCATAAAGGCAGTCAAAACACCTGCTTTACTGACAGTCCTGATTAAAGCTTTGATTTATCCTTCAAAGTGAGAGCTGATCTGCTGTTCCTGGGGCCCGGCACTGGTGTGTAATTCATCGGAGGCTGAAGGTCTCCTTTCTGTCTTCCCAGCTTCAGCTGTGAGCGCCTTTTGTACCTGCTTGAGAGCTGGGCTAACTTTGAGAACACCCACCCCAGCTGGAGACTGGGATTTTTCCATCTCTACTGGCACAAGTTACTCGGTCTGTTTTATTAAGTGACAGTAAATTACAGGACTAATTGGGGAGGCCCCCAAATGCAGGACTGCATGGTTCTGAGGAATCAGCCCCACTCCCACTGTGGGTTCTGGGGAGCAGCTTCACCAGATGGAAAGGAACAGTGTTGCTTCCCCACACTTGCTGCTTTCCCATCACTAAAGAGAATGTCACGATGTAGAAGTTTTGGGTCACGTGTTAACCCCATCTTTAAAGTAAAATTTTGTTCTGTGGTCTTAAACCTTCATTTCAGAGACTGCACTGCTGTGCACAGTGAGCATCTCCCCTAGGCTGAGAAACAGCGTATCATGTGGCAGTGAGCCTTTCAAGCTCTTTTGGAGCAGTGGGATGGGAAATTTAAAAAGCTTTATCACTGTATTTCTTAAAGCTGCTGGAAGGTTGAACCGGGTCAGAGTTTTTTAGAAAAACTGGCTGTATCCAGCATGTGTATTCCTCCCTCCTTCCCACACCTCCCCCAAATAAAACCAATCAAAAACACAAACCCTAACCTTTAAGATACTTAGACAAAATTATCTTGTGAGTATACTTGACTTATGCACTGGCATTGATCCATTAAACCACTAAGATGTTATACATGCAGTGCATGGGACAAAAGAAGGCTGAGCAAATCATTTCATGTGGATCAATGCACAGAAGTTTCCCAATGTGAGATTTCTTTTATTTGGGAAGTATTTTTTCACTGAAACTAGAATATACTAAGGAAAAAAAAAAGATATATATTGTTATTTACAAATACAACAGGAGCAAACAGAATGATTAAATATCAAGTCTTTTTTCTGAAGCAATACTTCACTTTGAAATGTTAAGTCAACACATAATCTAACATAGTGCAAATGTAATGCGATGTTTCATTGTGATTAAAACAATGTTTCATTTGACCAGGGGCAACTGCAAAAAAAACATTAGGAAAGACTGAAAAACTCCATGTCGGGATGTGAGCAAACATGAGCTTGTCCTTACCTGGATGATTTGCTTCCATAAGAAGGGTGCATGTCCATAGGGCAGGCAGAATCCCACCAGCCAAGGCTGAACATCTTAGCTGGGCTGCCTATTTAATCCTAGAGGTCTGGCTCAACATTTAGGTATTTGGAAATATGATCAAGTTAATCTCAATGCATAAAAACTGAGAGCTGTGCAAAACCAAAGATACATCCTAGGTCTGCAAAAACATCTAGATGGATGTGGGGTTGTAATACAGAACCATCATAGAAGAAACCCAGCAGTTTTTATTGTTGAAAAACTTCATCTGGAAGGAAAGATACTAGAAAATCTGCTTATTTCTTTGTTTGTCACTGCCTTTCCAGTCTTTGCCTGACTTACCCTACACTATTTCTGTTTAGATTGGCAAGTGTTTTGCAGCTCTGTGGACAATAAAAATAATCCCCAATTTTAAGGCAGGCAAAACTCTTAATGCTGATATACTTTCAAATAAAGCAAAACCTCTTTAAAAAAATCTGAAACAATGCATGACAAAAATAAAATTCCTGAATATTTTTGCTGACATAAACACTGCTTTTTGTTGAAAGAGGCAAAGGTCAGAAATAGAGATAGCTAAACTTTAATTTTGCTTTGTTTTTACAAAGGAGACATTTTCCATGAAAATGGTCAGTCCTGATTTTTGCCTGGTGTATATGAGTTTATCAGTCTTGACATTAGTTTTAGATCCTTCTGGAGGGAAAACTTTCAGTCAGCTATAACTACCTAATGCAGATTTGAACAAATGACACACATATTACAAAATGCTGACATTTCTTTTTCATTTATACAGAGCATATAAGAATTTTTTCAAGTTTCCCTCATCCATAGATGTGCCTGTGACACACAACCCTTCTCATTGCCAGTTCCTTGCTTGTATTCCCTTGAATATAGTTTGCTTCTGTAAATGAGAATTCAGAGCCCTCTTCTTCCAAAACTTCCATTTTCACCTACTTTACCTATTGAATGTGTAAGCTATATACACACATCAGCTAAAGATATATATATATACATTTCATTGTTTAACAGAGTTAGGAATAGGAACCTTGAAAACAATTTGCAAAGACAGTAAAACTACAGGTCATTTAGGAACAAGTAACTCTTAAGAAGTTCAGAAATGTTTAAAGAATTTTGAAACCACACTTGTGAGAATGTCAGCTCCTCTTTTGTTCATTGTATATTTCAAATTCAGTGGTGCACCATAGAAAATAGCATTGAATCCTATTTAAGTATTCCTAATGAGGATAAAGATTATTTTTGCAGGTTAAAACCTGTGTCCACTAGCCCTGTGCTATTCTGCACTACTATTGTGATATAATGGCATGTCCTGATGGAGCCTTGGAGCAGGAACATAGAGCAGTGGGCAATGTGAGGAGGGGAGAACAGAGTGCAAAACTGCTCAGGCAGAAAATCTTACTCCATACTCTCAGTGAAGGCAGCATCTAGATGAGTCAAGGCAACTGTATCCACAGTCTAAATCAGCTCCAACTTTTGAATTTTCGATATCAGAGGTGCAAGAGCTGAACAGCTTTAAATATCTTCTAAAGAGAAGGCATGAATGACCTTTCATTCACTGGCACATTACTCTCCTCTACATGTGTTGATGCACACACCCTCTTTCTGGACAAAAACCTACTGATAACCTAAAATAACTTTTAAAAATAGTAGTCTTGGATTTAGATTTGTCTATTCTGCCTGTCCCTAATTGCCATTTCCCAAAAGCGCCAAGCCTCATCTTAATCCTTATCTTTCCATTCAGTTTCTCCAGTGAGGGTTTGAACATTGTTCCCTGGTGTACCTGAAAATTAGAAGGAGACAATCAGCTGTAGTTTAACTGTACAAGTCTAAATACGGCATAACAGGATCTCAACTCACTCAACAGCCTCGTTGATATCAGAAAATTATGCGAAATACTCATTTGACTTCCAAAGAAATATTGAGGATGTTATATGGGTACAGGACCTACGGCTCTGCATCACTTCCTTGCTATGTTTTACCAAGTCTTCCTTCAGAGTGTTTACTCATGTGCTATACCTTGCAGGCTCTTAAAATGGAGGTCTTGGTGAATAAATATTAATGACTTCTACTAACTATATAGAAAAAAAAAAATAATTCTAGGTCTTAGTAAACTCTCGAAAACAAAATGAAGGAAAACCTTCAGAGGTGAATCTCCAAGCAGAGATTAGCTTGAGGTAAGCACAGAAGAAGGCACTCAGTGAAATTCTGGCAATATCCACAGCTCAACTGTGATTGAAGAAGATACAAAAGAAAATAGAAGAGAAACCCATACCTGTTATTACAGATGATATATCAGTTTTAAGGTATTTTTCTAACAAAATGCTTAATTTCACTTTTTAGAGTAAGTTTCTCTGTATAAAGCAAAATTGCTTTCTTATTCAAACCAGAGCAGCTTTATGAATTTTAAATCACTTACCCATAGCACATATAACAAACTTTGGATGTTAGACACAACTGGTTTAAATAAAATATTTACTTCTCTTTCTTGTCTTTAAAATGTTACTTAGCCAAAAAGATAATTTAATAAATGCATAAAACATGTTCATCAAAATGCAAAATTAATAGAGTGCATATTTCCTTCCAGATACTTTTCTAATTGGTTTTGCCATGGGCAGTTTAGTTCAGCTGAAGCCCCTTTTTGTTCACTGAGGCCCTGTTCATTATATTTAATACAATTTCACTGTATTTTCTATATCATGTATTTTTTATACTGTAAAATTTTAATTTCAGCCTTATTACAGAATGGTTTTATTTATTACTATATGCCATCTAGACTCATATCAAAAAAGACAAGCAACTCATTCTAATAAAACCATGAACCTGACCTCACAGAGAGGTGTCATTTGTCAGCTGTTTGAGTTAGGAGAGAAAAAAAGAACTTAGAAATCTCATGTTGGTCATAAACTTTAAAAACCAAACCCTGGGTGCCACCCTGGAGTTTTGTTGCTGACTTCAGTAGTACAAGGCTTTACCTCTCACTTGATTTCTTCATACTCATATGGTATATAGAACTCCAGCTCTGCAGTGGAATATAGGAGAGTCAGTGGGACTTCTCACAACACACTCATGAGGAACAGTGTCTTCTGGCAATAGATTCAAACCCACTTTGGGTTAAATGTAAGCATTTAGGGAATGTTGTACCTATTTGGAAAGCCAGCCCTGAGAGTACAGCAAGCCAGAGAAATTTTGCTTATCAGTTATAGTAGTCTGGAAACAAGGGAAAAAATTAAAGAGAGACCAGTAACAGTACTGAGGTGTAACTCCTCATCTAAACAAAAAAGATTATTTTTTTCTTAAGGATGAATGGCTAAAAAAGGCAGAGGGGGTTGGTTTTGAGCATAAGCAGAAAACAACCTGGCTAGACTAATTTTTTCTCTTTTCTTATTTGAAATATTCTCATTTAACAACTATACCACATAATCTGTGCAACAATAACCCAGAGATCTTTTATAAAATGACTCATATATATGGTCACAGTAGACTACTCTCTTCCCAGGGATTCCAATAGCAAGTCAAAATTGCTCCGGGCAAAGTTCCATTCGAAGTTCCCTCTAGACAAGACCTTTCCTTGGACAGACATCACCAGAGAGAAAAATGTACTCAAACTATGTATAATGGAAGCCTCCTTTTACTGACAAGTAGGCACAAGTATTAAGATAATTAAGTCATAGAATCACTGAGTTGGAAGGGACCTTAAAGATTACCTATTTCCGACCCCCTAGCATGGGCATGGACACTTTTCACTAGACCAGGTTGCTCAAAATCTAAAAGCACACTCTGGCTCTGTAGCTGCAAGCAAAGGAACTGGTGAAAATCAGGCTAACAGTGGAAAAGCTTGAATTGATAAGGGTTTATTGTTTAGCTGTGGTTTGTTTAAAACGTTCTCCTTGCATATACACAAAGAGGCTCATCTAAAATATTTTTGCTTTTAGGATCTTCATTTGATTTTACTGCTGAAACGTTGCAGCCAAAAAGAGGAAAAAACACTATAAATGCTTCAGAGCAACATGGCCTTCTGTCATGCCATGATTTGAGACTACATGGCTGGAGTTTTAAAGCTTGAAGGGAACAGCAGGACATCAATAATTCCTGCTCTCTAATTAAAGACTGATGACTGTGCCTAAAATTTTATTTTAAACAGAAATGTGTCCTTAATGTTTTCTGTAACAGCAAATCGACAGCAAAAAAATAGTGTTTGTTTTCCCTGTTCATTCAGAATATGGTAGTGGATTCAACACAAGTTTCAAAACCTTTGATGGTTTTGCTCATGATCCTGGGAGATTGGTCAACAAAGTCTGATTTCATATATATATATATATATCCTCAGTAAGATGCATATATCAAGAAACCCGGTGCTGTGTGTTCTCTCTGCCTACAAATAGCTCATTTTCCTTTACACAGAGTAGAAATGTAGTTTGAGTTAACTTCTTTAAGCCAAAAGATGCTTGAAAGCCAACTGCAAAAACCCCAGCACTTTAGGTTAGCTACACTTAGGTTTTGACATTTTATGTCCCTTATTACATACATCTGCTTTTAATATATATGTATATATGTGTGTGTGTATATATATATATATATAATTAACCCACCTATCAATACTTTTGGCTAGTTCATCTATCCTGTTCTATCTCATTGTCAGCAGTCAGTCTACATTTTGCTGAAGAGCAGTCCAGACACATAAACAACATCAGGCTTGTTCATCTTTTACAAGGGGGATGTCTAATGAATGCTTATAATTAATTACACTGTTGATTAAATGGGATTGAATTATCTGCCTCCTGTGAAGATTGGATGAAAGGGAAAGTAAGACCTAGTCTCACCCAAAATACAAAGTAAAATACAGGTTTAGCAGCTATGCTGTTATGAAAGTTGATCTTACTCAAAAATGAGACAACTGTATGTAGTGTTTAATGGGCAGCTGGTCTGCTCTTACAGTCAAAACTGTGTCCACAGCTTTCTCTTACAGTTGCATCTGAATATTGAACATCCTTCTGTTCCCTTCAAAGATCATAACTCATGATTAAACTGATAGCACTCCAGTGTTAAGGAAAGAAGAGCAACTATGGGAACACCTAGGAGTACACTTCAGCTTTCTGGAAGAACCACTGCTTAGTTCAGTTGTTTTCTATACACAATTGGTTTGGGATCACACTGCAGGTAGACATTTAAGTGAGAACACAGTGATCACAGACCACAGAAAATTCATACTACTACAGTGTCAGAATAGAAGCTTTAGCATCACATTGCAAAAGATTTGGAATACCAAATATCTTCTTTGCACAAGTTCAAAAGTTATTTGCTAAAAAATAGCCCCCCCAAAAACAAAAAACACCACCCCACCCCACCCTCCCAAAACAAAAACCAAGCAAACAAAAACAAGGCAGTAATTTCTGTACCTCAAATTAAAAAAAAAAAAAAAAAAAACCACCACTGAAAGCAATGGAAAGCTGTCACCTATCTCAAGGAGTTTTATTACCAAAGGTAGAATTT
>JAOXXN010000471.1:8865809-8877896 GCA_026770055.1 Myrmophylax atrothorax | reverse complement strand
AGTAATCAGGCATTGGAATGGGCTGCCCAGAGAGGTGGTGGATTCACCATCCCTGGAGATTTTTAAACTGAGATTGGCCGTGGCACTGAGTGCCATGATCTAGTAAATGGACTGGAGTCGGACCAAGGGTTGGACTTGATGATCTCAGAGGTCTTTTCCAACCCAATCGATTCTATGATTCTATAATTCTAATTGTAACTGAGTTTAACTGTGTGCATGTGGTAGGATTCAATATATTGTGATTTCACATAATTTAAGCTATAACAAGGAGGAAAATGTGTATTGTTAAGATTTCAACCACTCTGTAATGCTCTACTTCCTTCTCCCTGCAATTGGGAAATAATCTTTTTCATTAACTGTAGCTCATATAAACTGTTTCAGTATATTGTATTATCTTAGTTGTATTCTGGCTGTAAACACCAAATATCAACAGAATGGAATGTCATTCTAGATTTCTTTATCTATGTCAATTATTTTTCTCAAATGTAAGTCGCCTGTAGTTTCTCTGTGTGTCTCTGTCTGCATATCAAAAGTGATTTTAGTGGATCTCTGAGACCTGTTCTGTTAAGTGAGTCAATCGAAGTTCTGCTGTTGACTTTAGCAGAAGAAGGAACTAACCCTAAATGAAAAAGCTTTTCCTTGTTTGGAGACTTTTGCAGGATTACATTATCATTCAGTTCAGCTGAGCTCTGGCATATGCAGGTCACTTCAGGATATTTTCATTCTTGGGACCAGATGGGAAATGTCTTTTGCAATCAACAAAAAGCTTGCATTGTTGACATTTCAAATTTTTTTCTACAACTGTAACTAATTTGCTTTCTACAAAACTTAACAGCATCCAAAAATGATTACAAATAATTTGCAATGAGATTACTTTCATGGCTCAGAGAGTATGCAGTGTCACAGAAATTCACTTTATTTTGGTATGCTCAGATTCAGCTTGAATTGAATCTGTTGCTTGGATAGCTTAACTGATTGGACTTTCATATGGAGTAACTTTATATTTGTTCAGTCCACTAATGAACCTATCTGAAAACTCTAATCATGTCCTGGTAATTGGATTTCTCTCACAACTCTTCCCTTCTTTGCACAACAGTTGTTAAGTTATGTGACAAAAGGCTCCCATCCATGCAGGCAAAGGAGAACAGAGGAGAAGGGTGGGTGGGGAGCCCCCATAATCTTGGCAAATGGATGAGCACCCTGACCTGCCTCCTTCTGAGGCTCTGCCAGGAGGCTGGTCAGCCCCACACTCTGGGAGCATGGCCTATCCTGATGGTTCAAAGGAAAAACCGCTCAAGATCACTTTGGGCTGAGATGGGTGGGGCCTGAAAGGAGTAGGGGATAAATGGGATGCAAGGGAAAACACTGGGATGAGATCAGGAGGCACAGGTGTTTGGGGCCAGCAACTGGAGCAGGTGAGAGGCTGTGTGCCAATATGATTGCTGAAGTTACAGGAGCTCCTGGTCGACACTTATGCAAAGAAAAATCTCTCACAAACCCAAGGAAAATAGCTGGTTACTTCACTGGACATCTCACCATATATTTGAATAGACATTGGACAAAGAGACATGAGCCCAGACAATAGAATAAATGCATGAATTAATTAAAAATAAAAAGCAGAGAAGGGGGAGTGGAGGAAAATACAAGCTTATATAGTGTTTTGAGATTTGAATGTAGCAATCTTCCTAAACTGGCAGCTCCTAAATCTAGAAAAACATAGAGAGGCTCTTGTAAAGAGAAATAATTCAGAAATTCTCTTCCAGAAACCAGGAAAAGGGTTGTTTTGACTCTGCTTTTTTTCCTGTTGAGGCAGGAAAGTGCCACTGGTTTCTCTGTTCTGCAACACACACCCAAATTGACTGTCTCATTTCCAGCATGAAATGAATTTCTGTTTATCAAAATTTGTTGTCTTCAGTTTTCTAATAAATATGTAGTGCCTAGGTCTAAATACAACCACAGTATGAGAACCTTATTAATCAAAACCTGGATGTAGACAGATGTTGTGTCAGGGATTTCTCTACTTTAAAGAACAGAGACAAATTGGAAGCAGATGCTCTCACTTGAGAGATCGGCATATTAGTTTGCATGTAACAGATCCTCGTGTTTTGTAATCCATATATGTATGTTTGAGATTTTTCAAGATAAGTGTCATGCCTTCCAGCATCAAGGGTACAGAAGAAATGGATAAAGGACCTCCTTGTAGTCTTCTGCTTTCCAGATGACAAATGAATCTGACAGGACAAAGCCATCTTCATTCTCAACATACATGTCTGTCAAGAATTCGTCTGAACTCTGTAATGGTAGTGTTTATTGAAACTGGAAAAAAAAAAAAAAGCTAAAAAAAACACCCTCAAAAAAGCAAACAAAAAACCCCCAAACCCTCTTTATAGTTTTATTTGAAAAAAGCAGCACAATGAAGTGTTTCGAGGACCAGCTTGCTGTTACCTTCACAGATGTAACTTTGCCTTACAGCAGTAAGTGAGGCCTAGCAACCAGGGCTGGGGCTGGAGGTTCCTCAGAAGTTCAGAGTGTTTTTCCCCACATGAAAAAGATCTCACTAGAATATTGTTTAATAATTTGTAAACAACTGGAAATTGGGGCATAAAATTGCTATAGTACCTAACTGAATCCAGGGGTTTAAAACACTTTTTTATTATTGCTCAAGCTTCCAAGAGTTTATATGACAATTTTTCAAAGCCAGATGTCCTAGTTGTGAGATATTTCACAGCAGGCAGCAAGAGAGGGATGAGTCTTCTCTGAAAGATGGTCAGAAGAGGGTGAGAAACACAGAACTGGTTTTTGGAATAGCATGGTGACTGCTGTAGCTGATTCATTCCAGAAAGAGTGTATTTGGAAGTTAATAAAGGATTGAAAATTTTATTCTTTTGGAGAGAAGGTGTCATGGTTCCCTTGGGATCGCTGAGTTGAAAAATGTTTCTTGGCTTGCTCTTGAAGTGTTGTGGTGCTCCTCTTTGAAGCTGGGCAGGTGATATTGGCACAGCACTTCTGTGACTTGCCACAAGTAATTCAGCTTGTTATAATGGGATAAATGTAACTACTTAGATTTCTCTTGTGATTTATATGGCCTGAGATTTTTAATGTTACCTTTTAAAGTCTGATTGCTCTTGAATTGTATTTACTCTTACAAGCAAGGAAATATTTGAGTGTTAGGTATTCAATTGTATTATTTCCTATTTATTATCTAAGGTAAAAAGAACCGAAGATATTCGAAGATTGATTGTAATGTCAATGATATGTTTGCTCTGAATTACTGAGTTACAAACTTGCAGCAATGATGTATTTAATGTTGGTTCTTTCTATTTATTTCAGATTATAATCCTGAGATTATTTTTGGTGAGGAAAAACAACTTTGGCAGCCACTGGGGATTTAGTTATGTATTCGAAAATATAATTTTAATCATTTACATTCATTTTCTTTAAAGTGTGTTTATGCCTAAGGCTTCTAATTCAGATGACCCTCACATATGACTCAACACAACATTGGCAATAGACTGTGCCCAACAGGCACAGTGGCAATAATGCTGCCTCTTTTCTTTTTTTTTTTTTTTGTTGTGCGAGTTTTAATCTATTCAGAAGAGAATGCCTTAAGTTATGGGCAGATTCAGAGTCCTTAATCAAGAAAAAAATCTTTTTTAGCTGTCCTCAGAAATTTACTTTAGAAGACAAAAGGAATAACAGGGATTTAATTTGCAGTCAAGATTATTTTATGCCTCCCTAGATAAGCTGTGAAATATTTATACAGCAGAATGCTGCTTTCTGTGACAATAAGTTTTCCATATATATGTGAGTTTTCACAGTTTTACACTACCTTGTCAGCAGTGATCCCCAAGGTAGGACTAGGCTGAGCTGATGCATTCATAGGACACAGCACTATGCCAAAAAGATACCAGTCTGATTTCTCAAAGCTGTGTAAAGCCTAAAGTAGCAATTCTAGATTTTGAATAGCAGTAGTGTGCAGGTCTGTGTCCATGTGCCGTGATTCCTGCCTGAGAGACAGAGTATCAATCTTTGTAGAACATCCCATCATATGTTACAGCCTAGAGCTGGTATGTCCATCTTCTCTGTTCATCTGCTGCAAACTTTTGTCAGAAATGAAAAGCAATCCACAGAACAGACAGGGATGTGACTCAAAAATTTTCAGATTAAGGTGAAAAATAAAAAAACCCAACACTTTTCAATCAAAGGAGGAAAAATATAAATGCACAAGTGCCTTTGTTTTTTAATTTGATATTTTTTTAAGGCTCAATATCCTTGTTTTATGGTTTGGTTGTATTTATTTATTTCCCATTCCAGTCAGAAATATGCTTCCCTTCTGGAAGTTTTCATTCCATTCTGGTACTTTAAAAAGTAGAAAAAGACAAGAAATTCAGCATCATAATCTCTTGCTCAAGGCAGAGGAAAAAGTAGAGCCAGGAGCTTACTGTCCACTCTGTTTGCAACATACTAATAACCAACAGTAGCTTAAAGAAACTTGAAGTTCTTTAAATCTCAGTCAAAATGACACAGATCTGCTGTAATTCTGTCAAAATAGATTTTTTTTCATCAGAAAAGAATACTTTTATAAAGGATAGAAAAGTGCATATTATAATTAACATGGAGCATGTAAGCAACATAACACTTTCATTGTTACTATTTAGATGTTTGTTTGGAAATGTGAATTTAATTTACAAATGTATACATATTGCTGTAGGATTTGCAATACTTGATTCTCAAATCCTTTTTTGTTTTGGCCCAAACATATGTCATGGAATAAAAGATTATTTAATGTGTAGTCCTTTTCAGACACTCTTGCAGTACCCTTTAGAGCCTGTGTTTATATAAGCTCTCATACTGTGCTATGCAATAACATCGAAATTGCCAAGTTTAAAAATTAGATTTTGCAATAGTTTGTTTTTCCCTATGGAAAACATTTGGGACTAGCAATTTGGAGAAAATGTAATTAGAAAGCTTATTTTTCAATTTTTCCTTTTTAATCTAGGTAAAGGTTTTTCTTAGCCCTGATGTAATAGCATATGAAAGTGGGCATCCATTTTGGGATGGTAAAGCTCTTTCCATAATGAATTACTAAGAGAGATTTCAATCATGCATTTTTCACCAACTAATTCTGGGAGTGATCATTCCAGCTGGGCTATGACTGCCAGATGAGCTGGACTGAGCTTGAGTCATCGTAGCTGTCAGATGAACTGCTTGAGGAAAAAAGGACTTAAAGTGTGGAGCAGAAACACTATCACCACTTTGCAGCCTGCCTCCATGTTTTGACGTTGCCTTCAAATAGTGTTGGATCCCTTCCAGAAGCAAAACAGTACAACAGCTGGTCCCAATTACCCTAACTACAGTGTGCCTACATGCACAAAGGGCCAGTTTTCTAATTTGGCTCTGTGGTTTAACGAATTAGTTATTTAATAATTTGACAGGAATGCTAGTGTTGTGTTTAGCCACTTGCTTCTGTTTAATCTTATCTTTGGAGCTGTGTTCATACAGTCCTGCTTGCCATCACTGGCTGCTGTTGTAATTTATGTAGATGAGAAAGCAAAATATATTGGCAACACACAGCATATACTTGGGGTTTTTTTATTTGCTTTAGAAGGCCTACAAGCTGCAAATCTATTACTTGGTAAATTTTTTACCTAGTAACAGTCATCATTCAATTCAACTTGAAATACAGAATTTTGACCATCTTTTTTTCTGACTTTCAGAAATACTAATAAAAACATGAGATTTGAAAGACTCACATGCTACTTACCCTTATTCATTCATCTACTTTACAAGGATATATTTTCAGCAGCTTCTAGAGAGTTGCAGGAAAATCTTCCTGTATGAGAACAAATACGACCTTACTCCTGCAAGCTGTATGGAATGATGCACAGCTGTCACAGTGGGATAAGGAAGCATTTACATCAGCACAGATGAAAAAAGATGCACATGCTATAAGCACACAATGTTAAAACTGCAAAGAAATGGTCCCAACTAAATTGAATTAGAATATTCACCTATTTTCTGTCAATGCTTGGATCCTAATAAATCACCACAAGGTTATAGTCACCAAGCAACTAAAACCTGTTAATTTATTGAGCAAGATCATGAATTCCTGCTGACTTGTAAGGTTGAGTAGGAATTGAAGGATACAACTGGGGGAGAGGGAGGAAGAAAAATTGTTTTAAAATGACAAAAAATTTTTTAAATGTCACAGTATTATCAAACAAAGAAGCCAATTCACATTCCTTCTGCCTCCTATTGTAATGAAAATGTTGTACTTGTTCAGGGAGGCCTCCGTGATTCTCTGATTAAAAAAAGCCTTGAGGGAATTCAAAGTGGGGTGGGGAGGGGTGTTTATTTATATTTACTCAATGTCGTCTGTAGCCTGGGACTGTGGGTGGGTTCATGTTCCTCCAGTATTGTAAATTTATAAAAACAGATCTGAGAAAGTGGAAGTCATGCTGTGGATGAACAGGACATTTACTGGGCTAAACTGTTTACTGATCAGGGGCTTTGCCTCTAGGATTATCAAAATTTGCTTGACTCATAGGGTTTTGCAGATGAAAGATTAAATAGGTGGATAATATGACATCTTCATGGCTTCGTGATATGTTGTTCTTGTGTTGAAGTTCATAAAAAATAACATTTGAATGACGAAGCTTGAATTTAGAGTCGCTTCATTTTAGAAATATGAAACAAGAGGCTGTGCAGTGAAAGTCAGATTAGATGCAAATTATGAGCTGGAAGCACGGAAAATTCAATGGCAAACTGACTAATAAAGCACATTACAATCCCAAAATAACTGAGAACTGGTTGCACACAAGGAACAAAATTATTTCATCAGCAATAAAGTGTCTGTTTCTATATAGAAAAAGAAAATATTTAAATACAGTCTCTCCAAATATGTCACCATAATAATAATAAACAAACTCAGCCTGCAAGTAAAAATGAGCAATTATTCCCATAACAGAATTGGGACAAAATTGTTTCACTACTTCCAATCTTCCCAAAACAGATAGAGCAGATACCAAATTCCTTTCAAATTTCTGCGTTGCCCACTAGGAAACAAATATTGATCACTTACCTGGAAATAACTATGGATTATAGAGGTGTTCAAGACCAGGCTGGGTGGGGCTGTGAGTAACCTGATCCAGTGGAAGGTGTCCCTGCCATGGCAGGGGGGTTGGAACTAGGTGATCTTTAAGGTCCCTTCCAACCCAAACCTCCTATGATTTATTATCTCTGAGTTGTGTTGCGTATCAGGGAATTTGGTCCAAACTCCTGTTTTATCTGAGCTTTTTCAATGATTTAAACCTTGTCCTTACAGTACATTTGTCAGTGGAGGCAAGACTTGTTTAAAGAAATAGCAGAAAATACTAAGTGAAAACTTCACTGCTTGTCTGTCAAAGGCACCTGGAGTTTCCATGGCAGCAGGGTTAAAAAGGAATTATGGGCTGTAATGCAATCTCTTCAGCTGCAGGAAAAACCCTGCATAGCTTGCGGCTGCTCAGAATTAGCAATGGATTTCTCCTTAACCTGAGCTAAAGCTCTCCTTGAAGTAAATGATTTCCCAGTGTTGTCCACAAAACCCAGCAATTATTGGGTGAATGCAATGTCTATATGGAGGCACACAACACAACAACACAACAGAGACTTAGAGTTCATGACTGCTTTTCATGACACAGGAAGCTCATGAGACCTGCTTTTTAGTTATCTTTCTCGATTCACCTCACTGGATAAGGATGCAAATTCTTTCATTTCCATCATAATGATGTTATCATCAAAGATTGGTATAGAAAATGCCTGACTTATAGCAGTATCCATACAAATGAGATTTATCAGGGCCCTGAAAGTAGTATTGGAACCGATGTTCTGTTGACCCTCTCTTTCTGTGTAAACATTGACAGAAATTTAAGACTTATAAAAAGGAGGTAAAATGGTATTATGTCAGACTAACTGGTCTTAGGAACAAGACAAGTGGAATCTAAAGAATTCTTTTGATGCGGCTCTATATTTCTTTTGGGGTAAAAGAAAATCCCATTTGGAAGTGTCACATCACAGAAATATTTCTAGAGGAATTAAAAATAAAGAATTGGAACAACATGCTGAGGAGGTAGAAATATTTGTTTAGGAACAAACTTTGTATTTCAAGGGAAACACATTGTTTGCTTTTAGAATGGAACAAAAATTATTTTGAACATGTGGGGTTTATTGTGGTGGAAAAGTTAATTTTTATGCAATTCTAATTGGGCCACTTGCCACTAACTTCAAAGTGGGGTCTGTTGACCACATTGTGATCCAAAATGTGTTCAGAGAACCTACATATTTTTTTGACCAAGACACTGAAACATTTTTCTTGTGGCTTTAGCATAAGCATGATGTTGTCTTACATAAAATGCCCTCTTTTCAGTTTTATTAGTTCTTGTTTAAATGCATATTAAATAAAGCTGACTGTAATAAAAACTTGATGAAATTGCACATAATATAGCCATGAATACAAGAACTTCTAATCATGGTTACCCAGATAAGCAGTTTAAATTCAGATGTTATTGATATAATTCAATCCTACAGGACCAAATTCCTTGGGAAGAATGCCAATTAAGCTGCAAGGATGTTATTGGAAAAAAGTGATTTAAATTTTAAAGACTTGTAATAATTTGTAATTATTTCCCATAATTTTAAAAAAATGTAGTTACAGGAAAATTTTCAATATAGAACGCTTAATGTTGATTTTTTAAAGTTACAGATTTTATAGAGCTGCACACAGACGTATACTGCATAAAACTATCAAAAAAAGTCTCAGGATAAAACTGGAATTATTTCTTTCCTATTTTACTTGTGAGTTTTAGTATTTCAAGGTAATAATTTGTAAGTTGCTAGCTAAAGATGAGCTAGCAACTTACAAATTGAAAGCAAATCAAACTTCTTTCAGAAAGCCTAATATTGCATATGTGAAAAATCAAGGGCAAATTTAATGACAAATTAAGACTGCATTACACACCACAAGATTTAGGGAAACAGTTTTTGATACACCATCAGTTTTCTCAGGTATGGCTATCAATGTTTCACTGGGCGAGTTAGACTTATTTCCCCAATGACTTCTAAAAGCAAAAGTTTGTTTTGTTTAGTGGTTTTCTTTGGGGTTTTTTTGTTTGTTAATTTTTTAAACCTCAGTAAATAGGAGTTCGCTTACTAACTTAAACATTGATTTTGACTTTAGCCTACTTAGAATTAAGGCTTTAAATGAAGTCAAACAAATATTAAAAAGTTGCAAATTTTAGAACCACATAGGTGAGATTCAATTCTCAATAGCAATGACTCAATTTATATTGTCTATGCACATATAACTGCCTAAGCTCTTGCTATGGGGTGATATTCAACTAACAATTGAAACAAAACATGCATGTGATTCAAAATTAACTCATGATAGCATGTTTCTATTGAAGTATGGTGGGGTTTTTTGTACATTCAAATCTGAAAGCACCTAAGGCTTCCATTCAAATCAGAAAAAAACCACTTGCTTCAGAGACTAGAAATAATGGATTTGCCCTATAGGTACCTTGTATACATAATGTATCCAAATTTTGATATGACTTTACATTCTGAGTTTTACATACTGCTGGCCTTTCAATAATGTTTCTTTCATTAGTTTCTGGTACAGGTTACTTCCTTTGATTATAAAGCATAGCAGTGCAACATGAAAATATAACACAGTTCCTATATAAGAACATGAATTTTATGCTATTCTGTCACTAGCTTCAGACACCTATGAAATCCATGGTTTTCAATAGTATCTTGGAAATATTTACAATGTTGCTGCTTTTGGAAGATTCTCAATGTCTATTACTTTGTTGTTATTACTTCTTATTACTTTTAAAATTCTTTGTTCTGAATCTTTCCTGGTGTCTTTTGTTTGTTTCTCAATAACACAGCCAGAATCATTGAATCAATTAGGTTGGAAAAGACCTGAGATTGTCAAGTCCAACCTCTGATCCAATATCACCATGTCAACTAGACCATGGCACTAAAGTGACATGTCCAGTCTTTACTTGAACAGTTCCAGGGGTGATGATTTCACCACTTCCCTGGGCAGTCCATTCCAATGTTTAACCACCCTTTCTGAAGAAATTCTTCCTGAACCTTCTCCGGCACAGCTTGAGCCTATGTCCTCTCACCCTATCACTTGTTTCCTTGTAGAAGAGGCTGACACCCCACCTGGCTACAACCTTCTTTCAGGTAGTTGTAGAGAGTGATAAGGTCACACGTGATCTTGCCCTTCTTCAGGCTGTACAACATCTGTTCCTTCAGCCACTCTTCAAATGGTTTACTCTCTAGACTCTTCACCAGCTTTGTTGCCCTTCTCTGGACTTGCTCCAGCACCTCAATGTCCTTCCTGAACTGAGGGGCCCAGAATTGGACACGGGACTGGAGGTGTGGCCTCATTAGTGTTGAGCACAGGAGGATACACTATTTTTGATACAAGAGACCCTCTCTTATGTCACTGAAATTAATACCTTGGAACATAAAGGATTAGCAAAACAGTTGACGTGCTCTGATACTTCAGATACAACATCTTATTGCATTTACTTGTACCTTTCCTGATATTGTTACAGGTACCTAATGATCATTCAGGCATCGGGAGATTGACTGAATTGGTCTGGGTTATTCCGAGAAACAGGGTTTCTGCTAGGATTGTGGCACTGCATAAAAAGCTAAAGCAACTTGCAATCTTTAAATGAATTGCATTATGGAGAAAGGATTTTTTGACAGGACAGGCTCTACCTCTGAAAAAAGTTTGTGCAAAACAATACAGAAGGAGCAATACCTCCTGACACTGCTGTCATAAATGTTTACATTTGTAGATATGGGTTTCTAGTGTCATTTTAGATGTCTCAAGGTATTCCACCTGGCTGCCAGATGTTTTTCCAGAGATAATGTCTCCTGATTCTCTGTCATGTTTTCCCCCATGCTGAGGTCTAAAAGAAGCTAGACCATCTCAACCAGCACCAAGCCACCTATATTTACAAAGATTACTTGCTCCTATGTATAATTATAGCCTCATTTTTTCACATTTAGATACCTAATTGCCTAGTAAAGTCTATTATCATAGTGTCTCTTAGTCTCCCTATAAAAAAACCAAAAACAAACAAAAAACCAAAAAACCAAAATGGGCCCCAAAATTGCAATGGCACTGTGACAAAACAGGTCATTAGATGCTCCTCCCACTCAAAAGATAATGCTGCAAGAATCAGACTGTTGCTCCTATTCATGGGTTTATAAACACCTCAGAGCATCCCTCACCATGATTTGTCCTTCTGCCAAAAGTCATTTTATTTTGAAACAAGAAGGCCAGTAAATCTAGAGATGTAAAGTAACCCTAAATTTGAATTTGCATCTCCTGAATTAAGTGTTCTGATGTCTTCCTAATTCATTTTCATAGCAATCTCATTTGGGAATAGTGAAAGAAATTAGAATGTGGTACTTTACCCAAATCACCAAAGCCAAATACTTTGGCATTTGGAGTTCTGCTTTGCACTTGTCTCTGTAATAGCTTTGAGTTACCATCTACTTTTGGAAGGAATTGTTTCCTGAAGCTCATGTGGTGGAGATCTCCAGAGCTCACTAAATGTAAAAATAATAAATGAAATCTTAATAATTGTTAATAATGAGTTAACATTAATCATGTCTTCATAGGACTGGCTGGTAAGATTGCAAATACTTACCAGATATATCCTTTGCATTTCATTTCTATAGCATATATTTCATCACACCTGTTTTCAATTCTGTTACAACAAACTTGCCACCCATTCCATTATCTACTGCCCAAATATCAGGAAAGAATTTGCCTCTCCATATAATATTCAGATATCTGAGAAGAGAAAGCAAATTAAATCCTGTCACTGTGCTAGCAGCATCTTGGCTTCCATGGAGATGATTAGTGCACCAAATTAATAAAGTCATGTGTGTATTTCGGGGTATTTAGTGATACCTGTGTCAGCACTGCTGCAGCAGACAGCCTCATATCTCAGGAATACTGGGCAAACAGACTGCACATAATTTTTCTTTATAAATTCTACTAAATGTGCAAGT
>JAOXXN010000471.1:8830624-8843529 GCA_026770055.1 Myrmophylax atrothorax | reverse complement strand
ATCTATACATTTTCAAATACTGGCATTTTTAGTTCAGTAGCCACAACAAAAGAAATCATAACCTTTTTTGAAGTGTAGTGGGAAGCTTTCTGACTAAAAATGAATTCTTCAACTTGAAGTGTTTTATCAGTGATTCAGAAAAAAGTTATATTTTTTTAAAAAATAATGCACCTAAAAATTGAAAGGATGATTCTGAAAGGAAAAAAAAATGTTGTCAAAGCAGAAATATTTTTGAGTTTGCATGAAAGCATTTTTTGAACTTAAGTAGTTCTCCAATCTGAATTTAACAATAATTTTGCTTCTTCTGAAGCCACAGTCTTCTACAAAGTTGCAATATTTAGTATTTCTTTTAGATATCCCCCTGATGTGTTGTTGGGTATGATTAGAATGCATTCTGTCCACTTTTAAAAGAGGCCACAAAATACTGAGAGTTCTCTGTTATTGCCAGTCTGAAACAAAGTAAATACATCATTCCAGGTCCTTCAAGGATTGTGGTTTTTATAAGCTGTTATAACACAATTATGTTGATGGTAAACATGGGTCTGAAGTTTACAGTGTAGGTTGTGCATCATGATCCACATTTCAAATTAAGTAATTCAGGTTCGGTGTCTCAGCGCTTTGTATGAACTTATCTCCAGCTACCCCATTGCTGACTCTAAAGCATTTTATATAGAGGATCTATATAAGGCTAAAATAAATACTTAAATTCTAATATATAAAAAAGAAGAGATTGAGGCTGTGAAGCTACAAATCCACCTCTTGGTCTCATACCATTTGTGTCCCAAATCTCAATCCTTTCTCTTTATATCAGGGCTTAAAGAACCCAGTGTTTCCTGTCCTACCTGCCCTCTGTTATGCCCTCTTTCTCATCCTCATTCCAGCACCTTCCCACACGAATTTTCCCATCTCAGACTTCCTTCTCACCAACCCACTTGTGACCTCATAAAGCTCCTCTCACTCTTCTGCACTTCCTTCCCACATTTTTGTCCCATATTTCCTCCCACGCTAATCACATCCTTTCTCAGTTTACAGTTTCCAAACCTGTTTCAGTTATTTGCTTCCCCCTGTTCTTGGGGGCTGTGTGTGGCTGTTATTCTTTTCCCATTCCACTTCTTCCCATGGCCTTGGCAGCCAGCCAAATTCTCCTTCTTTCCTGGCTCTCAGAAAGCATCCTCACCTGTTCTCCTGGGTTTTTGGAAATCCGGGTGTATTTCATACACAAAACTCAGGACATAACTCTGAGGGCAGAAATGGGTAAAATTTCAATCAGAAGTGGATATATAAAGGCTTTTAAGACAATGGAGTTAAAAATTCTTTATTGTATAACATTTGCAAATCAGTTAGGTTGTATTTTTCAACAATAATTTGGAAACAAAGCTTACAGTTGTTATTAATAAATCATTTTACATTAAAACCACTACTTTTTGTAGCTAGTTTGCCATTCTAATGAATAGTATTGTTTCCAAACATATTCAGTAGAAGAGATTTATTAAATAAAAAATTAAGTTTCACAGAATTGTGAAAACTTTTGATAGCATATTCTGAGGTATTTCTCAGTCTTATTCTAGCTATTGGTTATTAGTAATGGGGCTATCTCTTCCATGCTGGCTGTGGCTCGTTCTAGGGCCTAGCTATTGCAGTACATGTTCAGCAAAAAACTGTGACTGTGCTCAGGGGAGAAGAATTCTGGGAAAACAACCTCATTTCCCCAATCTTTCTCCTATGGCATGGAGCGTTTGGAAATGACTTTTGACACCTGTGATGGGTTTGATTTAAGCTTCCTCAGTAACTAAGGGTAACTAAGGAAGTGGTCATTAAAAGGTATTCCGCACATATCTTTCCAGGTAACGAGAGAAGATGAACTAGAGGAGATAGGAAGTGGTTGCTCCTTCCTGTTTCCGAAGGCTCGAGGGGGCAGAAGGAGCTGAGGCAGTCCTTCTCTTCAGCTGGTTTCCTAGCCTGGGACGTGGTGAGATTGTGAAGTTGTTTTACTTCTTCCTTACCAGTTTGTTCTATTCCTTGTTCAAGTTTTTAATTGTATTTGTCTGCTTCATTTGTTTTTGGTGGTGTTCTTGTCTCTCTCCATTCCCTATTATTCCTTCCCTCTCCCTGGTCCCCTGGGGGGCCCCCACAGTGTGTATAAATTGCATAAGTAAATGTAAATGTTAAAAAATATAATTTCTGCTTCAATTCAGTTCAGTTTCTTTTGAGTTCTGTTCTTTTCAGTTTTGTTTGTTTTGTTTTTTTCCCTCTCCGTGCTAGAAAGACTTTAGAAGGAAGCAGCTCAAGGTTGTTTCGAAAAACTGGCCTAAACCAAAACAAAACCTTAAATAGTATTAACTTTCGTTATATTTCCCTTTATTTCTCGTGTTTCAGAAATGAAGCCCAGGATGTCCGTGTGCTTTCTCCCTGTCCCCACAGCCGCCATCCCCGCCGACGCGGATGCGGCCGAAGGATGCAGTGCGTGTGTAGGGGGGACACCTGCTGGCGGCGCGGCCGCATCGCACTTGCTGCGCTGCCTCATGCCCGGCGCTTCTGGAAAGCGAGGAGAATGATACCATAGAGCAGAAACAGGTTTTACCACTCTTTTACTACCATGAAAAACCGATTGGTTTTTTCTTTTTTCCATAGTGTGGGTGCTGCAGACAAGTTTGCCCTTTTTGTTTGGAGGTGACAACCTCTCTGGCACTCGTTATAACAAAATCACAAAATTAATTACTTCTTCCTCCACATGGTTAACTGAAATAAGGTTGTGCACTCAATGAAATCAAATGTACATATATTTTAAAGGCAAATGCTGAACCTACAGAAAAAGGCATAACGGTTCCAACAACTAAAGCAAAATAAAAAAAAAAGAAGTTGTAAATTGTTCTTAGGAAAATAACATAAAAGCAGAATGATATTTTACGGAGAAATGCTGTTTGAAATTTTTGGAAGTCTGATATTTTGAAATATCCTCAGACTTGAATCCTAAAGAAGATAGAAGAAATGTGTGAGATCACTAAAACATTCCACTACAGAAATTGGGAGTTCAAAAATAAGCTAAATATAAAAGTACTAAACACTTTATTAAATACAAGGTAGAAATATTGGAAAGTGAAAAACTAGAATAAAAAGTGTATGCTTTGTCTCCAATTCCAGGTGTTTCAATTTCCTTAGATTTGTTCATATATTAACTTATTTGCAGAATTGATTGGAAGCACTTGTTTATGTGCTACAATACTTAAATGCTAACAAAAAGTAAAATGTTCAGAGGTATGTGATCTTAGGTATACACAATACCTACCTGGCTGTGCTCCAGACTTCAAAACCTCATCTGTATGGAAGTCACTGGCACATCAGAAACAATATAGATGTTAATAGGGCTGATCAAATATAGTCCAATTCATTTAATGTAGTGTCACTCAACAGGCTATATAGCTGATTTGATAGAGTTTCATTGATAGCTTATTTCACTGAGTATGTTACTGATTGATAGTGGGGTTTTTGTTTGTTTTTGTGGGTTTTTTTTAATAATAGATAACTAGCCAAAGGGAGGTACCCATCATAGGCCTACAATGCATTTATTTCTATGTGTTGAGGGGTAGTTATGCCATATAATTATATACATTAGGTGTTTGGAGGACAGTGTCATTATAGTCCTACTTGAGAACCATAAACTCTTAAATTTGTAGCTTTTATCTTTCACCTTTTACCTCCCCAGCACTTAACCACTGGACTCTCTTGCTCTTTTTATAGTGAAAGCTCTAGTTCATGTTCAAGGAGTGTCTGGACAACTGAGTGCAAATATTAGTCCTCATGTCTAGAGGATAAATCACAGAACTGTGGAACGTCCTGGGTTGGAAGGGACCTTAAAGATGATTTAGTTCCAAGCCCCTTGATGGGGCAAGGACACCTTTCACTAGGCCAGGTTGTTTAAAGCCCCATCCAGCCTCCTGGCCTTGAGCACTGCTGGGATAGGGCATCCACAGCTTCTTTGAACAACCTGTTCCAGTGCCTCACCACACCCACAGTAAAGAAATTTTTCCTAATATCTAATTTGCCGTCTTTCAGTTTGAAGCCATTCCCCTTGTTTTGTCACTACCTTCCTTTGCAAATAGTCTTTCTCCATCTTTCTTGTAGGCTCCTTTCTGTCTTATACACTCCTTTTGTTATAAGTGTGTTCTTTAGATTTGATGCATTGACAGATCTTATGTGCAGAATTTGATTCCGCACAAATGGAAGCAACCCCTTTTCTCTTTACTACCGCTGCAGGATTGAAGAACAGCACCTCCTCCATCTGGAGGGGATGGCACAGAGTTGTTTTCCCTCTGCCCACTTGTTTAATGCTGAGAGTCACAAAATAAACTTGGTTTTAGATGTCTCCTTAGAGAGGAAAAGTGCATTGCTTTATCCTCAGTCACAGTCTCCAATCTTTTTGGCAACCTTTATGAGTGAAGTGTCAATCTGAATGTTGTGGAGATTCCCCAAATCAGGTCAATTCATACTAAATCCTTGTAGCCAGTATTGGTACTTAAACAAAGTGGCACTACGCAGAAATTGCTCTGAAGCAAGCTAATGAATTATTTCAGTCACGAAACACTTGCAAATGTTTATAATAAGATCTAAAAATAAACCTTTTTGGAGAATTTAACATATGATTGAGACACAAAGAAAAAAAAGGAAGGGTATTTGGAAATGAATTTTCATTAATATTTGTTACTGCAATTTTCTCTACAGTGTACTGGCACTTATGGTGTCAGTCACATTGATATGAATATATTTAGCTGAAGGAATTTTGTAGCAATAGTGGGTCATACTCTCACAGCTTTTAAACATTTTTATCTCTATACCAACCACATTTCTTGTTTAAGTCCTGGATGAAGATATACTAATGAACAACTTCTCTAAGTGTGGTTGTGAAGTAATCAAATTTAATATTTTTGCATTTAATATTCCAAGCAAAAATGGAAACTGCATCAAAATAAGTGTATTTGAATGGAAAATTAAAGGATCAACTAAGGCATTTAATTTTTTCAGGAGTAATGGAGACTGTGAAGGGGAACCTAGCAAGAGAATTACTGGGGAGACATTCTGTACAAACAAAAGGGATGTAACCAAATTGTATTTGGTGGAGAAGCTTCGGTGACCAAAGCCAAAAATGGATTCAAATAGTGCCTAGTCAAAATTCATGAGGAAACTTGCTAATCCAGTGTTATTAAACAGTCACCTGTGAGTAATAAAAAAATAAAAAATTAGAATAATTTTTTTCTCAGCAGTATCAGCAGAAAATGAGAAACTGATAAAGGTTAGTTAGAAATTGCTGGACCTTAATGGTGTTAACACAGAAGTTCTACAGCTGATGATATATGCCAAAGAAAGTATATTTCTTCCTCCACAACACAAGGTCCTCTTTCATTGCAGAACTGTTTGTACAGCAGCATGCGTGGTTAAAAGGTGCTTAGCTCACACATGACTCCTGTAGGCTTCTGGCCTATGCCTAGATTCAGCTGCCTTTGCATCTGGCAGCAAGATGCTGAGTCCTTTTTCTCCACCATCATCTCCTCACACACTCATTTAGTAAAATAGTTTCCTTGTAGAAAAAACAGCAAAAGTGAGCACTACTGATATTAGACTGGACTGAGAGTGTTGGAGCAGACCTGAGGTATTCCATATCCTTTCTTACATTCAGTCAGAATAAGATTTATAGGTACATGAAACTTCATTTCTGAAACCACATTGGAGATTAACATTTCTCAAAATCACAGACTTTCTTATATGCCCATGATGGATTCTATTAAGCATCTTTCAACAATACCTCAATATTTTTGTGACTAAATATTTGGTTTAACAAGTCATGAAAATGACACAGTGAATGTTTATGACTGGTAATAGAGCCTTCATACTCTACTAAGACACATTTTGACCTGCAACAAAGACAAATAAAAGCTAAGATAGTGACAGGAGAGCTCTCCTTTCACCCAGGCAGAAACATAATGTTGTGCTTAGTTAATTAGTGCATACTCACTTTTTTTTCCTTTAAGTGCTTGTTAGTAACCACCAATGCCTTATAAAGAGAGCATACAGCAGTGATTATGGAAGCCCAGAAGAGGCAAGGCTTCTGGAAGCCCAAATAAAGATGACAAAGACATGAAAACACATCTCCTTAGTTCTCCGGGTGGTGGCAGAACATTTAGAAGTAATTTCGCTTTGCAGAGCAATTCTGTCCCCTCAAGTTATATTTATTCACTGAAAAGTTATTTCTCCAACTTGAAAATATCTCTACCGTTCCTTTCCTAAAAAACCCCAGTCAGAATATAATACAGAGCACTCATTATGATAGAAGCTCTGTTATGTCCCAAATTGCTATTCATTTTCAACCATCTTATTTTTGAAGAATTGTAACAATTTAGATTAATTAAAGAAGGTAGATAATGAATGGTTTGAAATGGGGAAGGGAGAGAATAGGGAAGAAGAGGAAAATTCCTTTCTATATTAAGGAATATATTTATCAATAAAAAGTTTGTCCTTTTATGGTAGTACATTTAATAACTTCATGGCAAAAGTAGTTAAAAAGGGGATATATAAAACAGTTTCAAGATAAACCTTGTCTCATTAAATTTGTTCAGGTTTTAAAGGTAAGAGTTTCTAAAATATGCAATGTATGCATAACATGCCAATGAGGTTTTGCTGATAATAGATATTTGGAAAGACTTTAAAAGGCATACAGGTCTGCACCAGCTCCTATTGAATTTTCATACAATTTAATATGCAGTAAATCTCTAAAAAAACCAAGGATTTTTAAGATTATTAATAGAGATACTTCATAAATCTGTTCACATTTGGAGACTTTACTGCATTTTGAGGAAGGTAAAATGCTTTGGCATAATTTCCAGAGTTCTTCATATATCTCTTAGCAGTGATGAATGGCACTTACTGAGTCTTGGGAATTCCCTTTTTCTGAGGGAAACCTATTATTTTTTTAGGCATAAAAATAAGTACACCATTTTCCTATTAATACAGTATTATCCATATTATTCTTCTCTGCATGAAAAGCTCATTTTTTGTTACAACATATTTTTCATTGTTGATACATATTTAGTTCTGCATAAGTGTAAATTCCAGTTTGGGGCCAAGTACTTCAAGGAGCAGGAGTTGAACTTTAATCATCTCCCCATTTTCAGTCTGCTATGGTATGTGAATGTGAGCTATTTCAGCATTATTTGAGATAATTTAGTAGGAAGGTTGTGCTTGATGTTTGAGGTAATTTCAAATAACCCTGATAAAAGCAATTCATCACACTTGGCCAACAAATCTAATGCTGTAGATTTGTTTTACCCAGGAGTTAATTTTAAAAAGAAAACTACCCAAAACAAACAAACAAAGAACCCCCAAACTAAAGGCAAAACACAAATTAAATTGCTTCCTTTCCTTCTTGTGGATTTGCACTGTAACTCTTACAATTATTTTAAAAATGTTCTTCAATTATAACCTTAATTGGATTGCCAAAAGTGATTTTGACAGCTGAATAGCTTTGTACTGGTATCATAAATAAATAACAGGCTATAAAAATAAGTTGTTATTTATCTTGCAAAAAGATCAGGCACCATTGAAAGCTTCTATATCATGTACTGTAGAAACTTCACTTATTAATTGTAGATATTGTACCACAGAAGAACAAGAAGTCATGTAAAAGGGATAGCTATGGGGATACTTATAAGGAATACTTCCCAGGAACAAGACTCCTTCACACTCTTCGTTCTGAATAGACACAAGCAGATTTTCATCTAAGTTAGGGAAGATGAAATTTAATTAACAGAAATTCAAAATGAAGCAGATCTGAAGGATATTAGCTAAATCAATAAGGTGAAAAGTGATATTTAAGTATAGAAATTATTTTTTCCCTATTTTTCTAACATATCAACTTCAAAATACATTTTCCACAGGACATTTTCTGTATATTGATTTGAATTTAATCTATATTCTCTTTTCTAGCAATAGAAAGATCAGGGTAAAAGTAAAAAATTGTTAGAGCACCATTTCTGCCCTCTCAGGTATTCTGTGATCATTAATTACATGCCTTTGAAACAAGTTGCAGCCTGATAGGCACATTTGAAGAGTTACCTGCACAATAGCAGTCGGCAATGTTTGTTGTTCTTCTATTCTTGGCTGCAAAAATGCCAGAACTGGCTCAGAGAAAACCAATTAGTGTGAATAGGAACAGGAAACAAGAAAGTTTTGTTGCTATAGAAACGTTACCTTTTCTTGTAGCTCCTTTTTCTGTAAAAATCACATGAGCACTTTTTTGTTCTGAAATGAGAGTAATTCTCATCTAAGTACATCAAGAATATATCCTTGCCTTGCTACTCATTTGTGCAGAAAGTTTCTAGCTACAGAAATTATAAAATTTAAACCAGTTTTATTCTAATCAAAAAGCTTATATTCACTTTAACCTCATCTTTTTATGCCGCCCAGGAAGGGAAGTTTTTCATATAATATGCTAAGAATTAGGTCACTTTAAAGGAGACATCAGTAGGTTCAAAACCTAAAATCTTGAATCAGTTTGCAACCCCTTTATAAAATTATGCTCAGATTCAGAACTAAAATAGCAATGGCATTTATATTCCTGCCTGGGACAGCTTTTTAGGAAAAACCCCAACATATTCAGTTACTACAAGATGGTGACTTTTAGTGTATAATGGAACCATAGATACCATCACTGGTATCTGCCTTGAATAAGGGAATCTAAATTGCACTGTAATAAGACTGGAGAGAGCATGTTACCTTTTATAGTATCCATTGTTTCCATAAATAGTCATTTTTCCTTATGAAAAAAACATGCAGAAATATGACCCTTTGTTGCTTTTGCATGAGATAAAGAATGTAGTAGAAACATTAATAGCATTTTTTGTCTGAAAATAAAAGGAAAAAAAAAGTCAGCATCTGGATGCAACTAATATAATCAAGGAAATCTATTCTCAGCATATATAAACTGGTGTCCTACACTAACCTGTTGCTTAAGATCATCTTTACCAGAAAGTAAATGTCTTTATTTCTTTTTTCCTTTTTCTTTCCCCCTTTTTTTCCCTTTTCTGCCTCCCTCCCTTTCCTCCCTCCCCCGCTCCTCCCTTTCCCTTTCCTCTTCCCCCTCTTCACCAGTTCTCCTGGTTCCACCTTCTTTCATTCTTGCTTCCTAATTTTAAAACATATTCTCTGTTCATCTACAAAATTAGCACAATTTGAAAGAATACTGGGCAAATCATTATTTTACTGTGCTCTGCCTCTCAGGGCCACAGGTCTGCTCTGTCAGGGAGAGCAAGCTGGGAGATGAGTCTGTGTCCTCACCCACTGTCAGTTTAGAATATTTATTTTCTAAAGCATTTAGTTATTCTAAACATTGCATTTTGCTGTATGGGCATTCTGCCTGAAATAATGAGTTAATTTTCCTCAGGAAATGAAGACACTGGACTCTTTCAGACTTTGGCAACAATGGGTTGGAATAGTGAACATGGTGTTTAGTGATGAACACAGAGTTAGACCTCTTTCTATCTACTGTCTGAACAGAGAAGTAACTATAAATCTTTCCAAAGTCAAAAAGGAGAGAAAGGCAAAGACTACTAAAGATGTGCTACAGTATCTTTTAGTAATAATCAGTGTGTTTGTCTTCACTATACATCTGGTAATATTTATCTATACATTTTCTTGAATGCTTTTTTTTCCACCTCTCCCTTCTGGTTAACACTTGCAGACTTCTCGGATAATTTGATCACTAAAAGACCTTTTTAGTATGACCTGCATATTACTTTCAGGAAACTTATGAAGCTTTTAAAACTAGGCATTTCAATGATGCAATTTGCAAGCAAAATTATTTAAGGTAAACTTCCAGAGAAGTTTCATCCGAACATAAAAAGGGAGTACCATAATAAAATTGCATAAACCCCAGGGTTTTTTAAAAACAAAACAAAACAAAAAGCCTATCAAGACATCAAAAAAGGAAGATTGAAACAAAATTTCATTTAAAAAAATCACTTAAGGAGGAAAACTTCAAAAGTGAAATTCTTAAGGGAATCATTCTTTTCAAAATATCAGGAGCATAAATTTCTTTATATCTATTCCTCTGTAATGTAGTAATAATATTTTAAATTGCAGAAAATGTTCATGTTTTTCTTTTGTTCAAGGAGGAAAAACAATGATTGCTATGTAACAAAGATTATCTCAATAATAGATACTCGTGGTTTCTATTTCTAATTTCATCTCTATATCCACACCAAACCCATAAAATCTCTTGAACATTAAACAGCTAATATAGGACTTCAATGTTAACATACAATATTCTTCCTTGTTGGTATTTTACTTAATTAAGGAGAAAAATATATTGGAAGATGCAGGCTGACATTATAGTTTCAAACCAAAATATTATTCACATAAAAATATTTTGGTTGTGACTATGAAATAAAATTATATAAAATAATACAGTGTTTTGAAGAGGAATCTCCCTCAAGCCCATGTGTGAGACTGAGATAACTCCAGTACTTCTATCACTTGAAGGTACAAATTAGCTTTGCTTTCTGCTTACCATTTTATCCAGTATTTTGTACTGCCTAATGGTCACATGAAAATAGCTTTTGTTTATGCCTGGAATTATGAAGGAGATTCTATTTAGAATGAAACTTATATGACACCTTGTTTAAATAAGAAAATTTACTATGCAGAACTTAGATATCTCAGGGGAAAGTACATTGCCACTGCCTCAGAGTATTGCTGGAATCAAGTATTTTGTAATGTGTCTGCTTTTGAACAGACTTTCTCCTTGGGTTTGACAAGGTCTGAAATCTTTTACACTATGATTGCCTGCAGCTTTATAACTGCTTCAGCCATAGTCCCACATCTCAGTTTTGTTATCTAATTTCAAGGAGTCATATGAGACCAAGCCAAGAGGGAAGATTAATGTCTGTCAACTTCATAATCTGATTCAGTTATTTAGAAGGCATCTTTATTCTCTTGGATGGAAGTAAGTGGCATACTAGCAATCTATGTCACCAGTTCAGGACAGACTCTATAAAGCTTGGCTGGTATTTGTAGCCTTCACTGTAAAAGCTGTGCTGTTCCAGATAAAGCAGTTGTTGCACTGCCTAGGCCAGTAGCTCTCATGACTGCAGTGACTGCTGATGTAGCAAGACACTATGGATTATAGCCTAGTTTGTGGGTGGTGTCCTTGCTTAAGGACAAGAAATATTTAATTTCAAGGACCTTAATAAGATTTGCTTGATATTACATCTTTTGTAGAGACATCAGCAATGGTTTTCATTAACATATTGTGCACCCTGCCATATAAACAAGTATTACATGCTCCTTTCAAAAGCAATTCTCAGTCTGCTGCCTACCAATGTGTTCCAAGAGGAGCCCCCTAAAATGTTTCTTGCTCTCAGTATAAGTAGTGCTATAGACTCAGACTCAGATATGCCTGAGTGCAACTTCTTTGAGTTGCATTCCCTGATGTGGCCATGTCTTTACCTCCCTGAATATGAATGACTGCCTTGTTTTTCCTGACTGTTAAAGACACATGCCAGCAGTGGCAAGTGGCACCACAAAAAGTGATTGCTTGGCTAAAAGAGTGAGGGGAAGCTCAATACACAGTTTACTCAGTCCAGTAATAGCTTTAGCCACTTCTAACCCATAAAGTAAATTAATTTCAACTAAATGTGTACAAAGTGTAAGACTTCTGCTCTGCCTTCTTTTACTTTCCTGGAACAAAGGAGTTTTGGAAAGGTGAGCCAAGACCTTTTTCTTCCACTCACACCACATTTTCAGAATTATTCATAGGTCTTATAGTCAAACAGTGTTCATTTATAATGTTGAAATGTAATTCAGGACATTGAACATATTTTTGATCCCAGGATGATGTTAGAATCATCGAACCAACATCAGCTGTGTTGGAAGAGACCTCTGAGATCATCAAGTCCAACCCTTGATCCAACCCCACTTTGATTACTAGATCATGGCACGCAGTGCCACATCCAGTCTCATATTACAAACCTCCAGGAACGGTGAATCCACCACCTCTCTGGGCAGGCCATTCCAATACCTGACCACTCTCTCTAAAGAATTTCTTTCTGATATCCAATCTAAAACCCTGGCAGAGGCCCATGCCCTCTTGTCCTACTGCTGGTTGCCTGAGAGGAGACCAACCCCCACCTGGCTACAAGATCCCTTCAGGTAGTTGTAGAGAGTGCTAAGTTCTCCCCTGAGCCTCCTCTTCTCCAGGCTAAACAACCCCAGGTCCCTCAGCTTTTCCTCATAGGACTTGTGCTCAAGTCTTTTCACCAGCCTTGTTGCTCTTCTCTGGACCCACTCCAGTACTTCAATATCTTTCCTGAAATGAGGGCCCCAGAACTGAACACAATACTCAAGGCGTGGCCTCACCAGCACTGAGTACAGGGAAAGGATCACTTCCCTAGTCCTGCTGGTCACACTATACATGATACAGGCCAGGATGCCATTGGCCTTCTTTGGCCACCTGGGCACACTGTTGGCTCACTGTTGGTTCAGTCTCCTGTCAATCCAAACCCCCAGGTCCCTTTCCGCCTGGTTGCTCTCCAGCAACTCTGTGCCCAGCCCATAGGGCTGCATGGGGTTATTGTGGCCAAAGTGCAGGACCCACCATTTGGCCTTGTTAAACCTCATCCCATTGGAATCAGCCCATCTCTCTAGCTTATCAAGGTCCCTCTGCAGACCCCTCCTTCCTTCCAGTAGGTTGACACTCCCTCCCAACTTGGTGTCATCAGCAAACTTGCTAATGATGGACTGAATCCCCTCATCTAAATCATCAATAAAGATATTAAACAAAGCTTGACGCAGTCTTGATCTTCTAGGAGAGGACCAGACCAGCGACAGGGGTTCTTGGCTGCTCGTGAGCTCTAGATGTT
>JAOXXN010000471.1:8809570-8830524 GCA_026770055.1 Myrmophylax atrothorax | reverse complement strand
TCATCAATAAAGATGTTAAACAGGACTGGACCCAACACAGACCCCTGGGGGACACCAATGGTGACCGGCCGCCAGCTGGACACAGCCCCATTCACCAGCACTCTCTGGGCCCGGCCATCCAGCCAGCTCTTAGCCCAGCAGAGAGTGCTCCTGTCCAAGCCATGAGCTGCCAGCTTTTCCAGCAGTATGCTGTGGGAGACAGTGTCAAAGGCTTTGCTGAGGTCCAGATAGACCACAGCCCCAGCCTTCCCCTCATTATAAGGTAATTTTTATTCCCGGTTGCTAGTGGCTAAGCAGGAAGTCAGAAACACACTGACTACTGAAAAGAAATCATGAAGCCACCAAATTAGGACAACCAATCCAGCCCCATTTATTTGATGACTCTCTTCAGCTTGTACATGACCACCAGGAGTAATAAAATAACATCTTGAATCTCAAATGCATGAAACTGCTTACCTTCTTTTTTATTTTGCTGAGCAGGAGGCTGGAATCTCTCTTAATCTCTCTTCTGGTCAACATATGGTCAAATTATTTGAGCTCAGACAGCAGTGGCCAAGGCTTCTGCAATAAAGAATGTGACACTGCTAAAGAAACACAGTAAATCCAGATAAGTCTTGACTATGGGAAGCAAAACAGCACAACAGACCACTCACTGTCCACAACAAAGAGGGTACCTTAGTCATGATCCTCAGAGCTACATGGCTGTGGGTCCAACAGATTAATAGGTATTCTGGCACAGAATTTTGTGAGTATGTGTAGGTTGATGGCTAAAAACGTCAGCAAAGTAGACAGTCTCCCATTTTGGGAAATAGTTTTGTTAGAAGTGAAGTGTGAAATCAGGGTAATGGAGAATTTTTGAGCTTCTGAGGGGTGGTGAAGCTAAAAAATTAAACAACTGCTGTGGCTATTGTGCAAAGTAGGAAAGTAAATGTAGAAATGCCAAAAGTCAAATGAAGCGACATGAAATTTAAAGCATATCTTTTGTATGCAGTATATGACTGGTTTGAATATAGTTAGCAAATTACAGAGAGCTTTTATTCTCAACAGCATAGGCAACTTTAAAACCAAGGAAGATTCTGGCTATAAAAAAAAGAAAATTTCTTGCATGTTTCAGGAAAACAATTAAGCAATCTGTTCTTTGAGTGTGTTCTATAATGGATTCATTATAATAAAGTATTTGCACTATATAACTGCATATGTGCATATTTAATAGAGTCTACCCATATTTGAAAGTGTTCTAAACTGCAATCAGGGATATGAAATGCCTTTGGTTTTAAATAAGACACATCATCAAGGCACCAGGAGATTGTAAAGTGTAGTATATGGGTAGGAAGCAACTTAAATGTCAGAACAAGTCTAGTTCTGAGGTTATACAGGGTTTGCAGTGTAAGATGGCATCCTTGGAGGGTTTTCTTTTTGCCTTCTGTGCATTGGGAAAGTGTTTGAGATACACTGTGATTCAGACATACACCACAAACTATGTACTCCAGAACAGGGCAGCTCCCCAGGGGCTAATTCTTGTAAATGCTGCACCGTGAATCAAGAACCACCTTAGCCAGAGTGTCATTTGTGCTATTCCACTGCAAGAAGAGATACCAGAAAAATAGTTCTGAACTTTGGTATTCATGACATAATGTAAGCAACTTTCAAAAGTCAACCAGGCATCTCTAGAGACATTTTTCTTGATTTATTTTGCAAGTTTCTTTTTCTGGATCAATACTATTAGGCATGGAAAATAAGAATAATTGATTTCTACACCTACAATGAACACTGTATATATTCTGTATAGCACTTATTACTATATTAACACCAAATGTAAAGTAGAGCAGGTAGGTATGACAGGTATACAGAACACCTTTCCTGGATTTATTCCCTTGCCTAATATTTTATCCTTTCTCACATAAGAAGTGAAAGAGATGAAACCATCACACGTATGATTAATAGCACATTATTTGCCTTCCAAAGAGAGATTATTAAAAATATATATAGAATAAAAAACAATATATCTTCACCAGTGTTAGAAAATCATTCTTGGGTACTAAACACTTTGAGAGACATTTAGAAAAAAAAGCAAAACAAAAACCCCAAAACACAATAGAACTTTGCTTAGTCATCAGAATTGGATGTTTTTATACCATTGAAGAAATGGTAAAAGCTAGGCAGGGTTACATAACAATATGCTTGTAAATGGTTTTCTGGCTTCATGCCTGACCATCTCTTTAGGCTCTTTGCCTAAATCTCTCTGACTTTTCAAAGAAAACCCTTTCAATGTAGTTTTCTCTTCCTACATGATTTACAGAGCAAAACTCAGAGTAAGAATATTAGGAAATCCAGAGTCTCAGGATCCATGATATTAGAAAAACTTAAAAGTCAAGGATGTACATTCAGATTTGCATCATGAATAATGTTTCTTGTCTTAGGGCAAATGTTGGAAGGCCCCAGTAGTCCTCTTAGATCCTGAAACTGGATAAAAACAGTCTCAAATATAAAAATTCATTGGGAAACAATGTACTACTTTCTACAGAAATTTAACAGTGCTGTGCAAGCTAATAAAGGAAAGCCCTTGGTAACTGAAGTATTCCATATGACTGAACCTTTACTTTTACATAGTTACTGTATTTTTTAAGTATAAGCATGTCTTTGTTTTATATATGGTCCTTTTGTTTTCTATTTTTTTCTTAGACATTAGCATTGTGTTTGTAAATTCCAAACAGAAAGAGATACATGATTCACAGGTAGGAGTAAAACACTAGGATGTTTCAGAAGTGTTTTCATGAGATGCTTACATTTTCAGAATTGTGTGTCTAAATGTATGTCTAGTTAATCCAAACACAAATATAAGGTTACACTCTGCATGTTTCTTGGTCTGGAGAGCTAAAATATCAGGTAAAAAGGTGTCTGCCTCTGGTCATCATGCTGAACACAAGATTACTTCAGAATTTATATCATAATGATTTTCCTAAAATTTATGAGTTCTTATGGTCATCTATTTTTGTACACCATATAAAGCACACAGTGATTTATGCTGAGAGTCAGTAGAAACAAACTGCCATCCTTTTCCTCAGGAAACTCTTTTCAGGTGTTCCAAAATGCTCATGGAAAGACAGGTAAGACCAAGTGCACAATATTACTTCTGCTTCTGGCCTGCCAAAGTCCTGGTTATTCTCCTTCAACTGCTCTTTTCTCAAAAAGCTCATTAAAGGTGCTATTGTTACTCATTAATTTTGTAATGAGAAATCTGAGATAAATGCGTAGCACATATGGTCCTTGGCAACATTTACATATCATAAGTACATATGAATTCTTTTTAAAATTTTTTAAATAGTTGTCACTATCAACATTTTGTGATTAAGAAAAATATGAGAACCCACTGTACTGAGTGCCTCTAGCTTGTTCCTTGTGACAGGTAAAAAACCAGCAATGGGAGTTGTGTATGAAAACTTTTGTTACTTTATAAAATAAGTAAATAAACAAAGCTGCTTTCTCTGTGAAAGCTTTTCTTCTGTAGATGTTTTTTATAAGAAAGTCATGTTTTTCCTTCTATAGGCTGGATACAAGCAACAGTTTGATCTGTCACAAAAGCAAATAAACGTAGGATTACTTGTTCCTAAGGAGAGATTTCTCTGCCTCTTCAGCTTCTTCAAAATTAGCAACATCTTTCCTGTTCATATGCCAGATCTATGGGCAGTACTTGCAGCTCCTGGAGATGGCACTTAGCCTGTAACACCGCTTCACTTACAGTATCCTACAGATGAGAACATCAGGGCTTGGTCCCTAACCTTGAGGAACTGGTTTCCATAACTCTCCAAGACAGAAGTTGGTGCAGTGAAGGTTTTGGGTTGGTTTTGTTTGGTTTTTAACAGCATAAGAAATCTTAAAAGTATGAAATGCTGTTCTTTAAATCTCTGGAGATAGTATTAGTTGAAGTACACTGCAGTTGCACATGGCACCTCAAGCATTGTTAAAATTTTAGCCCTCGTGTAGAAAGCATTGACCTGGCGCCCATGCCATCACTAGTGGCCCCATGCCACCACTCCCCTCCGGCAGGGTACGCCTGTCACAGGGATGAGGCTGCAGCCAGAGGGCACTGCCAGATCGCAGGACAGCTTTGGAGTTTGCTGCAGCCCCAGAAAGAGCCCTCACGTCTGGGTTGGGACCAGAGCATGGCCCCAGGCCCTCAGCCATGGGGTGAGTGGGAGGGCAGGTGGTCCTGATGGTCCCACCTACTCATGGTGGGCTTCATACCCTGACTACTACTGCAGGACACAGTCAGTCTACACCATGCCTGGGCAAGTAAGTACCTCAAGGAGACACCCTTTTTGCTAATGGCTGATGACCTGCCATAATTATCTGTGCTCCAATTGTAGTCACAATTTTAGTAAAATCCTCAAAACCAGAAAGTTCATTAGCTGCATGCATGAGTGAGGCATGAGTAGATGCTACTTCTGTTGTGCTAACAAATTATATCATATCTGTTGCATGTTTAAGAATGCACAGTGGGATCCTGAAAACACCCAGCATTCAGAATTTGCTTTCCCACTTTAAATTCTTCATGTCACCATCAGGGTTTTTAGTGATCTCATCCTGCAGCAGAGGAGCAATTCCAGAACTGAGCAATTCCTGTACATTAAAATTAAATTGTACTAGCGTGATAGAAAGAATATTGCCATTGCATCATGCTTTGCTTTTTTATTCAAAAAGCTTTTTAGATGGATCATTTCCAGAGTCTTTAAGGAAGTGTATTTTTGGGATATGTGTTGAAGACTTTTTTCAAGTTGTGAATCTGGTCTGAATTCTATACTTTATATAGAGGTATTATAGAAGACATAACAAATAGTTGGAAGATTAGCTTTAAGGTGTCAAGCTTCATATCTTGCAGGCATCAAAGAGTCATGGACTGGCTGAAAACATGATGAATTTGTCTACCAGTGCTCCACATTTCAAAACTCCTTGTTGCCTGGAGACATTAAGCAGTGAAAAATGGAATGTTCATAAACCTATAGCATCACATTCTGCCCCAGTCTGAGGTTGTGCACTGAAGTTTACTTCAATATTTCACCTGAAATTTTTCTACCTTTTTCACCAAGGATTTTATCATAATTACTCTAACAGCCATGGCTCATTATTAGGAAACTCTTTTATGTTCTAATTCACCAGAAATAAAAAAATAGGTGTATATTTATGGGGAGATACTGAGTTTAAATAGTCACCAAGACTAGTAGTGACTTGTCACTTGTGTACTAGTCACCAAGTACATAAAGGTAAGGGGATACTGATACTTCTTTTAACTTAGTTCCTCCAATGCTTTTCATGTTTCTGACTTAGAGCTGTCAGTTGATTTCATAGCATGAGAAGAAAAGAAAAAAAAAGAAGAAATACAGTTCTGTAAAACAAACAAACAAAATGTCTAAAGTAGAGAACAGAAAAAGTTTCAAACTTCCTACAGCTCATTATAGACTTTACTGGGTTGATCTTACTTGGAAGTCATTTAAATACTACGGTGACCGATGATAACAATGAAATTCAATGTAACAGGTAAATATTTCAGATGTTTCCAAATCCAGTTAATTTTGAATTAAATGTTTTGTTTCAAGTCTCAGTTTTCTTTTAAAAAGGGACAAAGACGAGACAATCCAATTTTTTAATCCAAATTTAAGAATTCAGCTTAAAAATAGTAATAATATTTCTCAGGAAATCAAAATAAGTTATTTGGGTTTATAATTTCTAGTATAACTTCAAAAAAGTTGCATTTTATTTTGCAACAAAATCTATCTTTGTATTCAAATGGAACATTTTTTTAAAATAGATTGTTAAATGCACTGCTCATGGTGAAAGCAAAATTAAGCTCCTGGCTCTGGCTGCTGGACTGAGATCTGTAGGAGTTAACTCTGCTGATGATATTGAGATTGAGCAGGCAGCAGATGCTTATGTGCCTTTACAATCCATGTCTACCAAAAAATTAATCTCACAGAAAATTTGAGGAAGGTCTGGCACCCTGGAGATAGTGACAGACTCAATATGAGCCATGTGCCACCTGCTAGAGCCACTGTTAAACAAACCACAGGATTTTACAGCTCTATCAGATGTTGGGTACTCGCAATGAGACCTTGTTTCATTCCAAATTGTATCATTTCCCTTACAACAACTTTTAAACCACCAGTCATGCTAAGCTCTAAAAATAATGAATGTATTGAAAAATATTAAGTAAATCAACTTAAGAATTTTTTGTAAGACACTCTCTTTGCAACCACTCCTGTGTAGGAACATAGTGTTTGCTGTACTAGGTTATTTTTCCCATAAAAGCTCAAATACTATACACCTACTCTTTCACATTTACAATTTTAACATCTGTCATCCTAAAGGTTCTGCAAGGGTCTGTTGCCATTTTCATACATTGACATATCTGATGTGATTCTGAGCCAAAAATATATTCTGTAAAATATGCCAACTTCTTCATTTACAAAATCTGTAGAAGAAAGATACCTCACTGTAATGAAAACATTTTTGAGAACTGCAGAATGTATCATACAAATCTGTGATGCCTTGCATGGTTTAAAAAAAAAAAAAAAAAAGAAAAAAAATTGGCAGTTTTCACCCAGTCTGCAATCCTGGAATAAGTAGGTACAGGAAAAAAAAAGAAGTATCTTTAGCTGTGATCTTGGAAACCCACATCTCAGAGACTGAATCACTGAAAATGTTGCTAAAAATGCTCTTCAACCATTGATACATATTCCTGGGCATAAGTGTGAGTCTTTATTTTGAAAATGCCACAGGAAAAATATTAAGTCAAGGAAATAAATCCTATTCATATAAAGAAAAAATCTCTTATGACACACAGTTTCAGATGATCGAACAGCCCAATTTGCTTCAGAGGTAGAAAAGATTTTAATCTGAGAACTGTAGCAGAGGCCCATTGAAAAAACAGGAGAAAATGTCAACATTTAGAATAACTGTGGAAGTCTGGGACAGTGGAAACTTGTTTTTGCTTCTAAATGGCTAAGAGTTCCTAATATCTGAACAGGTTGAACACTCCAAAGGTGAATTTGGCCCAGTGTCTTTGGTTAGTCTTTATTTTATTGTCCTGTAGTATTAAGAATTGTGTTTCATAAAAAGGAAACAAAACAAAAGCAGAGACAAAATGCTCAATTGTAGTTGAAGCTCAGAATGTATCTGATTTACATATAGGAAGGCAGGTTGCAGTGCCATGGGCAGTTCAGCATTAGTGGAGAATTCATCAGGTCTTTTGAAAGAAGCTGTTCAAAAATTTAGTGTCAGCCACTTCTAATTTACCTTGGCTAAAAGAATAAACAAAACACTTTGTGATGCAGCCCCTGTAATTCTTTCCTTAAGAGTCATCAAACTCAGGTGTAGCACATGCTAAGTACTCTCATTTCTCTTCATTTCCCTTACTTAGTTTACTGTGTTTAACCTCACTTTCTATTACTGAGGTGCTGAAGATTGTTGGAATATATTTTTCAGGAATTTTTTGCCCTGGAGTAACTCATTCAGATTCAGGCTCAGATTCGTTTCAGTAGAAAAAGATTGAGGCTTACATATTTTGTAGTTTTAGCTTCAGCATGAAAACCAACCTGTTTGTTTTACAGATATGATCCAAACTCACAGAATTTTTTAGCTGGGGCAGACAGAAAATTGGAATGGATGAAAACTGGAGGGAAAAAAGTACTTATTTATCTCTGGATTGATTCTCACTTTTGATACTCTCAGCTTCCTACACAAACATTTTAGGAAGCTACTGCCTTTGCAAGGTTCATTTGTTTTTATTCTGTACAAATCTTTTTATTAACAAAAATTATTGTAATTCTGTTAGAGAGGTTTATTCAAAAAAGGCAGATGTAGAAAAATAATTATTCTTAGTAGTGACTTTATTTCTGAAACATATATTCATGACTTAACATCTCCATCCCCAGTTGCATAGTTCAGCAAAATGATAACCAAGAGGAGAGACTGTCTCACTGTAAATCTACCATAGCACTTACACCCAGGAAGCACAATGTTGTCAGAAATATGTGTGGATATTTTCTGAAAATATTTATGCTAGGAAGAAGATACTATAATAATATTCCCAGCCATCAATGCAACCAGGTACAAAGCAGTCTTTCAGCAGAGTAGTTAGGGGAAAAAACTGCACTGTGTTTTGAAAAGTTTTACACGGTGCATTACCTGACATAATAAGGTACTGTTCCTTAGACAGAAAGCTCCTGCTAATCCCATTTTTCTAAATGCACTTGTATTTCTTTGTACTCCTTCTCTGATTATGCTAAACAGCGACTACAAAGAGCACATTTTGCCTTTTGAGTATTGAAGTAGATGCTGCTCTAGAGCTTATCACATTCACTTCAGAACATGCAAAGTGATCCAGCACAGAACGGCGCATCCTCTATCTACCTCATTTGGAAAAAGCAGAGTGCTTGTCATTAAAAAAAATCTTGAGACCCATTTTCTAAGGTTTGCTCCTCTGCAAGACAACCAGATAGGTGCTAACACCAGCTCTCATGTTTTACTCTAATGAAGATGTTCCACTCTTCAAGCATGGTTATTGCTTCCATTATAACTCTTCACCTTATGGCTACTGTGCAGAATGACTGATTCAGGAAATGGAACTATTGCATGAACAGGAAAGTTTTTCACTTGCTACCTTCACATCTGGTCATTCTATATAATACCTACACAAAAGATTGTAGAATTAAGATTACAACTGATCTTCAGGGTTCAGTACTGATCTGGGTTGGTATTTTATTCTGAACACTCAGTCCAATGCGTGGAAAATTATTTCTGACCTCATTTCAGAAAGCTGAGATCCTGCACATTAGTTCTTGTCTTATGGACTGTAACAAGCCACTTCAGTTCCTTCAGAGAACAGAGAAATCCTTGGTTAGCACAGTAGCATCATAAATTATTTTTCTTCCATTTTCTTTCCTTTATTCTCTCTCATGTTCACAAGATCCTTTCACACTGTTGTTATAATGCATTCCCTGTTTCCCAAATATGGTATCCAGAGCCCTTGTTTCTGTAACCACAAGCAAGTCTCCCTTTCTGGATTTCCTCATGGAACTAAATAGGATACATTGGGGAAATAAACACTAAAAATTATTTTTCTGCTCAAGACATTTTTTATATGGGGTCTTTTAAATAGAAGTGCCAAACATTTGTTTGAATCAGGCTTTATAACATCCAGACACTGAATATTCATTTGCCTGTGATGAAACTATTCACCTTGCTTCTGGAGTGGGTGAACTGTTATATAATATTAAATATTGGATGCTATATTTCCTTACAATAGTCTAAATTATATAATAAGTAAAAACATAAAATATTATTATTAAAATGTCTCTTTGGGATAAGGTTTCAGTAATCTCTCCTTGATTTATGTCTATCTTAGCTATTTATGGTTTCATTCTGAGTTACTCAGTCTTTTAGAAGCTGACAATGAAATTAATACCAATATTTTTTTACTTTCAGTTGAAACTCTGACAATGTAAAAACTCTTTGAATAAGTTGTGGGTTTTCTACCTCTTCTTCCATTTGCAATTACAACAGTGATTGATTTGTTTTTTTTCAGGTAAAGGTATTGTGAGTGGACATTTATCACAGCTTTAAGAAAAGCTCTGAGTGATACAATAGAACTGTATTACCTTTGAAGCATCTCTTCATTTGGCAACCAACTCCCTTTTTATCTTCTTGACCTTTATAAAGTTTCATTGAGATTAAGAAGATAATATTGCATCAGTTTGTTAAAAAGGTACAAATGATAGGTGTAGCTTTTAAAAACTATTTTTCATGGAAACTTTTCTTGCTTGTATTTTGAATTTCAGGATCAGGAACTGAAAAGTATGAGGTAAAAATAACATTCATAACACATAGGTTTGGAGTGTTTTTTGTTTGTTGGAGTTTTTGTTGTTTGTTTTATTTAGGGTTTTTTGGTACTAGGCAACTTTTTGACTGACTAGGGGACTGCTAACTTACAGGGCTGTCTGTATTTCTGCCTTGTAAATTGATTCTGGTTCAACCTAATAAAAAGCATGTTCATATGTGTTATTTCTTTTGAAGTAAGAAGACTAATGAATTAAATTCTAAGCCATAGCCTCCAAAATAGCCCTTAACAGCTTAGTGATTTAAGAGTTAAGAATGGGCAGTTGAGTCTAGCTATTCAATGTGTTTGCTGCGGCTGTCATAACACATCCCACTGGTGACAGATACATCACACAAGTGCTCTGAATTCTGTGCTTGTTGGCAGACTGCTTCAGCTGCTTCAGATAGATGCATCATCTACAGAGCATCCTGGCTGTTCACTTTCACTGCACATGTAGGCTTTCACAAAATTTGCAGTAAAAGCATGTTGATGGATACCTGTTTTCAAAGACAATGAATTTTTTACTGACCCCAAAGCACTATATTCAGTAAAAGGAATTCTTAGTGATAAAGATAAGAAGAAGTACAAAAGGTTCGGTTTGCATATTGTACTGATTAATCCTTGCAACAGCATTTAAAATCTTTTAGCCAAAACCATGAGTTGATGAAGAGGACAGATTTCTTTCTGTCATCATTGTGCTGACATGATAATAGTCTTAGTTTTAAAATTACTGTACTACTCTTTAAACCTATTTATGCTGTTTATTTTAGACATAAAATATAATTTTATTTCTCAGTACTATTAACCCCAAAAATAATAACCCCCCCCCAACTAGAGTGCTAAAAGAAAAAAAAAATGTGCCAGTCTTACAGATTGCATGTACTTCATAATTGAGGGGAAAAAAAAGGATTTGCAAGAAGCACAAAGAGAGTTTAAAGGAAGCATGACTTCTCTACAGTTTAAAAAAAGTAATTATTTGTATTTCAAAATATATTTTTAAGAGTCATAGAAAGAAAACAACCAGTCCTAGAAAAGTTACCCAGGAAATTGCTATTCACCTTAAGGTAGAGCTGGACATAGATCATTTTGTTTTGAGGTTTAAAGGTAAGAAAAAGTTGGATGTCCTTGCTAGTGCATGAATCCAAAGGCACAAGAGACTTTTATATGTTATGAGCTCAGAGAGCTGATGACAAGCAGCTCACTTTTACAGGTTTCTACCATCATTACAGCACCCTTCTGCTAATAAATGAATGGTATTGGTATTCAGAAATGTATTCTGAATTCTGGAGCAGAACAGTGAGGCTAAGATCCTTGAAGCTAATTCTAGCCATAAGAGAAACAAAAACTCTTGGGCCAGAAGGTATGCTGTGATTCTTTTTACTATGGAGGTAGATCTCACAACAGTATTTCTAAAAACATGTTATTGGAAAATGAAAGTTCCAGCCATTGTTTAAAAGCTAAAAATGTACATTGACTTGATTTTAAACTGCTTGGGCGTAGCAAGGACTACAGTATCCTTTCTCCCTTGCCTTTTCATGTACACACAAACATAAACGAATGTCTAAAGAAACTTTGGTGCTCTTCAAAATAAACACTGGGAACTGCAATTGGGTAGAGATAATAAAATAGCTTTTTCTCCCACAAGGGCATATTTCTGGCTCATGTTCACTTGATACATCAACCTTTGGATTAAATGCTTATTCATTCTGCATAAAATATAGAAGGGACAAAGACAGTTCAGCTGACTGAGCAGAGCAGTAAGCAGTTTCTGTGTGAAGTAGCATTGGAAAAAAGAAAAAGGTTTGCATGGGCATTTTAGAAAGCTTATACAGCAATGCTAAAATATAGTTTGCCAGGTGATATTTGAAACTAGGAAAACTTTTAGAGGATGCTACTAACAAGTTAACAACATGTGATTTAGTCTTTTCCTACTCGCCAGAAGATTACACAGTGTTCCATGAAATCAGTCATAAAGCCAATGTTTCTATTTCTAACCTCTCCTATCCATTGTTCCCATGTATAATATGATCCATTATGCCATCAGTATAGGTCTAGATTTCATGAACAGCATCAAGCTTAGAAGTTAGCTTTAAATAGCAAGGGAAGTGTCTCAGCATGAGCAGGTAGATGACTTCCTTCACATATCCGATACATGCTGGTGTCCCACCAAAAGCCAAAAGGTAAATTGGATTATAAAATGAAAAAACTGGAAAGGTAGGAGAGTCCAGATTTAATTTAAAAATGTCTATCACTGTGAGCATGGTTTATTTTGTTTACTACAGGACACTATAAGCATGTCTTTGATGTTGTCATTGTACCGTGTGGGTGCTTTTTTATCCCACTGAAAGTCTGAGTTCCAGCTGCTACAGCAGTAACTGGCTTTGTGATCGCCTTATTGATATTCTGACACAAGATAGAATTTTGCTGAAGATCATGAACAACAAAAGGAATATGACAAATTTTAATCTCAGGATACACTGATGAGAAAAGGTGTTTTTGTACCCCAAAGGCACTCCCAGCCACTACTACCTGCTACCAAGAGCAGAGCCCTTAAAGCTTTTCCGTGGAACAGGGTAATCTTTTTCAAATGAAAGCAGCAGGCAAATGACATCAAGGGATTGTAGCCCAGGCTTCTGATATGTTTTGGAATATTATGCAGTGGAATGATAAATTGCAGTTGTTACAAAACAAATATCAATGTTAAGAGGGTGTGATTTCAGACCTGGAGGCCTGGATTAAAACTGTTTGGTCAGATATGAAATCAGCTGTCTCATTTTTTGGTGGACATTGCAGGAGTATCCCCCAAAACAGGAAGTGATACTTCATTAACCTTCATGCTTGTTCACATCTGTACTATTCAGTGTTAATGAATATCTGAATGCCTTTGTTTTAGAGTGATTGAACAGCAGTATTGCTGGTTAGAATACATTTCATAGGAATGTGTGTATTATTGTAAACACACAGAGGAAAAGCTTAGAATTTTGACACTCAAGGTAAAAATATGGATTATTAACCCTACTTATAGTCAATGAACTAGCCATGAATTTGAAACTAGAAAACAACTAAAGAGGAGCAGTAATAGTTATTTCTTTATATTGGGAAATTACCATTTCTGGGGAGAGAAGTCTTTACCCAATAAAGACATCACAAATAAAAGAAGGTACACCTATTTTTTGTGTATTATCATGACCCCAGTTACCCACTGCTCCTACCTCATGTTCCTTATTTGTGTGTCTGGGCAAGCACATACTTTGTGTGGTTCACAGCTATGAAAATATTGACTTGGTAGTCAGTTTAAGCATGCAGAAATAAAATGTAAGACTGCTTCAGAATTTTTTTTGTATTTCTCTGCCAAATGACAGTTTTTACATTTTATGAACATGCCTTCTGCTTCCCTGCAAGTTAACCTTGGAAAAGGGCAGATTCTCTGAGATGTTCACTTCTGCTCTCTTCTTTTTTTTAACTTTTCATTTTCTGAAAGTCAAGAATGAAATTCCCAGTATTTTGAGATCACTTCGATTACAGCTTCTCAGTGAGACCTGTGAATGCTGAGAGGCTTTAAAGAGGCCTCTTTAGCTAGTAGCCACCCTTTTTATTTAACTTGAGTTTGAAAGATCAGCCAGCAATTTCATTCAGGACAGGCTAAGGAGGAACGTCAGAAATGAATGCTCGGTTCCATCAAGTTAAAGTACAAACTGAAACTTTATTTTGTTTTCATTTATTTTAATAATCAAGTGTATTGCTGCTATTTTCCTTGCTGTTGGAAACTTGAAATTGAAGAAAGAGATATCAAATGCCATTTAAAAGAAACATAGGTAAACATGCTTTTAGGTAAGGGAACTTTTGGCTCTGTTATTTAAAAGCTATTAGGATATTTCAGTAGTTGAATTTTCAGTTTCTTCCTTTTGACAATATCACATACTTAACTGATTTCAGAGGTTAGTTTGAAGTATTTGGCTGGTGCTATTTTACATATTAAGATGAAGACTTTGATATTTCAATAGTCAAGCATCTAGAAAAACAAGCTACGAATCAAGACTCAAGTGTTTCTTGAGTGCAACTTTTGTGTGATGATTATGTGTTGTATTAACTGTTCAGAAAATGCAGCAGTACAGTTTAATAATGCATTAAAATACAAACAACACTTTGAACAGGTACCTTTTATAAATTGATTTTCCTATACTAATAAAATTTTTAGAAACAAGTAGAGCAGTGGGAGTGTGATAAAATACTGACAGTACAATTAAAGTTGTTCCTGTGGAGGCAGGTAAAATTTCATTGTATTGAAGCACAAAGCTGGGGCTAGGTCAAATAAATATCAAGAAACAGTTTTTTTTCAAAAGGTATTCTCCAAAAAACTAGTTACTGTGGGAGTTTTGCTTCTTTTGTCCTGCTTGGTTTTTTTTTTTAAATATTTATTGTCATCATGAGACCTTTAATATCCAACTCGTTTGCTTCTCACCAATTTGGCTATATGTATAGTATGGAAGACAGTAGCAAAGGCCTCAGTATTGTCATGGCAAGCAATATGTATGCTGTGTGCCCCTTATCCAAAAAATCACTTGTCTTTGGGAACAGGCAATATTTGACCCTGGTAAATCCATACTGACTGTTCTGAACCATCACTTTGTACTGCACGTGCTTAGAAATTACTACCAAAATTTGCCCTGTAAATATCCAGGGGACTAAGTGGAGGCTGATCCACTTGTAGATCCAGGAATCCTCTTTCTTGCCCTTCTCCAGGATAGGTATAATATTTTTTCCTGACCCAATCACCATGATGTTTCAAAAATGACTGAGAAAGATGTGACAATAACATTGATCAGCTCTCTTAACACATTCAAATGCATTCCGTTTGGTCCCATGGACTCAAGTATTTTGCATTACCTCTCATATTTTCTGTCCTGGTAGGATACAACATCCCTGCTGCATAATTATTGTGCCCTAGGGATCCTGATTTTCACAAGGCTATAGTAGATCTTTAGCTCTAAATATGTGATGGCATCTGATTAGCTCTTCAGTTTTTAGAAGTGTATGGTAATTTTGTATTAGATACATGTAGAATGATGCCATATAATGATACCATTTAGACCAGTGGATGTTGGCATTTAATGTGATTGGTATTGTGATTGAACTTGAAATGGAATTTATCAATATAGGGTATGTCATGCTTGCCTTCTACTTCTTCTGCCAAGTAATGAACTGGCAGTAGTTCTAAATGCAGTGACAGTATGAAGCATTGCAGCAGCACAGGCTATGACATGGAAATTGATTTTCAATTCTTTATCTTTTCATCATTATTTATGAAAACTGCTATCACTCAGTTTCATGTAGATTCTTATTTTCTATGAATATTTAAAGGTTATTTCACATTTTGGTTACATAATTATATACAGATACAGAGTGGTGTTTAAATTAACACTTCTTTCAACAGTTATGTAGCAATGGCCATATGTAGTTATGTGCCATGACTGCATTTAGAAATGTATAGAATATAATAGTGAGAAAAAACCCCAAACCTTGTGGAAAACTGTTTTTATGAAATTGCCATTGAAGTAGCATAAAGTAAGACTGAACCTTGGGTACAGTGGACTAGAGGTAACTGAGATGTAGAGCAAACCAACTAATGAAACAGAACAGCCATGCCAAAGCATGTGCAGAAAGATGAGTCGTCAGGAGATTAGTTTGATATAAACTTCATTGTAAACTGCTTATTTTGATACATTTTCACTTTATAATTCTTAGGATTTTAGAAGTTTAAATATTTGATTTTGTCATTCTGGAAAGCCTTAAGTACCACCACAAAATGCTCCTGTTGTTACAGTATCTTTATAAATGTATCTAAATGTTTTCTTAGGGCTTATGCAATAATATTTACAGTGTAACCATGTAAACTACAGGAAATTCATGAGAAAAACTCTAATAAAGTATTAAGTATGCCATAAACTAGGCTTTTTACATGATTATGAGAAGCTGCAGAGTTGAAGAACGGAGAGTTCTGATCCTTCTTTAAAAAAAAAAGGTTATAACACTGCAAATTACGTTTTACTTAATATTAGAGATTTTGTCCTCATGCCAGACACCACTTTCACAGTAATGTGCATTTCTTTTATCTACTTTGATACCAAACCTGCAGAATGCATACATGAATTATTTATCCAGGGAAAAATTCTGATTTTTTTTTTTGTAGGATGTTTCAGGATGTCAGAGAAGGACTTGAGGAACTGATACACAGCAATTGTGATTTTTATTGTAATGAGCCAGGATATGTAGAGATAGAGCAAATAAATACCACAAGTAGTACAGTGACAAGGGGCATATTGCAAATGGGAAATATGATATCCAACTGGCCTTAATAATTTGAGTGCACAGTGAATGATAGTAACATTTCATCTCTTGATAGTAATGATGCAATAATTCAGCATTGACTGTACTGTGCTTACTGATGACATTTCAAATCAGATACTATGTGGCATTTAGTATCTGCTGGCAGGGATTTTCCATCAAGGAATCAAGACAAGCAGAGAAAATCTATATAAATCTTGCACTGGTATAACGAAACTATTTAGCACAAGAGTTCAATAGATTTTTTCTATTAAAAGGCATTTATATTCTGTTTTCCTGCCTGTATCTATATTTTAAATGTCCACATGTGATGTTTCCAAAATAAACCATGAGTTTAAATATCTGAAACACTACTTGAGGTATGCATGAATTTTCTATATACAGCCCCATGGAATCATCATGGAGACTGGGAAAGAGAAGAATATATAAAGTAATTTCAGTGCAATTGTGGTTGACAGCATCACCTCTTCAGACGTTATAGATACCTACCTGGATTCCTATCATATGTAGTTAAAGGTGTTTAGTATTAACGTACCACAGTTGCCAACTAATGAAATATGAAGTAAATAATAATGTGAAGAAGATATTACAATATTTTAGATCTCAGACACCACCTTCCTTGTGAAAGTACACATATGCAGGAAAGGACCCTAGGTGTTAGTTGCCGTGTTAGTGCCAACTGAGGCAGTGGGTGGTCACTGTTAAATCTCTCTGAATATCAAATTTTCTGAAGGCACTGGTTTTTGAAAGGTGTCTGTCATATTACCACAGGTAGGATTTACTTGTCAACAACATCAAGACTGTTATTGACAAGTTAGCAGTCAGTGTTGTTGCTGATTTGTTCTGTCAAATAATATAGAAGCCTAGAGTGTTGAAACACACTTTCCCACATGTAAAGTCTCTTCTATCTGTATCGTGTTCTCCTTCAGGCAAATGATTTATCTTGTCTCATTCGTTTAAAATGAGTTAAAAGAAAAGCTCAGTTATTAATTATTAAAACCTTCATTGAGTCCAGACTGGGGTATCAGCAAGGCCTGTGCAAAATACATAAGTGGCCTGAGGATGGGAGTCAAGATGGAATGAAGGGGACAATGAAAGAAGGGAAATTGAAAAGAATTTGAGACAGAAATCAAACTAGAATCTGCACTTTCATTCATATAATTGCATCTACCTTGTAAGTATATGTCTCTAACCTATTTCACTAAAACTATTTCTTAACCTTCCAGCTTTAAAAAATGTGTAAAAATATTGTGGAAACATAGATTTTGGAGTTATTCTTCCTGTTAGAGGATTCTTTGTCTGGGTGGATAAGTGGTTTTACTGAAAGCCTTTAATCTACAGAGTTCTTGCCATGAAGTTCTTATCTTCCATCCACACTTACTTAGAAGTAAGGATCTATATGAGAACAAATCTATATCTAAATTTCTTAGACTTTAACTTTGCTGCTTGAATCACTTGGTACAGGTGTTGGTTCTTTAGAGTGGTATTTTTTGTTTGTTTTCAAGTGTGAGAAGGAATAAAAACACGGAACCACAGAAAAATAATGTTATGTATGTTATCTATTTTTCCTTTTTTCTTGTTTGTTTGTTTGCATTGAGCTTTTTTTGAGATTTTTCTGCTTTTTCAAACATATGTGGCTTTACCAAATTGAGAATGTGGAAAGCAGAAAGGAGCAGAAGGGAAGAGCTGATATATACTGGGCTTTTATTAAGAAAAAGAAAAATCCTGTTGGCAGGTTAGTTTAGTCCTGAAGTACAACTTTCTCACACATAATGTTTTTATCAGTCCATTACTTCCTCTATTTTTTCTTTGTGCATGCTTGTGCCTGAGGCTTATCTCATTTTTATGTCATCCTTGATAGAACTGTCAGCACTGATCGAGTTTCCTAAACACGTGTGAAAATTGACTTCTCAGCTCCACCACTAATGCTGTTCAATACTTACGTCTTTTCTCTTTGCTCAGTTACAAGTGCTCTGCCTTCATGGCAATTTTTGCAGATCTAAGCTGAGCACCCCAAACTTGTAGGACAGCAGGGAGAATCATGGTCCATCCAAGCTTATTAGGCAGTTGTGAGAGGCCATCTGCATAAGCTGTGGAGTATCTATCATCCAATGTCACGCCCTCCAGCTCATCTCTCCATGTGTCCAGCGATGTATGAGCATGATGGAAAGTGACGCTGATTGTGTGCCTTTGTGTTCCACCAAACCCCGACTTCAACCAGCTGCCTTATTTTCCAGCAATGTTGTGCTGTGGAAGGATTCTTCCTGTGTAGCTTTTATAATTGCAACTGGAGTAAATTTCCAGCCTCCCTCCTGCATGTCAGCTCACCCTGCTCTATAAGATGCATTAAGTATTTTCCCCTTCTCTATTCATGTTCTCAGCTTGTTCCATTACCATTGAATCCAAACACCTAAACCACTTAATACCGTAATACCTTTAAATTGAGTCTTTCTAAGGGTTTTTCTGTTAATGCTTATGTTGCAACAGAGATTCTCACACTCCGTGGAAAATAGCTGCGACGTGCGTGGGAAGTGGGGGAGAAGGTATCAGACACCGTGAGAAGCGACAGCTGAAAGGCACTTGGAGCTTCTTAGATGCACATAATATGGCAAAAACATTTCTCTTTAGCTGCATAAGAGAATTCTTACAAGCATAGCAGCATGAATCTTTCAAGTGCAAAATTATTTTGTGGAAAGAAAATGAGCAGTGTAGTAACAGATTCTTTGGCTAAGGGCTACAAAGTACAACTGCATTATATGCTATATCTATATTTGGTATTAAAAAGAAATCAAAGATCCCCCTTAAAGCATTTTTTCTGACAAGATTTTCATTAAAACCCAGTTCTTGTTATTAAGCACATTATAACATAATTAAAATTAAATAAGTCTTGTGGGAAAGTATTAATATGACAAAGAACTACCCTTGATTAAATTTTGGGGTTTTTTTTGCTTTGAATGTTTGTTCAAAAGACATTCAGCCTGAGAAACAATATCATAAGTTACGCATGTTTTCATTATCTTACTTTTTAAAATTTATATGCTCAGAGGTACCACTTTGATATAGTAGTTTGAAAAAAATCTTTAAATTATTAAAGAAATCACTTGCCCAAAGCTTGTATGCCTTCATATAACCACAGTGTGTTGTCATGTAATATTCAAGGAATAGATTATAGCAATTGGTCTTTGGCTTGCTAACATTGCCTTCTTTGATAGTTCTATTGACTTTTTTTAAAAAACAGACATTAAGATTTAATTAATATTGTTAAAATGTCTTCAAATATCCCAGATTGTTAGAATAATAGGTACATTGGACTTCAAAGATTTTTCTTAGTACAAACAGGTCTAAAATGTTAGACTTGAGAAGGCAAGGAGAAAATCAACTGAGTATAGACTACTTTAGGCTGAGGGACATCGACCTAAGACCATAGGTTTGAGACTACATGTGGAATGACACAAGCCTTTATATTACAGTTCCTGCTGTCTTTAATGCCATGTTACCTCAGGATAGCTGGAAGTTACGGGGGCTGTCTGCAATGGGCAGAGTTGTTATAAATAGATCTGAGAGTTGCTTTGGAATCTAATAATTAAGAAGGTTGGTAGATGTGCCTTCTCCCATGGCATAGGGAAGAATGCTGAGAGTGCAGTCTGGTACATGATGGGTGGTAGCACCAAATGCCATCATACTGAGTCTCTAGAATACCGAGCTCTTTAGAGAGGCTCTACCGTATGAGTGACAAGCTGATGGTTCTTCTAGAAGGGCTCACCTGCCTCCTTAAAATATTAGTCGTGATGGGTTTTTTGTGAAAATTATTTCATTGGTGATTTGTTGAAAGCTATTTTGTCAGTCTAAATAGCTTCTGCATAATTGCAATACACAGCAAATAAATAAAATTTTGAATGTCATATGTTTTTTAGATCTAATAAGAAGTTATCAAATTTTCTTTCCTTCATCTCCAAATTCTTGGAAGCATTCTCCTATCAAAGAAAACAATCCACAACAGAGCTTAAAAAGACCATGCCTTACAATCTTTATGAGCTGGTGAATAAAAACCCAGTTTATCAGTAATATGTTGGTTTATTTTTTGTGTTATATATTATTTCTTTATCTCCTTATTCTAGACTTGTTTGGTGATTTCTAGGAAAAAATGTGGAAAGATAGAAGTAAACCTTTTTCTGAAAATCACAGAATATTCTGAGTTGGAAGGACCAACAAGGATCATCAAGTCCAACTCCTGGCCCTGCGCAGACCATCCCCAAGAGTCACATCATGTGGCTGTGAGTGTTGTCCAAATGCTTCTTGAACTCTGTCAGGCTTGGTGCTGTGACCACTTCCCTGGGGAACCTGTTCCAGTGCCCAACAACCCTCTGGGTGAAGAACGTTTTTCTAACATCCAACCTAAGCCTCCCCTGACACAACTTTAGGCCATTCCCTCTGGGCAGCAGATAGCCCAGTGTTTGCTCCTTCTCTTCCCCTCATGAGGAAGTTGTAGATTGCAATGAGATCTCCCCTCAGTCTCCTCCAGGCTGAACAGACCAACTGACCTCAGTTGCTTCTCATACAGCTTCCCCTCAAGGCCCTTCATCATTTTTGTTCACATATGAAGAACTGAGTGCAAAGCACTTTGTATGCTTTCAACATAGCTTTTAGTCCTCATTCTACACCTGAAATGATGGTCATCCTTGAACTTTTACAGAGTAGTCCATGTTTATAAGGTGTATCTCTATAAAGACATTCAAAA
>JAOXXN010000471.1:8743402-8758262 GCA_026770055.1 Myrmophylax atrothorax | reverse complement strand
TTTTTTGCACTGGTTTATAATTAGTATAAGTAACTTGTATTCTTTTTGTACACCTATCTTGATGATTTAATAACTACTTCTCAAGTTTTTTCTATAGTATGTGATTTTTGAAATTTGACTGCACAAATCCTTCATTAGCTTTTCATTTCTGTATCAGTTATTGACTGGTTCACTGTTGCCTCTGAGAAGTGCTTCCTGCACTCGTTCCCAGCTATCATTTCCAGATCCTGCTATACATTTTGATTTTCAGTTTTTCTTTGTGGCCATTCACATATTAGATTGTTCTGTATGTGATGAATACATGATACACCAAATACCAGAAGGTTAAAGAATTGTGTATGCTAAATACTTAATGTTCTAATGTCACTGTTCAGATAGTGTTCATGAGAGCAGAATTTTGTCTCTATCTGTAGTACTTGTAACTAAGTAGTTTTAAACAGAGGCCAGTAGGCTTTTGAGGTATTTGAGTGTGATGGAAAGAAGATGATGCAAGAGAAAAAGAAGGAACAAGGGACAGTAAGTTACGTATAGACTGTTGGAAGGCTATTGAAGATGATAATGATTGAGGGAAGTAGATTTTTTTTTTAATACCATCTTATCTGGGAGAAATGTGTAACTGTATTTAAGTGCTGATTCTCTATTTTTTTTTCCTTTTGTCTGGAGAAAAAAAATACTTGTTTGTGGCCTAAAATGTCACTTTAAAAGTACAGGAGTTAAAAGTAGACCAAAATCAGACAGAAAATGAAAGGTGCAAAAGCTCAGTTCTCTGATCTGCAAGTTATTCTGAATCTACACAGTCTCAAAACTTTGGAACAAAAGAGTTAAATTTCTTGTTGGAAGCTGAGATGGAATCAATTTATGCCATCCATCACAGGTGTTGAAGGTTATATTCCTCTATTGATGTGTATGAATAGCTCACTCAATGACAGTCATGTCCTGAACAGAGTTGTTTTGTGGAGAATAGCTTCTGCCTAATGGAGGAATATTTCTCTTCTATTTACCAAATAGAAAAATATAGTTCAATGTAATCAAAGCTTGCTATGGTTTTTGCCATTAAGCTTTTTGCTGTGCATAACTTGAAATATATGTTCTTTATAAAGCAGTCATGGTACCTTAGAAAATGTAACATTGATGTTTTTTTTTGGTCTTTTGTTCTTAGACTCTACCTGAAAGTTTAAAAATACTTTTGTTAAAGTCTGTAGTATTTCTTTTTTTATGCTTGTTTCTGTTCTGCAGAGCAAATATGTTGTTCAGGGAAAGCAGTATTGCAAACAGGCAAAGTGATTGCAGGAATATATCTTTCATTTCTACACCTTCATAGCATGGAAATACTTGTAGAGGTTCCTTTCCAGTCTGTCCCCTCTTTCCCAGAGCAGTAAAGGATAATAAGTTTGACAATAAGCTCCTTTACATCTCTGCAGAACCCTTAGCAACGTATGTTTTGGAATTCCATGGTGCTTCATTAGGCTGCTATATTACAATACGTCTGCAGAACAGCAGTGATCTACTACAGTGAGAAACCATCATCATAGTCTCATTGCTGCACATCACACATATCTAAAAATGAGCATGTGTATTTTGGTAAATTGTAGAAACTCCCAAGCAGGGATTCCTCAGAAATAACCTGCAAATGCGCATTCCTTATAAGCTGGTGTGACAAATTACTTGATAATGCATGGTAAATGAAGAACTTTTTTGGGCTCACTGAAAGGAGGTGTTTGAGTGAAAATAATTTTTCCTGCTAATGCAACACAATCGGAGCAGTTTTCTTGTGTTGAAGGTTTAACAATATCTTCTGTTAAGTGTATCTTCTTGCTCCTTGTGTCAGGCAAACGGGGAGTCATGTTTGAGCCGAGCAGCGGCTGCCACTGTTTCTCCAGAAGGTGGTAGCATCGCTCTGTGCTTATTCAGAGCATCTGGATCCTCTGGCTAATGCACATCTCCTCTGACACTCAGGCCTTTATTCACGAATGCCTTATTCATACTCAGGAGCCACACTTCTGTAGTGTATTTTATTTTTAAATAAGTAGATGGGTTTCAGTTTCATGTGGCTTTCTTTTTTTTTCCTTCTTTTTCATTTTAGAAGCATATTTTTTTCTTCATTTTTTGCTGCCTTCTATCTCAGTCTGGAGGGATTTTGCTCTTAATTCAGTGCTGAAACAATGAATGCAACATGCATGCACAATAAATTTAGAAAATGCAAAGCTACAAATCCACTGTAGAAACAGTTCTAGGGGACTGTTTGAATTTAGGCTCCAAAGAGGTATTGCCCTATTGTGCAAAGAAAGGAGCAAAGTGAACTGCTTGTAAGAACATGTTATGCATGCACTGAAGAATACAGCTGTCAGCCTTGGGAGCTCTGTGCAGAGGACTCCAGGGCTGTGCAATGCCTGGCAAGGCTGGATTAAAGGACCTTGCTCTGGGATGGCAGGAAAACTAGTATCCTGTCCTTGTGGCTGTGTCACTGGAAGACTGAACCTGTTGCTCAGCCCCTGAAATCCAAGATGATGAGGCTGCCTTCTGGTTTGAATCCTACTCTTTGATTCATCAGTGGTAGTGGGTTGTACCTGACTGTCAGTTCTGACAGCAGTATGCTTTATAGAACTAGCAGGCTTTCCCAGTGGGACAAGCTGAAGCAGAGAAAATGTTTGTTTTCCTTCTGTATTTCCTTGAACCTCACAAACCTGAGAGTAAGCCTGATATTTTCTTATGTGGAAGGAATAAAAGGAAAATTATTTTTTGTTATTATGAAGAAATAATACTAAGGTGAACAGTATGCATGAAGGCTGTCAACTGATATATTAAGAGAAGAAAAAAAAGTTGAGAACGTGAAAATAAACACTCAATACAATCAACAAAAGTATGAAATTAATCTCTACACCTAAGAATAAGAGAGAAGCAAATTCAAAGCCGTTTACCTTGATTGATGAGGAGCTCCAAGTGGTTTGTTTAAATGCTGAATTTAGAAATGAACCAGTAAGGAAGGTTGTTATAATGAGTGCAGTTTATAAATTAAAAAAGTGTGTTTCCGATTCTTGTGCACTATATATGCTTCAGGGAATATTAATGTGAATTATCCTTGTCCTTTAAAGGGCCTTACTAAAGTTTGTCCAGGCACAGCTGGGGAGTTACCTATAGGATGGTGAGAAATGACAAATTGTAGACATGGGTGGGGAGGGAGATCACTTTCATCTTGGATCAGAACCCAAGTACCTTGGATTTGTATCCAGTGTAGTTCTGCTGTGTGAAAGCAGCTATGGGCCACTGCAGCGATGATGGAAGACCTGACTTTGTAAAAATGATATTGCTGGCATAATAGTGGTCTTAAGGGCACTGGATTTCTGTTGAGAAGTTGAGGACTCTGACTTCTGCTTCCCTGCCAAAAACCCAGGACTCCTGGCATTTTATCATAGCACCTTATAGAGATTCCTATTTCTGCACAACCAGAGGGAAAATGTAGTGCAGCACTGCATTCAAGAAAGAGTAATGTTAGTCCAGTTGCAAGATGGGGCTAATAATGTTTTCAAAAAAAGTCTCTCGACAGCCTAAGTTGCAAGGATTTTTTTTAATATCTTCTCATTTAAAATTACAGTTTTTATATATCTTGAAATATAATCTAGGTGTTTAGTATATATGGGATTGTATCTGCCTGTACACCATACCACCCACAAATAATAAATTAAATAATTATCTTGTCTAACTGCAATAGCTGCAAATCTCACTTTTTCACTCATCTCTGTGGCCAAAACGGAAAAATATATCCAGTTTCTAAATTTTGGATACAGTAAGAGCAACAGTCATGTGGATATGCATGCCTGACTCTCTAAAATATAAAATCCCTTTTTTCCCCTGGGATCTTTATTCTCTTAAAGTATTAATTGTTCCATTAAATGAAGCTTGATAAGTCTTCTAGCAGTTGAAGTGTACACCAAATTTTATCATTTTTTCCTCTCTTCTCCCACTTTTACCGGTCCATTGCAGCATGAGTTCAGTGGAACCATAGTCTCAGGTCTTGTAGAGTTGAAAGACCAAAGCAGAGCTAGGCTGAGTTGCATTATTTTTCTACATCATGTTTTTTCCAGGGAAGTTTCAAATTCACTGCTTGCTGAATCAGCCTTGCCTACTCAGTACCACACTACTGGTTTCCAGAATTGAATGGTTAAACAAATTCTCTCTAAATCACCTTTAAGTGTGCAAGCAGCTGTAGTACATCTTAAATATAGGAGGCAGGTGATGTGGAAACCTATTTGACAACAGTAGTTGTAGCTGTTTTCTTTTATTCCTAATGCTTTGAAGATTAACTTTTTGTTTGACATTTCTGTTATCTGCCAAAGTTATTATGGAAAATCAGACCAAGGCACATTCCTAATGCATACAAATCTATTTATAGATATCAATTAAACTCTAAAATTTCCAAGAAAAAGTGTCTTCAAAGGAACTCAGGTTTTGCTTCTTCCTCTCCTTGCCCAGTGGATTCCTCGATGTTACTGAGTGCTCCTCTGAGTGCACTCTGAGGAGGGAAATTTTGGGTTTTTTTCAAAGCTGTGAAGCTGATCTTCCTCTAGATGGCAGGACTACTTTAGACTTCATAGTATTCTCCCAGTTATTGCTGGCCCCTGGTCCCCAAGGCGGTACTGCTAATTTAGTTGCTGAGGGAACTTGATACATGGTGCATAACTGGGGAAGGGGTAGGTGAGAAACACCTTATGAGCTCTTTGTATGGAGCACTTACTGAGTGATAAATCTGCTGCTGTGACATTTACCTGTATCTCTAAACTGCTCTTCAGTGATGTTGCTCACCATGGAAGAATGTACTGAATATATATATTGACCTTCTCCCTTTACATGTTCATAAGGCACAAAAGGCAAATCTGACATGAAATGTAAATTAAATCTGTACTGTAATCTTTGTGTGTTCCTTTGATTCAAGAAGGATAGGCTACATCAAGGTGTTGTATCAGTGGTGCTGTTCTCACATGAGTAAATGTAGCAATGGTTGCACGTTGTTATATCATCATCTTCTGTTTGCACTGTTTGCTTGTTCTGTCATACAATAACAATTCCACACAAGCAAGAACAGAAACACTTCACTGGCATCACTGCTTTCCTTTTCTTACAGTAATAAAGGCTTCTTTCTATCTCCTGTAGAAAGAATTAATCTTATGCAACAACCCAGAGATCCTGTTGTGAAAGTGGGACTTAAACACTTTGGCATTCAATACCAGTTTAAGAGTTTTAACAATAAACTATTGTTTATTTTTACTTTCATGTAGGGTTATTCTCTGTATGTAAAATGGTGACAAAGAGTATCTTCTTTGAGATGCTGTCAGAGTTTTATAAAAAATGAAGGAAACTACAGTAAATTGAGAGGCTTGGTTCAGGGACATAAGTGTTGCAGCATTCCAATTTTTATAATAAGTGTCTTGGTTACAACTGAAGGAGGCTTTTCAAACTCTTCCAATTATTTGAAGTAATGCTATCTGCAATAGTGTTACTGCAGGCTGTACCTAAAATGATTGCCATTATAGTCTGTTTTGAAAAACAGCATGAAATTAAGAAATTCAGTACAGTTATCTGTGAAAGTGGCACAGGAATGCCAAAGCGATTTTGTTAATGTGCTCTTAATAGGCATGAGAAGCTCTGAGATGATTCCAATGTTATCCAGGAATCTGAAATCTGCTTGGATTCTGCTCATGTATTTGTATGATATTTGGACCAAATTACGAACTCATTTGTAGCTGAAAATTTACTGTCCTTATTGGGATTAAGTTAATGTTTACTCCTGTCCCAGTTGTCAGTAGAGTTATATTCTGCTTGCTTCAATTTAGCATGAGTTTGAAAAGAGGGGTTATGTAGAAATAGATAACCCATTGTTCTCACAGGTAAATAGTTGAAAAAAATCAGTTTTCCTGACACTGAGAAGTCTACAAAGCATAGAAATAATTTGGCCTCCATAAATTATAGCTCAGTATATTGCTTAAAGCTTTTGTGAAATTTAAATATATAGATATTTCCTGATAACATTAATTGCCAACTATGCTTCCAGTTTTAATCTAAATACCCTTCTGGTACCTGAAATAACAAAGTCACGGCTTTATGGAGCTAACTTTACATGTCAACACAGAAAGATATCTGTTGCTTCCATAATATAAAATTGGTAGAAGTACTGCTTCTGAAGATCTTGTTGATCAGTAAAAAATATTATAAAATAACTGCATTAATAATGTTTGATTTTAAAAATTGATTAATGCAAACATGATTAGCCTAGGCAAGAAGAAAATTATAGGACTTCTATATCTGTTGTTCAGATAATAACACACCCAGTATTTACTCTTTGCTTCCTATCCACTAAATTAATATTTAAGATGTTTATCTCTAAAAATTTACTGAGTAGAGGAGTTAAATACATAAAGATACTTCAAGCATTCCATATGTAACTACTAGGGCAGTGAAATCCTGGCTCTCCGTGTTATGTGCACTGTGTTGGGTCCTTCTGAACTAACAATGCTACTGTAATGGCTGTGCAAGGAGAACAGATGAATATGCCAAGGTAACTATTATGTTAGCAAGTTGTGTTTAGAGAGAGATGTATTGTGTACCTTAGTGCAGTTGTGGAAGAATGCAATGTTCTTGAGTCTTTTAGTTGCATAATGTGGCTTAAAAATAGAACTAAGAGTGGAAAAGCAACAATGTCGGTATTTTCCTTTACCTATAAAATAAAAATTAGGAAGGAAAAAAAATAAATAGCACACTGAAACATAAACTTCTAAAGTTCACATGTAAAGTTGCAACTGTAACAGAAACAAAAAAAATATGATATAGATGAAAGTTGTCACTAGAAATTAATTGTTTTGTTTTTTCTATTGTTTCTCCTCCCAAAATGTCATTCAAGAATGGCCCTAGAGTTGTTCTATTTCTTTTCAGAAATAATCTTTAAAAAGAGCTGTATCAACCCAAAATTTTAATTAATAAAGCTGAAGGAGTGGGTAAGAAGGAAAGAAACTTCTCTAGATTTTAACTCCTTTGTCTGAACAGATACTTGATAAAATTGTGAAGGAAGAAGCACAAAGGTAAAATAAGTCCCTGTAATTATAAGAAGATAAAATGAATTGAGGGAATCATCTTCAGGATCAAGGTTTTCAGAGGGGTCTTGCTGATGTGTCTCCCAAATATGTTGTGCACCTTGGAAAACAAAAGACAAAACAAAAAAAAAAAAAAGGGGAGAGGGGACAAGCACATTGTTTATGAAAAAGACAAGTTGTGTGTGAATTTTAATATTCAAAAAACAAACTTGCTTCTTTCAACTTCTGTCAATTCTTGAGTTGGACAATGGTTAATAAATCAAACTTTTTTGAGAATTTTGACTGCAAGGAGAGTGTTTTCAATTTGAACAGCATTGGCAGCATTTATTTCCAGCTGATCTACTTGGAAATTACTCATTTTAGACAGAGAACCATATAGATGTTGTAAGTTATAAACATGCAAAGAGCCTGGCAAGTGTAAAGCAGTGACAACATGTCTGGAAGTCACAAGCTTGCATTATAAGATTGTAATTTTATTTCTTCAGATAAAGACTATGCAGAGGAAAAGAGGTTGCAAATTGGATCTGAAAACTGCATATCCAGCCTTCTTTGCATCTTCCAGAAGACACTTTATCAGGAATGATGGGAAAATATATTTCCCAAAGTTTTAAGGAGCCAAATATTTATCCAAAGCACTTGGGATTATCCTTTCTTGCTTTGCTTATCAGATTGGTTGGTCCCCACCAGGCTGGTGGTGACATGGAGGAGCTCTATCCTGCTGACACTTCTGTTCACTGTCCCTATGTCTCTGTTAAATGCCAGCTGAATGTCACTGCTGCTCACCAGCCAAGCCAGCAGAATAAGGGCAAACCTCTCTCCCCAAGATGTAGCAGGAAGGGCAGCCAGGTCCTCAGCAAGCTGGAAGGCTCTAAAGCACAATGTGATTAACACCTTGTCACCAGCGATGCTCTGTGTGCCTTCAGGACCAACAGTTATGGAAGTGCTGAGTTTATTCACTGCTGATACACAAGCTGCAGTTCAGTGAGATTGATCACATCTTGTGTGGCTTTTTGCACACCTGGGTGTTAAGATTTCAGTCAGGCAAGGTTCTTCTTTCTCGTTTTCTCCTCCACCCTGACCCCCATTTATCAGACTCTGTAAAGGCTTCAAGCTGCTATGTAAATTCAATTTCTTACATGGAGTCAGAGGCTTCATCATATGCTAGGGATGGTCAAGGTGTGTCCTATTATTCTTCCAAGCTGAAATTATTTTGCTGCCCTAATGCAGTTCAACTTGTCACTGAGCTAGGGTATGCTCAGGTTACACTGTCATCTTCATTCCAAGATGCTTTTTCTCAGTTTCTTACTTGGCAGGTATATGCCTGAGTTGCTTTGGGGCCTGCAGAAATGGTTGGGAAGCGCTTCTTCCCACAGATTACTTATGTGACTTTAAAGAAAGCGAGACATGCTGAAAAAGTCACTTGAGAGTCTCCTGAGCCTGAAAGCAAATGACTCTGAAGACCGGAAGGTAGTACTGGTAGGAGGGACAATCCAAGTCCTAGCCTTTCTCCATTGTTCAAAGTCTTTGCAAAAAGTAGGACAGTACCAGTAAGACAGATGGAACAACCCAAGGACTTCCCCTGTGCTGTTGCAGGAAAGTGGGGTGGAGGAGGCTGGTGTGAAAACTATTGCTGTCGTCGGCTTGTCTGGCAGAAGCAAATGGTCATTGAAACAAAATCTTTTTTGAGGAAAGTGTATGCTTTCCAGTCAATATGAAGAAAAATCTTGTGCTCAGTCAGTGAAGTTTATTTTGGAGTTGGACATATATTGAAAGCCTCTAATGCTTTTTCTACCTCCTAAACTCATGGTATTTCAACACATTTGAATAAAATTTAACTCATTTAATTAGTAAAACATATCTAATTGGTTTAAAAATGAAAATCTCTTTTCAGCTTGGTATTGTGAGAAATGCTCACATTTTACCAATAAAATTTAGAGGGGACAAAGTCGGCAAAGCAAAACTAAACTTTTATTTAACAAATTCAGCTGAATCGGATGTGTCTCTCTGGCCTAGGAGACAGATCCAGAACAAAAAGAAACAGAACTTTTTATACTCTTTCCCAGCTGAAAGGTCCCTGCCCCCTCTTCCTATTGGCTGGGAACTGGGGACTCACAGTCTGGCCTGGTTCATCTTCCTGTCCAAGATCCCCCACCCCCCTCCAAAGGCGGGAAAAACCATTAGAAACTAATTATCCCTTAACTATTCTCTTACAGTTCTTTTAGCTTCAGCAAAACCCTAATTCTGTTTCTAACAATATGATAAGCTAACACTGTAAAGGTCATGAGAAAAGCTTAAATACTTTTGTTCTTACTTATCCTCTGAAAAATGGCAAAGTATAATGAAAATCTACTTATCTTTTGGATGAATAAAAAAATTCTCACAAATGGATTGCTAGGTTCTGTTCAATAGGTACAGTTGTTAATTATGGTACTTGATTAAAAAATACATAAGTTACCAAGTCCTTCCATACATGCTTTTCTGCATAGTTTCTATGTTGCTATTACATAAGTGTCACTGAAACAGCAGTTGTGGAATTACAGGGTAATGTTCTTTTATCCTTCTGAGATATCATTTGATTGCAGCAGTCTTTCTTCCTTAGCCAAACAAATATCCAAATATTTTTCCAAATTTGTCATGGTTAGAATTCCCATACCCTTCTACCTTTCCAGGAATTATAAGGAAAATACTAGGAATAAAAGACTGGTTTTCTTTAGATTGTGGCATTGAGGGGTGTGTGGTGGGGATTTTTGTCATTTTATTTTGAAGTTCTGTTACTGGGGTAATTATTTTAGTGTAGGAGATGTATCTAAATATGAATTGAATTTATATACCAGTTGGAAGGGAAGGTAGCTTAATTGATGCTGCAAAAATAGACTGCTGTAGTCATATTGAGAGCAATGACTGCGGGAAAAGAAAAAGCCTTCAGTTTAATATTTTAGCTCATTGTTTATAGACTTCACTTACTTCTGATTTTGGAACTGTGTTAGGTGCTTTAAAAAGTTCTCTAAATCTTCTGCAAAGTAATTTAAAGGACTAAACTCTGCCTTTATGGTTAGCAATGCCCATCTAATCTTACTAAACCTAAATCTGGTTCTTTCATTTCTAAAACCTTCAGTGTCCTGTTGGTTTCGGTGTCAGCTGGAGGTATTGATGTTGATATATGGCAATTGGTCAATGTTAGGTTCTTGCAGGCCTGCTTCTTTTTTAACAGTATTGGCAACTTTGTGAAAAACATAAACACTTGATTTTAATGCATCTATTAAAAATACGAAGGCAAAACATTTTCAGTGAAGCAGCAATGTGAATTCTAATCCATTCAAAAGGTTTATGATCTTCTGAAGTCTTGGAGAAAGTCTTTCCTTGAAGGCAAGGTGGGAATTATATATTTTGAGAGGAATTAATTTCAAAGTTAATTTTTAAATTTGTCTTTACATCCTGATGCCTACAGCTGAATACATGTTTTATATTATAGGGATTTTATAATTATTAATACCATATAAATTATTCAATATAATCCTGGATTTAAGAAGCCTCCAACTATTAAAGTAAGAGACTTTTAAGTACTTCTGAACCCATAAATAAGTTACTAGCACAGTAGCTACTAGGTTATTACAAAGGGTCACCCACTTCAGTATGCTGAGTAAAACTTTCCTGTGTTAGGATCAGGCTAGAAAAGTTAAATATGCAACCACAAATATACTCTGAAATCCTCTAATAGAGAAACAAACATGTGGGCCTCTAGATTAGCAGTTGCCAGTTAGTACTGACTGGATGCCAAAGTATTCCAGAGGTGTGCATGAAAATCAAACAAACTGAACTTTGCAATTTGCATTTCAATCACACAGGAACTTGGAGCCAGTGTCCCTGAAAATTATAAGTGTGCATGTGTGTAACACTGTGGTGAAGAACATTGTCAATAGTATGAAGTACGGCATCAAAAGCAGGTAATTTGACTTCCTAATTACCTGCTAAAAGTCTTGTTAAAAATGCATCATAACAGAGAGCTAACAATGACTTCAAGTATATATGAAAGCTCTTTAGAAAAACTTCAAAAATCTTCCAAGTTTTTGTACTTTCTCTATACTAGTCCTTCCTTTTTAATAGCTTCCTCTTACTCTTTCCTTTTAGTTTTTTTTCTTAAGAATACAGGTTGTTATGGTTTTCAGCATCTTTAATCTTTTTTATATCTCAGTTTTCTACACCCCTGTTTTGATTGCCTTTGCTCATCTGTTTTTAAAATTGTGTGTTTATATATGTCTAGCACTGAGCTTTTTAGAGAGTATAAGCTTATTTCTTCAGAGAACTCAGGTGATATTTTAAGCTTATTATCGATTTTATTCACTTAAACCTGTTGCACTGAACAGTTCTAATGAAATGCCTCGAAGATACCTTTTTAGGAGGCTTTTGTTTTATGAATCCCTCAATTTTGGGTCTATATTCCATTTAAATAAAATAATGCATGTGCTATCCAACACCATGTTATTGACTTTTCTGAATCACTGGCAGTTGAAAAAATAGATTATTTTTTTTAATGCAATTGTGAATTCCTTTCATGGTGTGAAATTTGATTTAAGCTGAAATCTTATACTGCAGATCTCTTAACAAATATTATTTCTAAGTGCCATGTACAGTTTTTTTCCTTTCAGAAAGACAAGCCTTTGACAGAATGGATGAAAATGAAGTCTTGTCTTCATTAAATTACATTCTGTGAACATAATATAACTTTCTCTTAAAAATGTGTCATGAAATAAATGTTTAACTAAAAATAACTAAAGATTCATAATTTGTCAGAAGTATGGGGCAAGGTGAGAAACACATGTACATATCACAGTGAGCTATAATGATGGTCTTTGATTGAAATTGTTAAAAGGAAAATATGTGCTTCGTTTTAATGAAAATGTGATTAAATAATTCCCTTGGAATTAAAGAGAAATCTAGTCTTTATTCTAAAAAAAACCCAGTAAATTTATCTTTCAAGGATTTTTTTTTATTAAGAGGCACACTACAAGGTGGTTAACAAGTGAAACTGAGAGTTACCTTTAAATGTAATTCAAGGTGCAAAATGACCAATGATGCATGTATTAGGACAGTAATCTGCTTTTCTGGAGGCATTTTTCTCATCCATCTTATTGCTGTCAATTGCTAATACACAAAGAGTAAAACATAATAAAAAGTAAAATGCTTAAGAGATTAAATTAACCTGTGTAAAAACTATGGAATAATAGTATCAATATTTAAACATTTTATCAAGGTATGACATTCTTGCTGACAAAATTAAGCACTTTTGCACCCTCAAACCAGTTTGATTTAGGAGATGAGGCATAACAGGTAGTTCAGATTTTTCCAGAAATCCTCTCAGGGTCATGACCAGTAATAACAGTTTCAAGAAGACAAGAGGCAAAAGAAGTGAATATAACTTGTTTGCACTTTCCTATCAAAGGAAATTTAGCATAGCCAATGACAGCATGCTCAGAGTACAAATTAAAACCACAATTTAGTGAAGATGATCATTTAGCAAGAATATCCGTCATGTTCGGATAAAATACTGAAACAACTGTGATAGGAGACTAGATGTGCTTAGTTATCTACTGCTTTAGAGGTGATGCATGTTAGGGGTATATATGTGATCAGCATATACCAAGCATGGCAATATTGAGGTAGGCCATACAGATTCCATTGGATTGTCCTTTGCTTGTTAGATGGATCTACTCCAAGCTAACTGCAGTGCATGAGGGTATTCCAAAAAACAGGAACAACAACCAAAAATTGATTATTAGAGTTAGGTTGTAATTATTGAGCAGGTCTGACAAGATTATCGAACGGACTGTGGATTCTAAAACAGCAGCAATGGAAAGAATCAGCTGCTGAGAGCTTCACCATTCCACTAGCTCAACTTGAAGTGTGTTGTAAGTGGAATCAATATTGCACACGTTCTCAATTCAAATACAAGTCACTACAAAAATTCACTTGCTTTGTCACTAGGAGCTCATTACTGATAAATTATGTTGGAAGGAGATGGTACATTTAATAAAAAAAAAATGGCCATTTCTTGCACAGATCTACAGAAAAGCTCTACGTGGTTTTAGGAGGATGTTCCTCAGCTGTGGTTGACTAACAATATGTTAATAGAATTTTTCCACTGGACAGGGCTGATCTGTTTGAGGAAAGGACTAGAAAGTTTAAGGGACTTACTTCCTGGCAGTGTACCAGCATTTAAGAGTTTATTAAATTCACCTTGTTGAAAGATGCTGGAGCAAGTGTAGAGCAAGTGACAGTTTGGTGAATACCTTATGCCTTCTTCTCTCATGCTAGTAGAAATTCTTACTATGAGAACCTGCTAGGGTGGCATGAGCTGAAAATATCTGGGTGGTTTCAGAGTTATGGACAAATCATAATGTACAGAATAGCTTCTGTATCTTATACAAATCCACAATATCCTAATAGCTTCTATCAGGTGAATGGGAATGTAGAGGCCTCCAGGTCTGATGTATTAGTAGGTAGCACCATAACAGCTGTGTCCAAACACTACACAGTGTCTTGTGTGCTCTCCTCTTAAAAGTTTTAGAGACTAACAAGAGTTTCTGTGATGAGATCTGACATGCTTCTCAGATATGATCTATTGCTATCTATTGAAACATGCTTATAAATGATGGATATATATTGAGCAACAAATATCACCTTTTTTTTACATATTTCATTTCTGGAATGGATCTGAAAATGGTGAAAAACATTCAAATTATAATTTTTCATTAAATAAAAGGGAGAAAATGAAAAAAAAAGTTGTTGGTGCTTCAATGTAATCAATAGAATAAATATTGCACGTTTTTACAATCTGCTTTGTGGAAAATTCTGGGTTAGTAATTTTTCTGGTATGACTGCACAGTCAGCTTCCAGTATGAAATTGTCCACAAGTCTATTGCTTTTCTTTAGTCTTGCTCATTTGAAGTTTTAATAGATTAAAAATGAAATTTGTTAGACTAGGGCATTAAAAATGAAACTGAAACCTTGAGTTGCTATGAATATACAGAAAATTTATCCCACCTTTTTTCTTTCAGAACTTTTGAGTGCAGTTTGCCTGTTCTAATACATTCAGGTACTACAACTCGATAAAATGATAGGGGTTTTTTATGTAGTGAGAAATGGATCCATTTCACATCTTTTATTTGCTGATGTGGTTTTGCTGTAACTTTGTACTTAGCTGTTAGTCACATGCTTTAATATCAAGGTACCTGTAAAATATAAGCTGAAAACAATCAAGAGATCCAGGAATTGCTGAAGAGGAAAACTGCTCGCCAAGCACACCTCGCTCAGCCATCTTGCCATGTAAGAAAAGCCGCCTTTTGTCTTGCATGCAGTAAGCTCCAACAGAAACTTCGAGACATCCAGAACAAATGGTGGATCAACCTAGCAGAAAAGAGTCAATTATGTGCAGACTTGAGTCACCAAAGAGGATTCTCTGAGGCCCTGAAAGCAGTGTACGGACCCACACACCAGTTTCAAAGCCCCCTACTCATTGCAGATGGCCAAATGCTTCTCACAGATAAGACCTTCATCCTGAACCGATGGTCCGAACATTTTCAGACTCTCTTCAGTGCCAACCATGTAGTCCAAGGCTCAGCAATTCAGCACATTACACAACAACCAGTGAAAAATGAATTGGATGCAGCCCCTACTATTTGAGAGACACTTAAGGCCATACAACAGGTGAAAACTGGCAAGGCAGCTGGGGTTGATGGAATTCCACCCGAAGTCTGGAAGCATGGAGGTCAAGCACTCCA
>JAOXXN010000471.1:8687457-8702872 GCA_026770055.1 Myrmophylax atrothorax | reverse complement strand
CACCCCCGTGTCCTTCTCAGAAGAGCTGTACTGGATACATTCATCCCCCAGCCTGTATTTGTGCTTGGAATCGACCTGGCCCATGTGCAGGACCTTACATTTGGCCCTATTGAACTTCATGATGTTTGCGTGGGCACACCTTTCAAGCCTGTCCGGGTCCCTCTGGAGCGGATTCCTTCCCTCCCATGGGTCAACCACTCCCCACACCTTGGTGGTGGTGGTGGTGAGCTTGCTAAGGGTTCACTGAATCTCACTTTCTCTTGTTTAAAGCCTGCAGCAAATTTTTGTTAATGTTTTGTAGTAACTCTGTGCCTTCAGAAGTATAGAGGTTACTATGTCATCACCTGACTTTCTCAGGATGGAATTGGTACCATATAAGGTTTATCCTTTTTTTTTTTATTTTACTTCATGTGAAAAATATTCCTTTTACAAATATTTTCAAAGAGAATTTTTCCATTCTTCCAAGTAAGCAGCAGTTCTTTGAAAATCCCTCTGATAACTAAGCCTCCAAAGAGATCACACAAGGAATAGAATAGAAAGCAAGTTTTCTTTTTCATCCTCCTGTAATACCTTGTTAATGTGTTTCAGTCCTATCCTGGAGGTTTTATTTAATTTTTGATTCTTTTTTTTAAACCTTGGTCTATTCGTGATGGAGTGACAATGTTCTTATTCTCTTGAATATGCCTCAAATTTGTTCTTTCAACTTTTCCTTATATATCAAGTACATTGTTCTCATATCAGAACTAAACAGGAGATGGAAGATGATTGTTAAGTATTTAATTGCCATAAACACTTATTGCCCTGTAATCAGCCTGGCAAAATCTCCTATGCTTTCAGAAGTTAGTCCTTCTAAGACCTGTATGTTACACAGTTCATTAACTTTTCATGCTTGGCTAAAATCTCTTTCAAGTATCTGAAAAATACTGTTTATTTCAAAATAATTTTATTTTGAGTTTTAACACTGACATTTTTCCTTCATTTCATTGTGTGTATCATGTGATAACCCGGCTTTCCACATGGGATGTGAAGAATGGATAAACTGTTTGAATAAGGTGTGACCATATAGGTCATAGTGTGGCAAGGACTTGAACTCTAGATATTCAAAATGGCTATGACTATTATTTACAGGTCATTTATTCCAAATATTGTACTTCTTCAACTAGCTCTGAAGAGATGATTGAGTGCTTACTTAAGCTGACTCATATTGCTCGACATAAATGACATAATTTGATGTAAGTGTACAGTTTTCTTTGATATAAAGAATGTCAACATGGAATGACTGAAATTTGGGTTATCCTTGTTTATGAACTATTGTAAAGATTTACAGTTTTCAACATAGTTCATTAGTCTTCATTTGAAGCACTTAAATTTCAAATCTTAATTCTCTTTTTATTAACTAAAGTACACATAGGAGCATTGTAATTCATCTGCTACTGTCAAAAGAGACTTAATACTGGATATACTTTTGTTTATTTTCCACAATTTATTATGGTTGTTTGTTTTTCATCTTTTACTGTGCTTTCTAAATGTTATGAGGAATCATCATTTCTTTATCTTGCCTATAAAAAAAAATCCCTTTTTTCCAAGCCAAATATTCCCAGTCCTTCAGAGACATTTATGCTCATCTGTATGTTTGTGATTAGCTTCAATGGTGTCAGTGAATTCATCAATTAAGAATCAGTATATATTTGCAGAATTGGGATCCCATTATTTCAGGACATCCTATAGATACTTGAATATGTGTGCAGAGGAAATGAATTGTCCTTGTTTCATGGCAGATCTGAAAATGTGCTCCAATCTGAATAGTTTCTAACTGCTTAGTCCAACTAATAATTATAGGTTATCATAAAACACTATTTATGACTAATGGCTAATGACAACTGATTATCACAAGTGACAGCCACTTTTCTGAGGTGGAAGAATAAGATGATGAGTGTTACACAGTCTCATAATTCTGGGCTGCTTAAGAAAACCTTACAAATAGTTCTTGTGATGACTGGTTCACTAGGAAAAACTCACCAGAATCAGCAGGATACTATAAATATTTTTGTCTTTTCATTTTGGCCCTATTTTCCTTTAGTAAATCATAGTCCTCTTGCCTCATAAGTAAATGGCCTTTTAAGAGCAAAGTTGCTATGCTTACTGTACTACTAAGATTTGACCTGTAAGGTCTACTTCTCTAAAGAAAAAAAAAAACAGCTCAAGTGTTTATTCCTGAAAATAGTTTCTCTAGAGTGGGGAAAAAAACCTGTAAATGACAATATGACACAAGCTAGTCATGCTAGTGAAAAAGCTCCATTCTGCATGGGTCTGCATGAAAAAAACGTAACTGATAAAAGACAAAGTTTTAAAAGATAAAGGATAGAGCGATATTTTTTTTTTTCTTCTGTGCAGGAAAAGCCTGAAAGTTGCTAGAACAGTATTTTATTTGTTTATCCCATTCCATATAGGTTTATCAGGAATCACATTTCTGGTGTGCCAGGTTCAATGAATTCAGAAATAAAACCTAATTTTGAGTGACTCCTTATGCTCCTGGGGTCCCTGCTAGGAGTGACTCCATACATGTAACAGAGCACAGAATGCAAGTTTGTAAAGATGCCACATTCTTTAAGTTTAAGGCTTCTTGTTTAGTGGACTGCAGAACTGGTTGGTTTCACTAGAATTCTGCAACAATTATTCTGAAGTTCTTGAATCAGCAGATCTCTTTCAGGACAGATGTAACAACGTCTTTGAGTTTGCCAACTGTGATTTATTCAGGAATAACAACCTATGCAGTGACATACAGTGCTAACAGGAAGGTCTAGTGCAGGAAGATGATATTTCTTGTTAACTTTTAATCTTACTGAAATTTTATTACATGTTACATGTTCAAAATCATGAGACTTGGTTCAGTACCAAAATGCATATTTTGGTCAGTACCAAAATGAAATATTTATCTATGAAATTACAAAAATAAACTTCAATCAGTTTTCAAAGATACCTGATTATGACTGCAGACCAAAAATTTTATAAAACTGAAAATTTACTTCTAATGTACTTCTCTATTCATGTATTTTACACTATACAAATTCAAATTCATTTCTAGTCTGAAGGATCTCTACATGTAAAAAACCAGCAGAGTTGATGGGATGAAAGTGCCTCTGAAGGATAATGTAAAAAAGAGAGTGGATAAAAACTTGACTTACAGTACTTATGGGAGACAAGTGTCACTTTTCTGTGTGCTAAAATGGCATCTGTAAAAACACTCTTCCAGCTAACACAGCCTTGTAGACTGGAAGAATAGAACAAAAGAAGAATTGCCTTGAGGAAATTTTTTTGTTAGTTATTAAAATTTGAAAAAAACCACCCCAGATAACAAGTGAATCGCTCATTCTTTTATTAAGTGCCAAGTATTTGGGATATTGAGGCAGACTGAGTCATAAAGTATAGGGTGAAAAAGAAATCCCAGAGACCTGCCTTTATTTTCCATTGTTCTTTGTTGCTCATAAGATGTTCTGGCTTTATTGGTCCTTGAGCACTAAGCTGCTCCCTGGAGCTGGTTTGTTCAGTGATGGGAAAGCCTCACTCGTAGATTATTTACATCAGGGATGCTGGGGACAGCTAGAGGTCTCCAAACAGAGTCCTCTCTGTCTGGGAGATCTTGTGCAGAGAGTCTTCTTCTGGGTAGGTAGTGAGTTATTTTTTTAATATCTTTTTGTTGTAGATACATAAGTGAGTGTAGGACACAAGTTGTTGCTTAAGTCCTCCTTCTTTCCTGGGAGGTCAGTTTGTTATCATGGTTTTTTCATCCTACCAACTATTCCCCATCAAGGAGGTTTTGATTGAGCTTACCAGGGATTTCTCTGGGCTTCATCTAAGTCTCTATCGATGTGTTTACTGGCTCACCTTTGCAGAGGTTCTGTCAGAAGGCAATACTAGACCCTGAATTAAAGAGGTAAAATGAATCAAGTAAGGTTCTGGGTCTGCTTCTGGCAACGTTTGCAATTTGCTTGTTAACTTCAAGTTTATGTGTCTGTCCGGGTGACAACTAAGTGTAGGAGAAGTTCTGCTGCTTGCAGGATGTTAACTGAATTTGTTTGCAAGAGGTGATGCTTGGTGCTGAAAAGAAAGGGATGAAAAACCTCAATAACCAAACACATTCACACAGTATGTCAAGAAGGATCTACCAGCATGGCTGAACAACAGTCAGGGGGTCTAGTAATTTTTGGGTCAGAGAAAGGCCTGGACCTGGATGCAAAAAGCATTCCACAAGTACTAGTTTTAGTCAGGTCCTGCAAAATATGACCCCTGAACTAATATCAAGCAATGTTAAGGTTGAATTTTTATTTAGGGCTGAATTTCTAGGAAGCTAAGTTAAGCTAACTAAGGTTAGCTTTTGATTCAGAGAAGCTGCTGGAAAATGGTTGGTTCATCTCTATGACTACTAAGGGTAACCAGGTTAGACTTTGTAAGAGGGTCCAAACTCAAAAACTTTTATATCTAAATTTAGAAGGGTAGTTTTAGACAGATTTTAAGACTTCATGCTACTTTCAGCCTCCTAAAAACATTTAGGAGAAGGAATAGATCCCCAAGATACAGTTAGCTTCTGTGTCAGTGATCACATCCTCACACGAGGGAGGTTTTAGTATGACAAAAGGAGAAAAATGCAGGTCTAGGCATTACAGCATTTTTCTTTTCCTTTTTTTTTGCATTTGGGTTAAAAGGTGTAATGAGTTGGTATAGCTTTGCTCATTCCTGTGCCTCTTTTCTAACTGAACTCTTAAGGAAGAGCTTAGCTTGGAGTTGTCACTAGTTCCTGTAGAAGCTGCTGCTGAATTTAGTGGTGCTGAATACCGAGTCTGGCAGCAGAATTCCACCTTCCATGGCTCAATCACATTTCTAAATTAACTTCCATCTTGAATGTGAAAAGTTTTCTCAGATAGGTAAATGTTAAGCTTTTTTTCCTTTTTTTTTGTCTTTAAGTTGAGATAAGGCAATGAATTAAAAATATTTTTATATTCTACAATATGAATAGGGTAAGGCTTCTAGCCTCACAAAAACTTAAAAGAATAGCTGTACCACAAATTTCCCTGACAGTAACTTAACTGACATGTTCTGAACTACAATTTTGTGATGATTTTTCTTACTATAAAAAGAAATTAATCTCTCTGGATGTCAATGTCTTTCAAAATCAACTGTTTAACAGACTTAAAATATGCAAGAAGTATTTCTTTAAAGACTTTCTTTGCATAATTCATTTTCATTATTCTACAGCAAATGTTTCTTTCAAGGAAGAAAAAGACTTATGGAAAGTGTGTTTTGAAATTATGACTAAGTTTAACAAATTTAAATATAGATGTGGCCACATGTGCTCTCGAACTTTGGGAGCTTCTGAATGTGAAATGGATTACAGTGCTGGCACATTTTCATACCCATTGAACTACTACATGACTGTCTAAATCTTGGATTTCTTTTTTTCTCAAAAAGAACAAAAAAGAAAGCTCTTGTAGTGAAAGATTGTTTTGCAACTTCAAGTGGAGCCTGAAAATGAAATTTCTTAGTCTGTGTAGAAAAGCTCATGTTTTGTCTGATTTTTTTTCCCTTTTATAATATTTTTGTTCTTTAAATCTTTTTCTCCATCCTTGCCAGTATTTCGATATCACACTAGAAATATGTTCTTTTTTATGCCTTTCCACATTTCTAGTTAGTTACCCTTCCCTCCACAGTTTTATAGAGAAGACTTTTAATTTTATACCCTTTTCTTAAAGCCTTATACTTTTTAATATCCTGTAGTGAAGTCCTGTACAGATTGAGAGTCTAAAGTGGAATAGCACCTAGCAAATGCCTGGCTTGGCCTCTAAGAAATGTGTGACTTGTTTTTCTTTATTTACTAAAACTTCCACTTCTGAGAATACAAAACAGCTAACAAGTTTGAATAGATTTTCCTATACCATATTGGCCAAAACAATAAGAACATTCCTTAAATGTTCTACAAAACTACCTTTATAGTCTAAGATCATTTGCTCCTTTCTTCTCTTGACAATGAGACAATTTTAATATGTTTCTTTCATAACTTTACTGGTGTCTCCTTTTAGCAAATCACTTTAACCTGAGTCAGGGTGCTATGAAATTGCATTATAATGTTACATTAGGAATACAAAAATTTTTCTCTACTTTTGAAAGCAAGAAGAGGATGAAAGAAGCTGAGAAGGGTCAAATTCAGAGTAGATTTTTCTGTATAACATAGAGTATCCTCACTCTATGTTATACCTCAAATCTTTATAAAGATAAAAAAAATGATAAATCAACTCTGTCCAAGTATTAAAGAATATAATTTTTTTTTCAGGTAAATCTAAGCATGTTCTTAGTTTTCACTTGTGACCAGGGTGGTAAGGTAGACCAGGAAAGTCACTAATTCAATAATAGGTAGTGATGGAGTAATGTTCTATTTCCGAGAGACATACAAAGGGGAGGTAATTTATAGTTAATATTTATATGGGAAGATTTTTGTAGTGTGATTTAGGACAGATGGCCAATGTACCTGTTGGCTATGACAATATGAAAAAAACTGGTAGATAAGCATTTAGAAAGTCAAAATAATCTCACTTTTTTATATTTTTCATTTCTTATAATTCTGTACAGCACATGTCACATTAGTAACAGGATAATACAGAAAATAAGTTTTGTCTAATTAGTTCTCATGCCAAAATTTAATGTTTAATTTAAATGGAAATATAAAAACATTGAAAAATTAATAACATTTTAGTACCCCATGTATTTTCCTGTATATGAGTCTTATCCTATGCTGTCTTTAATTAATTATCAGAAGCGGGTTTTTAATAGATTAAATAGGTTCATAACGGTAAATGTGATTTAATATTTTTCTTATCTTCTGGCTCAGTCAAGTGAGCTTTCACAACTTAAGAGCATTTTATTCATTTGATGAATGTATGTTCATAAATGGATACTGCCACACTTGAGTTTACTCTATTTTTTGGCATGAATTTCAGCTTATCAGAGAAGCAGAATCTGAAAATGTCTTGAAATCACGGGCTGCTGAAAAAGGGGAACTTCTTTTTCTATTTTTATTTTGTCCCCATCAAATATCTTCTCTAGAGAATCAGAAACCTCTCTGTGTTTCACAGTCCATTTATGTGGATTTTGGCCTTGTCTAGTATAAATAAGTTTGCTATAGGCCTGGGAAAAGTAGAATTTTATTGGATATCAGAAAGTGAAGAGATTTTATAATGCTATCCTTATATGCATGTATGTACAGATATAAAAACATAAAAGTATAGCTATGTGTTGGAATATACAGTTTTAGTGCATATTAAGTAGGTGCTTAGCAATGATTCACAGCAGTCAGATTTTAACAAAGGCTAATTATATTTCTTTTCCTTATGACAGTATAGAACTTTTTGAAGGTCTTTAAGGATTACAAAATAAGAAATAGAATGTTTATTAAAATGAGAAGTTAAATAATACCTGCCTGTCAGAAAAGAGAAGCATTCTAATTTTTTATTTTGCATTTTTATTTGTTCTTTTATAATTTTTTTCACTGAAAATTCATCTAAGGTTGGAGTGTCAAGCTGGTTTTCCTCTAAGATACATCTTTGCTGTTGGTTTGGTTTTTGTTAGTTTGAAAGTTTTTTAAAAATAAAAACAAAACAAAATAAAACACGGTAAACATTAAAGCTTGCCTGGTGCCTTGAAGTAATGCCTGGAGAGACATAAATGAATGCAGTAGTTAGCTGTGAAATCACAACTTAGTTAAAGATTCAACTGATGCAGAAATGAGATAATTATCCATTTTACTTACCCAATGTCATAAACATTTTGAATCTATCTATTATGTGCCAAAATAGACCCTCTGACCAATGCCAACCTCTGCAGAACAGTTTTCAAAGTTGCTGTTAAAAACCAAAAAACAGCTTGAGAAGCCAAACCTTTTAAATGGTCCCTTGATCCACAGGTACTCCCATTTCTCCAACTCTGGATGGCATTTCAGCTGTGGTCTTTGCCTGTTCCCATTTGTTCTGAAGCACAGTGTGTTCCTTGTTGTTTACTTTCTCATCCTTTCCCACTTGGAAAGTCCTATCCTTACCTTGTGTATAACAGTTCTAGTTTCATAAAACTGTTTTCCCCATTGTTTCCCTGAAGATCAGGAACCATCCTGTGTTCAGGTCACAATACTAAGGTGGTAGCTGAGGGGTAAGACCTGCAGTTTCCTGCTGATAGGTGTTTCTTGTTGGTTTGTGGTATTTTTCCACTTTTGATGATACCCTGTTCTTTTCAAGTTGTGTTTTAAAAATGATTTTGCAAGTGATATGATTGCAGAAAAAGAATTTATTATTTTTTTATTTTTTTTACTTCCTACTATAAATCATGCAGCTACTTTTATAGCAGAAAAACCAATGTTGAGGTATTAGGGACGTCAATTTTGTAGTAAAAAATAAATCAGTGCAGGACACTAATGCCTCTTGCTCTACTACTACCAGCAAATCTTTGTACTTGGATTTATGAATTTGAATAAACCATGACTTTGCATATGGATTTTTTTTAATGCTGAAAAACCCCCACATTAAGTAAGTTTTACAGCCTCTGACAGAAAAATGAAGACCTCAGAGCTTTCAGAGGTATCTTGTGGACATATGGAACAAATGGGTAGTTCATAATGCAAATGAAGCGAACAGTGGTTTTGTAGTGTTCAGCTAGAGGCTATGTATATCATCTGCATTTATTAAAGTTCAGGCATCTGTAGCTATTTGAAAATAAAAAGGCACTTTCTGGATGAAAAGTATTTTGGAAGGGCACATCCCTCCCCACCCCGTAAAAGGAACATTAGCAAATTCTACTAGTTACCCTGCCTTGTCTGCTCTTCAGATAAGAGGTGTTATTTGTCTAAGTTTAATTTTAATGCTGCCTTCCAGCTTTTATCTGGTGCTTTCTCACACTCATCTGGTATCCTGGGGATTGGAGGCTTACCATCATTGTTCTCCATTTTGCTAGTAGAAGTCCTTGTATTTCAGAAGCTGAAAGCTCTAGGTTAATTGTTAATTTTTTGTTGTTGACATCAGTGAAAATCTTAGAAAATCAATACTTTTTGTGAAATTATTGCCAACAGAACCATGTCTGTACACTATTTTTGCAGATTCCTATCTCATTGAAATTATGGGTAGGAGAAGAATTGTGTAGGACTACCTGACAGAAGAATTATCTTCTTTGTTCTCCTATCAGTGATTTGGTGCTTGTTCATTTCATTATATTTCCTAATACAGCAAAGTATAAAGATCTTCACATACTAGGCTGATATAGTGCCAGCAGAATTTGTGTTTCATTGTTAGTCCTAGTAAATGTAACTACCCAACAAAGCTGTCACCAAGAAAAAGCATTTCTTTCACTGGGAGGTGAAATGGCATACTTTGTAATGAAGTAGTTCTTTACCTGAGTAGCCAGGTGGACTTTGTCTTGTAGTCTTATGCTCTGTGAGTGTCACTTATGCTAAGTGACTGTAAACTCTGGCCTATGTGACCCCTTTGGAATCTACAAAGTCAGTGAATCCATGGACAGCATGTTGTGCAAATCAAATTGCATTGGTTTTGGTCACTCAAATTAAATTATGCCCAACTATGAGGCAGACAAACTTACTTTGTCACCTTATACTTGTTCTCCTAACTTTTTTTAATTGTCCCTATCTTTGTGAAATTATTTTTGTCAGATAGTAAGGCTTTTTAAAGGGTTCAGTAAGGCTTTTATTTTTTGAATTACTGCCTGTATTGTGATTTCAAATATAGGTTATTACTGAAGTTTATAATATTTATGTGTGTGTGTGAGAAGTATTAGGAATACTAAACAAAACCTTCCAGATCTTTAATATGTGATTCAGAGGTCATTATTTCAATAAAATGTCCCTGATTTACAAGTAATATGCACAGCCTATATATGAAAATGTCTTGTAAAGCTGAGAGGAGCATTTTGTAGCCAAGGTCTTGCTCACTTTTGTTTTGTGAAGCTGCAGATTACATGAGTATGGAATGAGACACAGGGAAATAACCTTTCTGACCTGTGTTTGTGATCCAAAGCCAGCAGTGCAGAGTATAAATGTAAAGTTCATCTCAGTAACACTCAATTACGAGGGAGGTGGGGACATACTGGAGAGAGCCTAGCAGAGGACTAGTAGGAACTGGAGCATCTCTTGTACAAAGAAAGGCTGAGAGAGCTGGGACTGGTTAACCTAGATCAGATGTCCATGGAAACTCATCAATGTGTATAAATACCTGAAGGGTGCTAAGAAGACAGTCAGGCCCTTTCTAGTGGTGCCCAGTAAGAGGAAATGGGCACAAACTTCAGATGCTGCAGCAGATTCCTTCCAAATATCAGAAAAGACTTTTTCACTGTGAGGGTGACCGAGCACAGATTGCATAGAGAGGCTGTGAAAGCTCTTTCCTTGGAGATATTCAAATGCCATCTGGATGTGGTCCTGTACAAGTATGTTCCAGGGTGATCTCATTTCAGCAGGGGGGGTTGGACCAGATGACCTCCAAAGGTCCCTTCCAAACTCAGCCATTCTGTGATCCTGTGTGAATCTCCTAAAATGAACAGCCTGGGTCCTGTCCTCAGGGCAAAAGTCAGATTTATTTCCTTCGTTGGATTACTTAGGGCCATGTTCTGCCATATCACATTACAGTGTTTTGTATATGATGTCATTCAAGATCACACAAGTAACCCCAAGTGAAAGCACAAAATTAAAGGACTTTTTCTCTCTCCCTACAGCAGTATTTTAAATTGCAAATTTCTGGCTTCTTTTTGTGCTGCTTTAATTTGCTGAGAGAAGCTGTGAAATCACCTTGGCTTGGAGTGCTAGTTATACTATCCATCTAGTTGTATTCTATTAAGTTTATTGATAACTGATCTGAATAGTATGGAGGGAAACATCTCTAATGATAGTTCAGTGGCATAAGTGACATAATGGGCAACTTAAAAAATAAGCAGGCATACTTTACCATAATACAAGGAACTTTATATTCCTCTTCATTTATTATATTTTTACATATAGATACTGTGTAGCTGGAGAAAGTAAATTATCTTCTCCATTTGATTCTTCCATGGTGGAGTAATATAATATCTCATAGTCTCAGAATCACCTTCCCTAACACCTAATACTGTTAGCCATGAAACCTCACCAGAATATCCATACATGGCTCAGAATATGTTTAATCTGAAGTAATTATCAGTCTGATGATCAGATCAAGATGCCTCATTGCTACTCATCTTCTCATTACTTGCTGAACACTCGAATGAGAGCATTTAAGAATGAGGAGTGAGGAGAAACCAGAGATGTATGTGGAAGTGTAGCACTAGTTACATTCTAGACTAAGAGGCAGTGCTGATGCAGTTTCATGAGTGCTTTAATAGAATACTCTTTTCCTGATGAATTCACTCTCTGACCTTGAAAAGTATCATATTTATTCACGTATTTTAAAACTTTACAGTAATGTAAGCCTGTGGAAGGCACAAAATGATTCAAGGGTACGTTATTACCATTTTTTTGGTTAAGTGTTCAGATATTTTAAAACTATTAGTTTGAAATGTTTGATGAGTAACAATTAATTTATGCTACATCAGGGTGATTGTAATGCATGTAGATATTGGTTTTAATGTGAAAATTAGAGTAGCAAAAATCTAACTGGAGATTACTAAACCCTCCAGTAACTGTAGAACATGATATACTGTACCCCTCAAAGGCACAACAGTTTTCAGAATTCAGGCTATCGTGCAATGACAAGATGTAGGATAACTTAATTTTACTAAAATTCCTGTTACAGATCAAAAATATGCCTCTATAGGAACATAACTAAGGAGCACCCAGCTCAATATGCAAAATCTAGTTCCATCTTACTGTAGCTGTAAAATTTGAAAAAAATGAAACAAAAAATTTTAAACAATTAAAGGAAATGGGTTGAATATATTTTTAGTGGTGTTAAATGATATCTCTCTCATGCAAATATATGGGAAACTTGTAAACCTCTATAGGATCATTATTGAATATGGTAACAAGGAACAGATGATTATTTTTTCTTAAGTTGATTCCTTATTTAGTGGCACTTTTGAACAACATGGGACTTTGTTTCCTTCCTCATGTGTACATTACTTTGGGAAGGATTTCTTCTGTCCCCCCTTCATCTAAATTTCTTTCTGGCTTTCTGATTTTTCTTCTTTATATGCACTATAAAGATCTGTGAGGAAATACCTGTTTTCACTCCGCAACTGAAACAGCTCAAATTTCTTTCATTGTGTTATCACACAGTGAGTAAGTTGTCCCTGACATCTCCTTCAGATTTACTTTTGCAGGTCATGAAATTCCAGTGCAATCTTTGATATTTGCCAGCTGATAAGATTACAATTAGTGAAGATAGAGCTGTTTTCTTAGCTATGATGGGAAAGTTGAAGAAACTTGATAGACACGTCTAACTCACAGCCAGCCCATTTCAAGAAGAAAAATTTCACATACCATAACCAGAAAGCTGAGTGAAAAGTACTAAAGCTTTGTGCATATGTTGGCTGATTCACCTTCAACAACACCAAAGAAGCATGCAAGGAAGACAGAGCACAATTCAAAGACCCTGATCTCACTTGCAAGAGTAACTTGAATTGTGAAACCACAGGTTTGGATTGCCATTACTGACTGAAGATCAACTGGACAAGAGGCCTCAAGGGTTTTGATGTGCAACATTTTCTGTATTAGTTAATTTGAATTCCCAGGGTTCATGATGATTTAGCAGTAAATTGAAAGCAGAAACTATCAATTATTTCTGAAAATTATTCCTGGGAAATCCCATATTAATAACAAGGGAGAAAACATTAATTACAGAGAATTGGGATTTTTCTTTGCTATTTCATATCTTACTTTTAGGATGGTGATGAGCCATTTGATTTATCCAGGACACTGGTCCCAGCATCTTACATAGAGAGTTAATAATCTGCTAAGTCTTTTATTTCTTACAGAGTGTCATTTATATCAGCTTGATCTGCCCATTGTTCAAAATAACCCCAAGCCACAGGACAACAGTAGTGTTGAATGTGAGCTAATAATCCGTGCTATGAAGTAGGAGTGATAACCTGGGTTCAGAGCCATGAAATTGCATGCACAGAGCTCTCCAATATCCATCAGTATGGAAAATGTAAACTGTGAATAAAGAAAGGAAAAAAAAATTCTTTAGTGCTCTAGTACACAAGAGAGAAAATGTTGGAGAAAGAAAAGGGTGAAAAAAGTGGTAGGATGGTTAAAGAGGAAAACAAATAAGATGTTTGCAGAACCTGCCTTTACAAGAAGAGGAATGAGATACAGCATACATAGAAAGAGTTGGAAAGCCAGACTAAAGTTAAAATCAGAGAGTTGTGTTCTGTAGAGCTCTGTGGCCCATAAACATTGATAGATGCTTATAAATGATGGACATTGCCAAGGAGCATTCCTGGATAACTAAGGAAGGAGAGATATACCTGACAGATGAGGAAAAAACAGTAGGTGAAGTCTGGGAAGAGTGGAATACTCAACACGTGCTGCTCTCGGAAAATCCTTTTCTGCTTTGCATGTTGGTCTTCTTACTCTTACCCTCTCTGATGACCTTCAGTTTACAGGAATATTTTCAGACTAAAACATTGTGCATTTTAGCAGCACACAGACATGTATCCCGTTGCTGCAGTTGAAAGTCTGGTGCCCTTAAAATTGATAATGTTAGTTTAGCTGAAGGGAAAGAAGAAATAGAATTAGGATCTTGGTAGTTTTTCATACTTATTCTTTTCCATGTTTGCATAGCCTTTAGTCTATGGGGACTCCTGAGATCTTAAGAAAGAAGTATTTAAAATCAATACATTTAGAATATACAGTGAGTGATCAGTGCATGTTTTATTTCCAATTCCTAATTTATAACAGGACTCAACTATTTAATTCCTTACTTTTTGTCTGTAAGATGGTAGAAATTTCTTTTATGTCTTTATCTTTTTGAAAGTTGTATAAATCACTTTAAATGTAGAAACAGAAATTTTTCTCTAGGCTTTAGCTTGTCATTGAAATGCCTTATTTCTTCAGCTATCAAGTTGTTTTCTGTTTCTTTTTTATATCTGTTGATCATTGTGCAATTGGGATCAAATATCAAATTTTATGAATATTTGTAGTGTGTTTAAATCCACTGAAGATCTTCCCATATGAAATGTAATCTTAAATTTATATTGTTCCTTGACAAATTTATGGCTCAAATCAGCTTACTTTCCTAGGTCTCTGATATGAATTTACTTAAGTAGAAGATGCACACAGAGCGTATAAATATATTACATGAATTATTTTTTTAATATTTAATAAAATTTTCTTATTTTTGACAACTAGAAAAGTAAGAAACAGTGTTGTGAAAGAGACATAAGTAGTCCCTTAATGTCATGATAATAACCCCTTTGCAGTCCTTGCCGCCCTGATTCCATTGACAATTGTTTCTCAGAGACTTCTTTTCTCCCCTTGATAGCTTACTTTCTCTTTGTTTGATGGATGGAAGGAGTGAGAAGAAGCAGAATACATAATATTGTTCTTTGAAAGCATGTCAACTCAATGATTTTTATCCACAGATTTCTAGATAGATTATGCAGTGGTGTTTGAAAAATTTTTGTATGTTACTAGACATGGTGGAAGCCAAAAAGTGGAACAGTTATGGATAAATATTCCCCAGAAAGCTTTTTATGGTAGAACATCAATATTTAAAAAAGATATAGTGTGATAAAATATATTATACATAAATTACACAATGAGATTTTACATGCTTTGATGAATTTCTTTGTAATAAAAAAATGACATGAGAGAAAAGGAAGGTTAGAGAATAAGTTCTCCCTGCTATTCCTGATTTTCCTCAGTCTGAACATTAACAACGTGACTAGCAGTGCTAAAACTAACAAAAGAAAGTACTAAAAGAGGGACATTTGCACTTGAATTTTAGAAGGGACTTGTGTAGATTTTTTTGTTGTTCCCAAAAGATGGCATATCCTGCTAAACTGAGCAAACATTTAACAGCAGCACAGGTAGGAGCATCTTTTATGCAGTCAAGCTCATTGGTTTGCATACTTTTTAATTTTTTTGTGATTAATAGCGTAATACAATTCTTCATCATTTTGTTGTAGTTTCTTTAAAGGTATTGCTCAATTATACAGTAACTGGAAGTGATAGAATGGCCACTAACTGTACAGCATTGGAAGAAGGGAGAGGTCTCTGCCTGCCTCTGGATGTGAGAGGGTGCAGAGAAGGGAGACAACGTGACCAGTCTGGGAGTCCAGGTAAAGCGAGAGTTTATTGGGAAATACCAGAGGTTTTATAAGATCTCCAGGGGAAGGTGCCAGATCTGGGACTGGATTGGGCGAAAACTCAGGAAAGGGAAGGGTCTTAGGTACCCAGGCT
>JAOXXN010000471.1:8658727-8671619 GCA_026770055.1 Myrmophylax atrothorax | reverse complement strand
GGTGCTTGGAAAGCTTTGGGCTTAGGTTTAGTTTCCAATGTTAACATCTGGGTTTGAATGCTAAAAGAGATGGACAATGTGCAAAACTGACAAACTTCTGACTAAGGTCAGTAGAAAAAGAGGCATAATAATTGTGTTGAGCATGATAAAACCTAATTACTAACCTATTACTGGATATATTCCATCTTTGTAGCTTCTTTGAGAGCATTAGAATAGGCTCAGAACCTCTTACTACTGTGGGAGTTGCTGCCTTAAACTAAACTGGGTTGTATGTTATGTGCTTGGCATGAATCTACTCTGTTTATGCACATATTTTCCAGTTTAAAAGACAGTTCCCCAGCAATAACATGCAGAATATGATCTCACTGGTAAGAAATCGAAAAATAATGAATAGAGGAAGAAATCAAATGGGATTACTTTTTCTCAGTCTGTGAAAATATAGCAAGGAAAAAAACCACCCAGGCAGGTGTCCAACTGACTTAAAAAATGTAATAATAATGAATGATAGTGATATAATAAAATGGACATATTGCGAACTGTACCATTATTTTGATGGGATGAGTGATGCATGCAATGACTTCTTCTCCTGTCTGGTATTTCCTATCAGTGATGTGACCTTTGCTAGACAGGCTGACAGCTTTATTGGAAGTGAATGTCTAAGCACATATGTAATTTTTTCTCCCATATGGTTGTAAACACACAATTATCCAATGTATTAAAATTAGAAAAAAAAAAAGAGTATCATGGTCATGCTATCATGGTTTCTTAAACACTAGGAAACTGAATAAAATTATTTTTTGCAAGATCTTAGGAGAAAAAAAGTAGTTTATGTTAAACAAATTTGTAAAATACCATTCAGTTTGAGGCACTGGATGGGGAAATCTGATAATGCACACAGAAAGATTATCCTTTATTAATGAAGTTTATCAGTGAGGGATCAGGAAGAACTTGAACCATTTTAATTTTTTTCCTTTCTGGTTGCTCAGATACTGGGAAAGGATTGGGTTTCATGACTTCAGCAACACACAGTTCCTTCCAACCTTATTATAATCAGTCCTGGTTTGAGACAGCTTAATAAATAGTGGACATTAAAATAAAACACTTTTTCTTATATAACCTACTGATAATAGGCACATGAATAACTCCAGGTGAGCCAAAACTGTTGGGTTTTAATCTCTAAATTTCATCAATCTTTTTACTTCAGTCCTATCATTATGCCAGCATGTATCTGTATTTTTCCATAAGCTGCAGGTTTTTTAATAAGAAGTATCTACACTGTAAGTCATGCATAAAAATAAGTGGATACATTTGGGGCAAACTGTGAAAATTACTTAGTTTTATTTATTTATTATATGTAGTCCACAGTCATAAATATTTCAAATGTTCATAAGAACACTTGTATTTGTAGGTACTTCACAGTGCACTATGATTAACTTGAAATACAGAAGTGGAAAAAGAGATAAAACACTTGAATATTCATTATTTCCCATCTTGACTATAAACAAGGTATGAATAAGTGGCTGCCCACATAAAAAGTTAATTATATATGTCTGTTGAAAATAATTAACAGAATATGTTGGTTTAGATGAATGAAGTCTAAACCTAAAAGCATATTTTAACTGTTGTCCCTGTTGGAAGATCATTTTGTTCGAAGTTCAGGTGTCATTATCCATGGGGATAATGCAAGGCAATGGGTAGATGTATCATGCATGAACATGCATATTTTAGCCTCCCTATTCATTATGGTGTGTTTGAGTTTCCTTTAGAAAATTATTCTTTCTGTCACTGCCCTTGAGCCAGTCTGTCAGTTTTATTTGTATGGAATAGTAATAATTTATTCAGAACTACTCCACTTGACTCTAAGGTTTGTTCACACACTAAGTACTTCCTATATTTTGAAGGGCAATGTGTTGGCATTTACTGCTTCTATCTCAGTTTGGGGAGCAATAATGTCTAAATTAAGAAAAGATTAGAGATATGCATCATAAAGACTTTCTCATTTTGATTTAATAATCTTTACTTATTTGAATAAATTGCTTAATAGCTTCATTTAAGAGTTAGTAATAATTTCTTGTTGTTAGGTGGTTTTGGAGTGTTGACATTCATTAAAATACTGTCAATGAAAAGTAGCCACTGTTGCATGTTATAGACTAGATCAGAGATTAGCAGAAAGAGTAAGTGTAGTTTAATTCCATGTTTTAGATAAAAGCTTGAAAGGAATTTTTGTAGTACCCCTGAACTCCATCCATATGAGGAAACTTTTTTATTTAAATTATGTTTTTGAAAACTGTTGGAGTTTTATTACTGTCAAGGCAACATTTTTTTCAAATGGCTGTCTCCCTCCACTTCTCTGATATCTGTTCATTTTCCAGTGTCGTGCATCCCTGAATAACATAAATGCAAAATTTTTGGTAGAAGTTAAATTCCATAGGTATAAATTCATAATACTATCTTGGAGGCAAACTCTTGCAAGTTTGATCAGAATTGCTTCAAGGTTTGCTGAATTTCTGTACTAGTGATAAGAGATGGTCTCTTTTCCTAAGAAAAAGTCAGAATTAAAGCATAGCAAATTTGGAAATTTGTGATTAGGAACATGAGTGGAAGGTGGAGTCTGTTAACACCTGGTGCCTGATGCCTCAGTTGGTACTCTGTGTTGAGAATTTAGCTTTGATTATTCCAGTTTTCCAGATTATTACTTAGGCTCTGAACAATTAAGCAGAATAAAACATTTTTATAATTAAATTTAAATTATAACATTCTTCCTCCCAATTTCTTTATGATGTTATTTATTGTGTTTAAATATAATATCTGTCTCTTTCTTCCTTTATTTTTGCTATTTACCTCTTCTTTTCCTTGGGGAGAAAGACTTGTATATGTAGGGGTCATTTGTAAGGAAAAGGCATTATATTTGCAACCTCTCATCTTACTCTCTCCCCCTTCTCTAGAATACTTCAAAAGTCCCTATTTTCATACACAAGTCTTAGTTTCAGTGACCTGGCCTTTTCAACTGGAATAGTATTCCTCATGAGAATTTCCTACTAGATCTGCTGCTAGACTCAGTGACTATATGATCTTTCTCAACAGTGAATGGGAGCTGACTGCCTCTGAATCTACCCAAGAACTCAAAAAAAATTCTAACTTTTAAGTAAGGCTTTACCTAACTAGCTTTGGCTTTAAGCTCCATCCATCACAAAGTACATTTTTTTGGTCTTGGACCAGGAGACTCAGCAACATGCACAATTATGTCATTGATTTACTGGTGTGCCACTGTATCTCTTAAGGTTAATGGAATAAATCTCTTCATACTTTACTGCAGATAATAGGTAGCCAACTCCCTTGACTCTGCTCTTAAACCTGTCAGCAAAAAGTTGCAGAGTTCCCAGGGCATGTTTGAGTTCCCTCCAGTGGTGCCTAGGCTTATTCCAGGAAAAATGATACAGCTTAATATCCTCAGGATCTTGCAAATGAAAAAAAGAAATATAGCACACAGGCTGCTTGTGTTTTAGGGTTTTTCCCATTAATTTCATATATTTTATATACTTAGCTTGAGCAGTCTCTTGATAATACAATTTGACTTCCTGCATATTAAACAGCCAGAAGTCCATTACATTATTCTCTCACTGATTATTGAGCAATAAGCTCAATACTTTGTTTCCTGAAGCCTTCAGGAGCCCCTAGAACAAACTTATTTATTTTTCAGAGCTTAATGTCCGAAGTCCATTTCCTAAAGTTTACTGTTAAGCTGTGAATTGCCCATCTAAAGAATGTGATCCTCCAAAGAGACTATCAATTCAGTGACACTATTGAAGGACGAGGGATATCTACCTTAGCGAGTACTAGAGCCAGGGCTACAGCAGATATTTGCACTATATTTTTAGATTAAAATTAGAATCATGCCATAGAAATAAAATGTGGCAATTTCTGAAGTTCTACTTGTCAAAGAAACAACTCTCTATTTTTTTCCTCTTTCAGAGGCTGTCAATATTCTTATTTTTTATGGCAGTCAATACAGCTAGAGTGGATATAAAATCACACACTTAGTGGATGGAATATTCATTCTGTCATTGTTCCAATAAATAAAGAAGAATTGTAATAAGATTAGTCTAAAAATAGTACTACTTGTATAACATGATGATGGCTGATTTATTGTCTTACTTGAAGCTACCAGTATATGCAAACCCTTTTAAAATTCATGTAGAAATCCAGTCCACTTCACAGTATCATCAGTTGATTATTTTCCTTTGATATTAACAGAATGACAACCAACAATTTCCATTTAGTTGACTATGAAACCTTTTTGCCAATGAAATACTTGTACCTTTCAAAGATTAGTAAATTAAATTTCCATCTTAAAGTACTAATTGTTAAAAGGAAATACAAGGAAAAAAGATATTAATGCCCAAAGAATTGAGTGGACATAGCCCTATGATTGGTGATTTTCTTGCTTGCTGGCTGTGATGTTGCTTCATGGCAACTGTTTATACTGATTATACTGAGCATACACATGTGGGACAGGTTATACTGTCTATGTATGATTGTCATCAGAAAACTGACCAAAAACCATGCCTGATTTATTTCAGCTTTACTTACAACACTTTTACCTGGTAAAAGTAAGAATATGCCAAAAATCATAAACAACAAGTCACAGTTTTTGGCATTTATTTTATAGTTTTATTTGATTTAATTTTGGAGTACACTGCAAGGATGCCTAAAGAATGCTAATGGTTCAATTGGTATTTATAATTGTACATGATAGTATGAACAGATTTTTTATTTCTTAGTATTTGTTTTTCTTTCTATATATGTGTTTTCCTTCTGTTTTCATTTGTGATCACTTTTCTTTTATTTGCACTGCATTAAAGAAGTAATTATTTTTGCCAAAGGCTTGACTGGTATGTGTTTACAGAATACTTATTCTTAATGGTAACTATTCTGACTAATTGTCAGCTTTACATATAATCCTACACAAAAACCTGCATTCAGTCCTAATCTCTAAAATGGTGCAATAAATTAAAAAAAAAAATAAAGATCAGCAAAAATATGCTTCTTGTGGGTTTAAGTTAAGTCTAATTTGTTAAGAAACCATTTATTTTTCCCTTACACTTACTTGTTTTTATTTTGGACTTCATAAATGCTGATGTTTTGTTACCAAAGATACAAGATAAATACCAGTCTTCTGCTCTCAATGTTTAGAGCTGATAACTCAATTTTTGAAAACAGAAGTTTGCTCACTACTAGTAAATTAAAATGTAAATAATGGAGGAAAAAAACACAGAATCTGTAACCTACTAGATTTTTTCACACCATAAAATGTTTTGCACTCAGCCCATTCAAAATACTCCCACATTGAAATTATGCAGAAAAATAAGATAGCCTTTAAAGGATTTTTGTGATAATCCAGGCAGTCACCTATGATGTGGAAGAGTCAAATTCTAACTCAGTATTCTGCATGACCATGGGTGGTCCAGAAAAGGGATATCTTACTTTGACAACCTAAATAATACTCTAACCACTGGGTTTATGAACTTGATCTTTTTCTTCTTGGTCCAATCAATATTGAGCTATTTGTACAGTCTTTTAAGACTGTACAAGTTTTTAAGACTTGAGAAACTAAGTCAACATTGAATTTTGAGATGTTTCTGAATGAGAACTGGGACATCTACTCCTCTTCCAAGGTTCAGACTGTTAAGAATTTTATCAAAAGAAATGTACCCAAACCTCACAAAATTTTTGCACTAAAAATTCTTGAAGCTAGTGGAACATTCCAAGGAGAACTTTATATATCAACAGATCATGTTTTCCAACCAAAACAAAAAAACCCTCAAACCCTCTGAATTTATGTTTCATTCAAGAAAAAAATTCTGCTCTCCAGCTCAGAAATTTATGAAGACGCAAAGACATGGCTGTTTATCTTATGTTCTGTCTCCCTCCCCGCACTCCAATCTTGTAATTAAAATAAGTGACACAAATTTAACAGGTTGTCAGAGCTATCTGTAGGGCAATTCTTTATTGCTATAACATTCTACTATCTTGATAGCTTCTTATACATTAATGTTTTCTAGCATCCATCTGTCTTTGCTAAGGATGCCTAATTGTGAAAATTTTGCACTTCCTGAAAGCTCAAAATATAAGGTAAAAACCCCCAAACAACAAAATGAACAAGGCAAAATCAAACCAAACAAACCAGCCTGCCTGAAATGTTAGGTTTGATCTTATTTACAGGTGAAAAAATCCTTGATTTCTGAGAATTGTAAACAAATATGTTAATATTTCACGTGCAAAATCTATTAATAATTTTTCTTGTAGGCTGGAATACAGTGAATTGTTTCCTGGAAAAAACCTGAACTATTTGTAATGCTCTGTGACCATGTATCTATTAATGATCTGCCAGCTCTGATCCCCAAATCAAACATAAATGCACACAAAAAATATTTTTAAAAAGAACTGCTTTTTTTTGTATTAAATTACATTAATTTCATGCCACTGGGCTTTAAGTTCTGTTCCTTTAAATTACTGTGTAAAAAGGCACATGGGCATTGGGCCATTGAGACTTGTTTCTGCTGATGTCAAAGGAATTTATATGCAGGGGAACTGAAAAAAATGCTGAAATATAGTAATATAAAATATAAATATAGAAATATAAAATACAAATATGCAAAATAATTATATCAAACTCCATAAATCATAATTGGATTGGGGCTTGCTTTAATTTAATTAGATGTGGCTCTCTGGCTCTAATGCCCAGACAATTTCTAGTCTTAAGGCCATTGTTTCTATAAAACACCGGTGTTCTATTTTAATTGTCACTGCAACTGCTCATTCTTGTGGCTTGTAGGGTTAAACACTAGGAATTGGGAAAAAAATGTGGGATTCATTTTATTGTAATCTTTGGCTAGTAATAATCATAACCCCAAGTTGAGAGAAGTAATTTCCATTGTCTCCCCTGGAGAATGCAACTCCGTATCACCCAAATGCTCTTTACCCCAGAAACAGGTTTCAATGGAAAGAAACAGTATACTGGTTAATATATTTTTAAATTTATATTTCAATTTCTCAATGTCCCTTATCAGATTTTAAACTATGAGAAAAACCTGACTTTGTAAACAAAGCCCTAGTAATAATTATGCCTGTAAAGAAAGCACATCTGAGAGTATAAGTTGGCAACAGCTCAGTTAAGCTTTTTTCCTTTCTTTTTCTTCTCCTTGTCTTTATATGAAGTATCATTTCCATCTAATGCATGCTAAGAAGAATATTTTTCTGCTAGTTTTATCTGGTGTCACACGTGCACATCCAATAAATGTAGGAGGATGAAACTCCCCCGATATGAGAGAGTTGGCTCATGTTCATGGATGAAGTAGAGAAAACGTCACAGACTCTCAAAACCGTTCATAACACTGAACATGATAAAAGTGGAAACATCAAAAATAGACACAGATATAACAGAGAGTAACATTTCAAAACAAAAATTTAACCTCAGGTGAGTTCATATTTGTGCATTATTACTTTTTAAATACTTTAGCATTTTGCAAGTAGAATTGAAAGATTCACTTTACAGGAAAATAATGCAAATCTTACTTGAAACTTGGCAAAAAACCCATAAGCAGCTGCATGCTAAGGTATATAAACAAGCTTTTCTTGAACTTTTGTAGCTATGAAAGTGTGTGGCTGAATTGCTAAGGCAAACCATATTTAAAAAATACCAGACCTCAACAAAACAACTCTCAAAGCAAAAAGCAACAAGAGGGCATCCCATGATTGCTAAAGACTTCCACATACTAATTTCTCAGCTGAAAAATGGAAATATAATTTGGAAATTTATAGCTCTGCACACTGTTCTAGGACCTAAATGTTAAATACCTACAAGGGGCGTAAATGCATTCAACCAGCCAAGTGTAACAACCCTTTTAATGATTTGAAACAGAGTAAGATCCAGAACAATTACTAAAAAAAATTATTCTTCAAGTCTAAAAGCTACAGTCCAGTTCAAAATTATTAGCAGACAGAAAGTTGTCAGAATTTAATCATTCCACAGTATTGTTCTAAGGTGTTTTTCTTCAACTCCAGTTTGCAGTTTCGCTCTTCCAGATAATTCCTCTTTTCCAATGATTTTTATATGAATGTAAAGACAAATCTGTTTGCACTTGACATTTTGAATAATCCTTTTGTGTTGGGCACAGGTCAAGGAACACAACATGCAAGAAAATGCTTTAGCTGCACACTTTAGCTATTAATTCTCCTGAGAACGGCCACTAATTTCTTTCAGGAGGTCATAATTTCTTTCTTACATCTAACAACTAGATTTCTAGAACCATTGTGAAAGCCCTAATTTTTTTCTCCTTAAGAAACTGAAGAAAAAATAGTTTGTTTATTTAGAAATCATATCTAATGTTGGCATGTCCCTCCTCACAGAAGGATTTTTCCTCTCTATCTTAGGTCCATCAAGTTTCTGCTATGAGAACCAGGTCATCTTTAAGAGCTTCACTGGACTGAAGAAAGTGCCTACACCAGGACTTTGCTCTATCCCTAGGTTTCTAGGGAACTTGGCATTTTCTAGGTAAGCATTTTCTTTCCTGTATAGAGACATGTATATATATTGCTTCTGAGGGTTCTGTTTACAAAGTGTGATAGGTTTTTTTGGTTAAAGGCTGACAAAGCTTTACCTCAGCCATTTGTCTCTCTTTTTCTTTTTTTTTCATGAATAAAATAACCCTTCTTTGTATTATATATGTCATTATTTTGACACAGTAAAACTAACATAAGGCAGAGGAAAAGAAATCACTTTAGTAGCTGACTACTGCTGCTTTGTGCCCAGTCTTGCCTGACTGATCAGCACTGGGTCAGAACTCTGTCTGCAGCTGCCTCTGACAGGTGCACACATTGGTGGGAGAGGGGAAGAATTTGAAAGTCTCTTTGCTGGAGAGAAGCCCATTGTTGCATTAGTTCTCATGAGGTCCTTCATGACATCAATGTCAACTGAAATCTAGCCGGAAAGAGAAAGGGTTTTGAAAAATCTGTAGTCCCTAAGAATAGATTTACTCACCCTTCTTAAATTCCTCTGGCAATGATGGAACTGTAGTGATGAAGTATGACAGTATGGAAATATGAAAATCCTATTTCAAACATAGAAATTCAGATCAAAATGTGTCTGCCTGCATAACAGAACTGTCTTCTATTGTAACTATGAATATTGACAGCAACTACCTTAATAAATAAGTACATATATTAAAGCATAAATGTATACTTTTAAAATTAATCTAAAATACTTTGTTCTAGTATGAATATGACTTTCCTTTAGGTTTTGAAACTGAACCCAAGGGCTTTGTAAAAATGTATGAATAAGTTCATTATGATGAAATATTTTTCTAGTTAGACTGAACAGTAAATAATGTTTACTCTCATAATCAAGTATATATAAAAATTCATATATAAAAATGCAAAAAATAAAGGGTTTATGGTCATTATAGCAAATATTTGTAAAGTCTTGATTTTATAGGTTTGTAGACTTCCATATAATTTCAAACCAGCTTTGATGCTAAAATGAATAGTTTACATAAAAGTCTATTCCAATAGATCTGTTGCAGTGAACTTACAGAAGAGGAGTAGTCTCTAAACTGTCACAGTCATTTTTTCATTTCATTGTAACTCAAACTCATAGTCTCAACAGAATTTTTCTGTCAACATGATGAGATTGTTGTGACATCTTGCAAGCCCCTGAAGTTTATGGCAAATTGATATTCATAACATTCTATAAAGGGACTGTGGTAGTATGCACTTAGTGATTCTTTTTTAACTCAGTGTAACTACTTTGGCCACCGTACATCAAAAGTGCTTAAATTGTAGGTAACAAGTACTTTAGCTGTTCTTTACAAATCTGTGAAACCAGACCTGGTTTGAGGATTTTTTTTGTCTTGTCTTAAAAATGAGGTAAAAATGAATTAAAGGGAATCAGTGTAACATTTTGGAAGGCGGTGCGGAAATCGTCAACATAAGGAACATGCAGTGTAAATTAAATAATATGTTTTGTTTGCTTTTCTAGGTCCAGATCTGAAGAGAAGTAAGATAGTTCTACCCTTTTGCTATTGCAAGCATAGTTGAAGGAATTGCAGAAAGGCTGCAAAAAGCTCATAGATTAAAACAGAAGATTTCATTTTACAATAACAAATTGCAGCTCTGGAAAAAGCATGTTTATACTCATTCTATAATTTAAAACCTTTATAGATTGCAATCCACTCCATGCTGGCTTTTTGGATCATTCTTGGACTTTATTTTCTTGTTCTGTGAAGACTAGCTGTCCCTTGCTCCTCTCATAAGGCTTTTGGTCCCTAGTTTACCTTCAAAAACATTTCCTGTGTCTCCTTGCCTTTCCCTGTTGTTGCCCTTGATTTCCTTGGATCTGTGACATATGGGAGCAGATGCTTGGTTGTCCCCAGGGAAGAGGTTATTGTCTGTGTGTTTCCAGGTGGTACCCAGGGAAAAGCAGCTTCTGCCCAACTGAAGTCTTTAAGGCAACACAACAAACAGTATTTGGCTGGTGTGCACAGTCAAGTTCAAGTGCACTGTCTGTGCTGCGCACCTGGATAAGCACACTCTGATGCTGACATCAGCATTGCACTAAATTCTTGAGTTCAACTTTAATTTTAACATTTTCAGAGGGGGGTTTATTTCACTTAAATCAGATTGTGAAACTGCAGATTTTTACAGAACTTTGAGAATTGTTCTGAACTGATTGTCTGCTACTGAAACTTTATTGTCTTCTCTAGAAAGAAGAAAAACCTTTTTTTTTAATGTATATGCATGGAACTGCTGGAAACTGAGATCGCCATCTGGAATGAAATGCTGTAGTTATGAAGTAATCACTGTACTTAGTCTGAGGTTTAACAGCACTATGTTTAGAGGCTGTGACAGAAGTGATGTTGATTTGTTATAGAAACCAGACTCAGTCCCTGAGTCATCCACTGACCTGCTCGTTGAACCGAAGGCAGATAAATACAATGAACTGAAGTCAATTGAACGAGAGTGACTACAGACAGTGATGTATGTTAAGCACTCTGTCCATATGATTCCTGTAAGATGTGGGAGACCTATGACTTTGGTTTCTGCCTTGAGTTTGACCAGTCATGTTGCAAGAGAGAATTCTTACTGTTAACCCTGAGCAGAGAAGGAATTCCTATTTACATTTTAATTCAGGAACATTGCCTTCTAGCAGAGGGCTGCATTAGAGAAAAAATAGTGATTTATAGATATTCTTTGGCTGTGCATTATTCTAGCGCAATACCAGCTTCCAACCTTAACAAAGGTCAAAGCTATTATAGATGGAGCCATTTCATCTCCTACTGAAATAAATGGGAAAACTTCAATAACTTCACAGAGAGCTTAGCTAGCAAGCCAAAGTCTTCCTGAGAAATATTATGTGGCCCAGTTGAAATCCACCAATTATACTGTATTTTGCTGCAATGTCTGCATAAAGTTTTAGTTACACAAGTTCTCTATCTAGTGGATGATCCTACAAGTCAGATTGTGCCAAGTTAGCACCATTCACACAAAACATAAAATATACAGCAACTTTGGTAGTCATTTTTTTTGTTCAATAAATAAGAGGGGCTAATTTTGATTTAACTTCTCATTTCACAGTAGTAGTGGTTAACATTAGACTTTGAGCTTTGTCCCACAAGTTCATAAACATGTAAGTAAAGCAAATGATATTAAGTATTTTCTTGAGTCTAAATACGTGTTCTAGTGCAGTCACACTTAAAAATATGTTTATGTCCTAACTTCTCTATTATTCTCCAAGCATCCTGAAGTGATGATCATTTGTAAATGAATTACTTTGATTTTCTGTTTCAAACTAGTATTTTTCTTGGTTCAAGAGCCATGGAAAATTTGTCATTATGACACCTTTTTTTTTTTTTAAGATCATGTGAGATATCTTTGATTTACTTCTTTCTGAGAATGCCCCTGCCTGGTAATAAATAAATACATCTCTGGTTTAATGCTATTTCCCCCCTTGGGTGTCTTTCAAATGCTTTTAACTAGAAGAGGTTTTGCTAGAGTAATCCATCAATACTAGTAAGACCTCTTTCAAATGGTGAAGGCCAGTAATAGCAACATAACTGCTGACTCTGAAAGAGATTTAAAGAATGTTTACTATGTATAAACTCATGCCTGTTTCTCATTGGGATGTTCATCTAGGTTTGAACATTTTAGTTAAGGAAGCTGGGCAGAATTAGGAAATGTTTCCCTGATTTTTCCTAACAGTTGGGAAACACTTTGAATGTAGATAAAAGCATATGCTTTATTTGCAGAAGATGAAAATGGAAGAAAATAAGAAAACAAGCAAACAAACCAAAATCCCACAACAACAAACACCTCCCCTGCTCCCCACAAAATATCCACACACAAAGAAAATAAACCTTTGTCTGATATTTTTTGCAAAAGAGTAAGTTGAGAATGGGACTAGAAAATCATACAAGTTCTTTTCTTTCCCTTCAACTGATGTGATGACAGAAGGAAAAGCCAAGTATCAGGCAGGGAAATTCATGGTTTTCTCCATCTACCAGAATCCTGATTTTCCAGGTTTTGAATCAGACCATAAACTCTTATAAAATCAGACAATGAATTGCTATATGTTTTAAAAAGTAATAAAAATCCCAAAATCTGATACTGAAGTTTCAATTTGAAAATAGTTTATAGGTTTTTGAATAGTTCTGAATGCATTAATTATTGTATCTTTCGGGTCAGGCTGTAAAAGTGCTAAAGGGGAAATCTGAGAATCATAAATATTGTTTTGCATGTTTATCATGTTTTTTACATAGTACATTGTGCTGGTTTAGAGGTAAACCAGCAGGAGAAAGGAACTCCACACAAGAGATTATGAGTCAGAATTACAATTTTA
>JAOXXN010000471.1:8645810-8658605 GCA_026770055.1 Myrmophylax atrothorax | reverse complement strand
GTTAGGTGAACTACTGACCAATAGTGTACTGGCATGTTATATACAGGAGTAGATAAAAGTGAAGCTGTTACTAAAAACAAGGTCCTTTTTCTTCAGTGAGCTTTCTGATCACACTGCTGCCTGAGTTGTCTCCGCCTCCTCTGACTGCCGCAAAGCTAATCTACACTACCCCAATAAAGGGTGACCCCAATAACCCTGTAATTCTGGATAATTGAGTTATTCCTTTTAAAATACTTAGATGGTAGAAGCAAATAATCACTGTGCCTGTATGGATTGGAAAGGTGCCATTCCATTGAAATCAAGAAACAATTTGTTTCTGGAATACCAGTGAGAACTGAACTGCTGGAGAATTAATACCTTTTTGAGATAAAACTCAACTAAACAGCTTTCAACTTCCCTTTACTTGTTGGTGCCTGCAGTTCCAAACATTTTAATTGAGGCTTTTCTTTTGTTCTACATAAAAGAAAGCTTTGTCCATGCATTTTGAGTGAAATGTTATTTTGCTTAAAAGAACTCTTTTTGATAGTTGAACTGTAGTGCATTATTTTAAAGCATTTGGTGCTATCCTTAGTTGGTGTAATAATCAATAATAAAGTTAATAAGAACTATACACCAGAAAAGAACCTATCAATCTACTTTTTATTCCACATTTAATTAATAGGAGGGCCAGCATTTAATATTATCCTAAGGTAAGCAACAGCATTTTGTTTGTCATACAGGTAATTTTATCTGTTCTTTTTGATTTGTGAGATGTGAAGCCTTAGACACTAATTAAAAAGTCTGGCCTTGGATATGATGCTTCTGCTTTACTTTCTCTCCCTTCAAAATATAAATATATTCAAGTTTTTGTAAAAATTATTTATAGCTATTTCAGACTACAATCCATATGTCTAAATACCAGATATTGCTGAGGTATATCTACTTTAGTTTCTTCAAATTCAAGCATCTCTAAACCTCACTGCATGTCAAAGAGATCAGTTCATGGACAACACCACTAATATTTAAAGCTGAGTATCTAAAGATTGGCCTTATTAATAAAACATTCTGTCACCAAACAGCAGAATACATTTTCACATCCATTATCAGATGTCCAAGGAAAGTGATAAATTCTGAAGAAAGTAAGATGATGATACTGTTTTCAGATAAAAGACAAATACTTCAGGGGATATATTTCTATTTCCTTTCTGATAATGATTAAGTTCTTGCACAGCTGTACAGAATACAATGAACTATTGAAGGGTATGTGAAGTTATACCTTCAGTCGTTGAGACATTTCATTAAATGTGACCTCTCTAATTCTTGGTATAACTGATCATAATCTATAAAATCTTAGGCTAAGTGAGTTTTTCTTTGGAGTTGCTCAATACATTTGTTACTGTTGAATAGCACTGACTATAAGCAGCTTAGAACGTATAGGAAAGGAAATGCTTAGTGCTTGTAACAAGGGGAAACCTACAAAGAAGAAAAAAAGGATACAAGTTTCATTAATCCAAGGAGTAGTCACTACACAATCAGCAAGTTTAAAGAGCATCACATTGATTCATAATATTTACTTTGTTAAATGAGTGTCCAGAAAATACACTGTATATAACTATTAATATTTAATAATATGAGTATATTGAATGTTGCTATCTGTGGGCTGATTATAATAGAGGACACTTAATTAAACCACTCATCAGTCATGCAGAAATGATAAATGGAGACATGTTATGGTAAATCTCAGGTAAAATATATCTATCTGAGCAAATAGAAATGGAGTATAAAAATACAGAAAGAATGGGGCTTTCAAAGCTGTACCATCTCTTCATAAAAAATAATTCTCAAAACTAAAAAAAAACCCTTTAAATAAAAGATTTAAGAATTCTAGCTATTCTAAGAAAGATTAGTAGGGAAACCAAGGACCTTTCTAGCACCTCATGACAATTACCACTTCTAGTGTTCAGAGATATAATATGTACATTAATTGTCTCTTGACTTGCACAAACTCCTTTCCATGACCTTTGCCTGGACTCAGCCTACTTGACCTATTTGCCTTGACCTTGATGGACCATTATTAACATTAACATTTCAGCTGATGCCTACTTTTTCAGTCAGCGAAAACTGATAACAGCAGCAGCCAGATCTTCAGTTTCCAAAGTCAGTCTCGAGAGAAGAAGCCTGGAAGGATAAACCATTGTGCATTATGGAAATTGATCTGTGTCAGAGAGCATAGACTTGAGATTTTTTGCATTTGAAAATGGGAGCTTCTGGAGGAAAGAGGAAGGTTCAGGAGCTTCTGAAGGTAAAATATTTTGCTTCTTATTTTAGGCTATTTGGCAACTGTATGGGAATATCTCAGCAAGAAGAACTGCAGAAACAGAGATATTAAAGAGAACTAAATAAGTATGATGTTATATGTGTGTGTATGTGGATACACCCATATGCAATCAAAGCTATTTCCTAGCTGAATGATTCAAAATACCTGCAGATCAAAGGACAACTCTATTTTGTGTGTGGCATCCCAGAGTCAGGGAGCAGCCAGGAGTATTTCACGTCAGGTGGAAAACTTGTTCCCACTATCAGGAACCTTTATTTAATGTTATGCTTCTTCCTTGCCACAGCTTGTCTTCTAATCTTTCTGTTGTAAGAACCAAGGAAGTCTTTTATCCTATATTAAGATTATCTTAATCTCACACTTCCAAAATCCGTGTCTTCCCTTAATGTGGCCTGATGGGGTGCTGAGCTTCTTTAACAGTCACTTGATCCATGTTTGGTATCCCTTGGAAATAAAAAATGGTAGCATTTTAAAACTTGCCAGAACAAACAAAATGCCAAGGACTAGGTTTTTTTATTTATGTAAATAATGGACAGGAAAAGAATGCAACTTGTTTCATTTGTATTTAAAGATGTGCTTGTCTTTGAGATGTGCTGGTAGAAAGCTTGTGGAACTGATCAGAAGATTAGTATTTACACCAGCTGCTGCTGCTGCTGCTACAAGTGAGAGAAAACCTGTTCTAATTCAACATATTTCCTCAGCACTTAAAGTACCTGTATTATTCAAACAGGCTTTCCATAAGCCTGTTCCAGCCCCATATTCATTGAAATTTAAGGAAGTTTTGATTAACAGTTTTCAAAATATCTGTATTTGTAGAACTGGCTAATGAATCCCTTTCTGAAATGATATATATTAGTTTATCACTTCATCATAAACTAGAACAAAAATTCATAAAGACTAAATACGTTTTAGAAAGGGATGTCTAGAAATAATTTAATTTGAAACAAGAAATGTGCTTCCTTTCTGGCTGCTCAGCTGGAAAACTTATACTGAAAATCAGTGAATTAAGGGTCAAAAGTAATTTATATTGCCTGAAGTAAAACTTTAAAATGCATTTCCACTATAATTTGTTCTTTGAATTAATTCTTTTAAGTAGCAAGAAATACTTAAATAATCTCATATAAAAGTTTTTAAATTAGTACACCCTTCCAAGTGCATATATCTTGCTCTCACGCTGTAGGGTAGAGTCTGAATTTTTGTACTATGTAATAACTCCAAATGAATTAATTACTGAAGATTCAGGGACATAATGTGAGAGACTGAAATACCAATCTGAGAAAGGAAAAATTGTTAGATACCTTGGTAGAATGACAGAAGAACCAAAGATGGACTCATAAACTGAATCATCAGAATAGCACTGGCTTGAGAAATATTGCTGTGATACTAAGAATTTCAAAATTATTACTAGGGGAAAAAAAAATACTATTGATTTCAACATTTGTGCCAATACTGGAAAGATAAAGGTAATGGGAATAGAACTGGGATATTGAATATAGACTTATTTTCACTTATCACATTCTTAAGTCTTCTGGTGACCTCTTTTCTCTATAAGATTGTAACTACAAATTCCAGAAACCAATCCAGGCAAAGTTCCTGAACATACTTTCCTAAAACCTGTTACCAGCTGCTTCCCTTGGGGATAAAGTTGAGTATATATGCCCATATTTCAAACCTAGTAAGTTTAAATTGAATGTCTTAATGACGTTTCAATATTACCACAGATTTCTGTATTCTTGGGACTTTTATGGATTCCTACAACTATCTGCTAACTGTAGTCTGCAGATCTGTAATGTAGCTTTAGTTGCCTATTTTCCATCACAAAAAAAAAAAAAATCTTCAAGTTTGGAAGACACCTTCAGGATCATCCAGTCCAACTGTCGGTGCAGCACTACCACTGTAACCCCTAAATCATATCACCCAGTGCCAGATCCAGTCACCTTTTGAACACCTTTGGGCATGGGGACTCCAATGCCTCCCTGAGCCACCTATTCCATTGTCTGACTACTCTAACAGTGACAATTTTTTTCTAATATCTAGTCTGAATTCTCCCTGTCAAAGCTGTGCAAACTTTCCAGAATGCTTTTCTTATACTTGGTGGCCTCCTTATTGAGAATAATTCCAAGAGCAAGGAACCTGGTGAAATCTGAGTTCCTGTGGATTTTTGCCTCATGACCAAGCCCTGTGGTATTTAGTGTGAAAATTTATAGCTTGGTAGCTCAACTCCTTTGATAGGGAAGCCAGAAAATACCTTTGCATGTTTCACAAATCTGTAGAAATTGAGATCTTTTGAAAACTAGGGTTTCTCTCCAAATAGGCTTAAGTGTAACAGTGATATCAGAACTGCTAGGGAAGGGGGGGACAGACAGATTTACATCTGAGGAGTGTGATTGAATATTTTATAGCTTAACCTAATGTTTAATTTCATGTATGTGCAAAAGTCTTGCTGATTTCAAAACCTGGAAAATAGCCTTGGGATTTAGCTTCATTATCTCCAAATTTAAATTTACTGCAGAAGATGAAAAATGGCATTTCAATGCAAATACTCAGCAAAACATGGGAAAGTAACTTTAATTTAATAAGCAAATTATTTTCCTATTAATTAAATGTGTATTGATTGTTGCAAGAGCAATTAGTGAGTTTAGCAAGTATGAAAGGGATTAATCTAGTTGCAATATAATTAGTTTAGAATTGCATGGGCAATACAAATACATAATTAGAAGGACTGCGTTTGCAGGCAGTTAAGGATTTATTAATGAAAAATGCTCTGATTGTGTGAGTACCTATTGTAGAATTTACATAATAATTCAGGAAAGTAACAGTTTTAGACAACTGCTAGTTTATCATCTCTCTAGAAAAGAAATTACAGAAGAATACACAATAAGACAGGTACCAGTCATGCTTATAGCCTAAACCTGTATTGAAACTATGCTGCCATTAAAATATGATCTTTCCTTTTGCAGAATAGAGCAATGAGAAGAACAGGACAGCTGGGCTCTATTCTGCCAGAGGATCTATATACATGAGAAGTCTGAAAAACAGCAACCCAGTGAGTATATTTGCAGAACAAGACTCCTTTTCTCTCTACACATACAGAGAGTGCTCAAATAAAGTGAGTTTCCCTGACAGGGCTGAATGGCTTTCATACAGGGATTTCGAAGTAGATGGAACATATATTTTAGCAAAGTTTGGCACTATTTTATAGCTCTATAGTCCAAATGAGGTTTGTGGATCACTTTGAAGCCCTTGCTAGAGAAACAGGCAAGCAATGTGTTTATTGTCATTAATGGGAAAGCAACTGTTGAGATGTGTCTTACAAGATGCTTAGGAAAATATTGAGAAGCATTATGTTTACAGTAAAACAAAAACAATCAATCAAGGAGAAAAGAAGAATTAATCTTGTTGCTGCATGATCACACAGAAGGGACTTAAAATGTCAGGTAGTTCAGAAGAGCTGTAGTTAAGCATTTAAAATTTTTCAGGTGTACTCAGACAAAAGTTAGTATTGCAAGAGGCATATTTTATTTTGTTGATAGAATTAAGCTAGTTGACTGGCAATCAGATGCATTAGAAACAGAAATGTAGAAGAAAAATAAAGAAGAAAAGAATTCTTAGAAAATTTAAGCTCATTAATGAAAGAAAAGGACTGTTCTCTGACGTATGGTATGGAGAAACAGTGTATATGTAAAATATAAAATAGAATAGATAATAATTGAAAAATAATTTGCTGTGTGTGAATTTTGAGGTAACTTTCTTCAAGATTTTTTTTCATTAATGTTTTGAAGCCAATATCAGTCCACAAAGCTTTCCAAAACATTTCACAGAAATTTGTTAGCCCTATTAGTAGCTGTCTTTCAGAACATACAACAGTAAAATGACTTGTCGAAGATCAGCGTGGATCAATAGTGTCAGTGGGGATCAAAACCCCTGAATTAATTTTAGTTCTTTGCCTTTGTTACTAAGCTGTTTTCCGTCAATTTCTTTGGATAAGGCAATTCAAAGCCAGTCAAATAACTGTGCACATCTCATGCTTGCTTCTCCTTTGTACTCTCTTCAAACACATTTATTTTGCTAAATAGAATGAAACTCCATCTGTCTCAATTTGAGTTCTCTCTCCTTCACACTCTTCACCACTAAATGTTCTAGTTCATAGGCTCACTGTAGATACTCCTTGCCCATGTCTTTCTCTCCATTCACAGTTCCAGTGCTGTGAGAGAAGGGGGCAATTAGTAGCCTTCTGCAGCATCTCTTCCATCCACTGAAGACACAGACTGTGCATTACTGGCTTTTAGAGTGAGAAACTCAGTAGTATCCCCTGACCTATCACTCCTGTGTCAGTGAAAGAAGCTGAAACAGCTGTTTCTCAGAGGACAGCAAATGTATCCACAAAACACTTTGTTGATATAGCCCCTGTATATAGATGTGGCAAATAAAGGCTGTTTTGGGTTGTCAAATATATAATAACTGGTGTGTAGAGATTTGTAAAAAGCAAAGTTTCTTTTGCACAACTTCAGTCTTCTTGATGTGTAGGGCCTAGGAAAAGCTGATGTTCTTTTAGGTCAAGGAGAGGTGATTTGCAATGTTTTCACTTAAGGGAAACTTTGCGAAGGGAAGTAGGATCCTTCTGCTCTCAGGCAGTCTTCCTGTTTCCTTTTAATTTTCCCTCCCTGTTTCTCCTTTCTACTTGTTCTTTTTTGTTGTTTAACTTAAACTAACTTTTAAAATTACTCAAAACTTGCATGCTTCTCCAGGTATGGGCAGACAGTGGTGGGCTTGCCAACAAATGCTGTACATGTGAGTTCTTGCACTTCTGTACTTACTTCAGAAGTCACACCTAGAGAAGAAGCAGAAAGTACTACCTTTCAAACAGCTGTATTCATTTATTTCTACTCATTACTGGGATATTCCTACTATAAAGTAGCCCTCAGTGAAATTATCTTCCTTTATTATTTGATTACATTTCCTTTTAGACATCGCTGGTCAAGGTAACATCTGCACCACAAAAGAGCAATACTTAAAGCATGAGAAACTCCAAAACAAAACTGTTCAGCATTCTAATTGTATGTATTTGTAGGAGAATGGATGAGTAAGAGAGAATAGTTAGGCAAATTACTGCATCCTAAATAGACTGTGAAGTATAAGCCCTAGCTAATTCACTAACTATTAACATTTAAATACTGTGTATTGATAATATATTTCAATGAAAAACATGAAAAGGATCTTGTGAATATCTGTTTTCAGGACATATGTATGATGTTTTAAAGAAATATCCTCTTAAACTTGATTGATACTGTGTGATATGGTAAAGTAATAAAAATGCATGTTGAACATATGTCCATCTGCAAAAATCCAGATCCAATTTTTGTATTATTTTAAAACTAAATCTCTTGAACCTGTTAACATAGGAGTAGTTTATTTGATTCATGTGTGTGTTTGCTAGCAAAAAGAATTCTATAATTAGAGACGGAAATATATGCATTTCACAGCAGGAGTATCTTGAAAGGAGGTCAGAAGCTGTTCTTTAATCATGTAGGTAGTCAACTTTTAGCTAATAATAAGGAAATGTATTTCCATTTCTAGATTCCTGTAGGCACAATAGAATGCTGTAAACCAAGGTCATTGTATCATATGGTACAGATTATAGATTACAGGCATCCAACATCTTTCATCTGGGAGATATTATAAAGCAGCTATTGACAAATGCATAACCTTAATCTTTTTGAAAATCTGATTTGTTACTCCTCAGAAATTGTGCTGCTAATTTAAACTAACTTGTTGAAAAACAATCATGTATATTCTTTAAGAAAATGAAATTCAAACTGTAAAGTCTGAAACAGAATTTTTACAAAGTGGTTGGAGAATAGAAAATTCTATTTTACTGCTATTTTCTTTATGTTGCAGTAGAAGGTCACATTGTATGTGACTCATAGCTGCCATGGTTTAACCCCAGCCAGCAGCTGCACCTCACACAGCTGCCTGCTCACCCCATGCAGTGGGATGGGGGAGAGAATCAGAAGACAAAAAGTGAGAAAACCCGTGGGCTGTGATAAAGACAAGCTAACAGGTAAAGCAAAAGCTGCACATGCTGGCAAAACAAAACAAGGGATTCATTCACCACTTCCCCAGGCAGCTGTGCAGCCATCCCTAGGAAAGCAGAGCTCCATCACATGTGACTTGGAAAGACAAAATGTCATCACTCTGAACATCCCGCTTTTCCTCATTCTTCTCCACTTTTATATGCTGAGCCCATGTGGAATGGGTCCCTTGGGTCAGTTGGGGTCAGATGCCTGAGCTGTGTCCCCTCCCAACTCCTTGTGTCCCATCAGGCTTCTTTGGGCTAGAGTGAGGCAGGAAAGTCCTTGACCAACCCTGAGATTAGCTCAGTTGGTTAAAACTTCGTTGTAATAATGCCAAGGTCATGGGTTCAATTCCCTATGTGGGCCATTGACTTAAGAGTTGGACTCGATGATCCTTTTGGGTCCCTTCCAACTCAGAATAGTCTGTGATTTTGTGATTCCATGTAGGTCCTGCTCAGCAATAATGAAAGCATCTCTGCATTATCAACACTCTTTGGATCACAATTGCAAAACACAGGCACGTACCAGCTACTATGAAAAAAATTAACTCTATGCCAGCCAAAACCAGCACAACAACATCAATGCTTTTTGATATACCCAATGATATTTTAATATTTCCTTGAGAAAAGCATGTTAAGATTAGGAAAGTTCTCTAGAGAAACAGAGCCTATTAATCCTGAAGACGTTCTCCATCTGGGAGAACAGCTGAATACACAGAACATGTGGAAGGTAGAAAAAAAGCTCAAAACATGTCATGTATATAAGCACAATGTAGCAGAGCTATTCTAATTTGATCAGCCCCACACCCTGGGAGTCATAATAAGTATATTGCTGAGAAGGAAGACTGAATAGGCATGTGTCTGGCAATGATTTTGGATCTCCCAATTTAGAAACAGCCAGTGTTTTTCTCTGATAGTAGGGGAAGTATTTGCAGAATTCAATCCATATCTCAAAAACTGACCATTGATTAACATTGTTTGACCTCTTTATCTTATTTTCTCCCTGCTACAATTTTTCTAATTCTGTTGTTGAATGTATTATCATGAGGCTACAGATGTGTAGTTAAAATGTGTTCTGATTCAGAGAGACAGAGTTAAATCCTCTATTTTGACCACCCAAAGTAAGTGTGGTGCTCTGGCCCCGGAATTTTTGGGGGCTATAGGAGAGAAACACTGATAAACTGAAAAATAATATATAAAATCCTTCAAAGTGAGGAGGGGAGACAGAACACACTCATTTTTATAAATGTGTTTAGCTAGAGAGGGGTTTACAGCATTTCATTTTGATACTGAAGATTCTGGATGTATTTGGTGTTGTTTTGTTTGTGATTTTTTTAGCAATGTGTTCAACTGCACACAATAATTTTGTGTTGTATCCTTCTCAGAAAACAGTTTAGATAAGAAACAGAAAACATCAACATTGCACATGTAACTGTCACTGAGTATTTGTGCTGCTTTTCTGAAGGGTAGAAATAGTGAATTTATAATGAAAATATCTAGAAAGACACCTTGGTAAGCAGTGCAAAATAAGTTACTTAAAATCAAGAAAATGCATTAAGCAGAATAAAGCAGACAGAAAGAATATTATATTTTTTAATTAACTGAAGGTGAATATATCTACAGTTCAAAAGGTAACACTAGTGTTTTAGAAAATAAATGTGTGAGAGATACACCATTAATGAAATATGTAGGATATGGAGTGTATTTCCATGTACTATACTCTGTCTAAAATCATCATATAGATACAGTAAAAGGCATTATCTGTCACCTTTTTTTAGAGTTTAATTTTAACTACTAGAATGGAGGAGTATTTTTAAGATATTCTTCGAGATGATAAGATGAAAATATAGCATCTGTGTAACTTTTTTGTCAAAGTATCCCTCAACTTACAAATAAGGTATATTGATTTCTATATTCATTGCCCTCATTCCCACAGAAGAAAAAGAAAATGTGTGGGGGGTTTTAATTCCACTTTAGATGCTGTATTAGAAATTGCCACTATAACACGTCATTTTCAGTGAAACTGTTCATTTTTCTCAAATTACTTTCTACACTCTGAATGAAAGCTGTAATCTCTTTAGTTCACTTTAGTTGCCACCAAAAGAGCAACACATATGATTGTGTAGTACAACTTGCCTGAGAGCCCCTTAGGTTAGTGAGCTTGTGGTTGTTGTGTTTTAAATGCTGCACATCTAGTTCATCACAAACACTGAGTTGATTTTTTTAATATTCAGTTATGGGGTTTTTAGCAGAGCTATCTGCTGCCTTCATCTTTGCTTTTGATGTGCAACATTAACAAGGAGAGTATTTGTGATAGCGATTGCCACACAAGTAGTTTTGAAAATAGATGCTCACTGGATAGCCAATGCAGCTAACAGATGGTCTTGTAACATGTTCTTTTGAATCATTAAAAAAGAAAAATAGATTCACTTGAGGTTCTTTCTCTCACCAGACAAGCTCTATGACAAACAATAGAATCCTTCTGGTTCCTTAGTCAATTGAAAAAATATGTTGTGTGCCTCTAGAAGACAAGGAGAAAGACAAATTTCCTAGGAAAAAGAGCCTGTAGGTGATATTTACTTTCTTAGTCTAACTCTGTGTTCCTGAGAAGGAATGCTGAAAACCATAGCCAGCAGTACACCTATGCTATTGAAATGCTGTGGTGTTAATGCTTTTTCTTTATCTGTTGTTTTAAAAGCACTGATTATTCCTAATCACAGCCTGCACATAATTAATCATTGTCAGGTGACAGATGGCAGAAGAGTTTGAGAAGTATTCTCTTTATAAACATTTTCTTTGGGTACACCCACATTTTCTATACTTTACTGCTTTTTTAGCCTTCAAAATGAGAATTAATATAAGCCCAGGATGTTTAGTTTTTAAAATCTCAATCTGACTTGCTATTCATAGCCTCTGGCATGAGCAGCTACTTGATTTGTAATAAACAAGATGGTAACTTTTACTGAATCAGCAAAAAGAGAGCGAAAAATGGAACCCAGTGTTCTCATACTATACCCCATGAAGTGAACACTAGGTAACAGCCTTCTACAAGCTTCTGATACATTGTTCTTTGTGAATACTTTCTCTTCACTTTGCATAAGTGCCAGCAATACCTTCAGTGACAAATTAGATTTATCATCTGTTTTGCTGCTTTGTGAAATCTTTGCTAAATAAGGCTGCTCAGTTATTTAAGTGTGCTCAGTCCTGAGGTCATTCTTGCCAAGTCTCAATTTCTCAGTTATGTAGTTAATAATTTAAATATGGCTTAAGGAATGCAAAATTCTGCGTTTTACTTTCATATGCTTATATATTTAATAGAAAAAATAGGTCTTTTCAGAACTTCTTGAGTCTAAAGAAGGCATCTAAGCTTTAGTAAACAGGACTTTTAACAAATTTCAAACTGATCCAAAGGAGTCGGGTGACTTTCAGTGGATAAAAACATCCATCTGTTACTGGGTTATTAAAGATGTCATTTGCTAAGGTGATAGGGCTCTTAAGAGGCATGATTTTAACAAGTCCACCCCATTTATTTTCAGGCTTGGTTAGCTGGCTTCATCCATGTATCAGCATAAATTCACCGAGTCAAGTGAAACGCACGGCAGGATGTCAGTATTGATTGGCAGACTTGGCCTGTGAAGATATTATGGGCATGCAGTGAATTTCCCTTTCAGAGAGTGATTGGCATCTTTGCAGCCATAAGCAGCTTGATGAGGGCTAATGTGAGGAAGGATGAGGTTCCAGCATCTGTCCTTGATTATATAGGTATATATCTATTGATTTCCAAATGGGAACAACAATGTCAGGGTGTTGTACGTGTGCTCTGTGTAGCAGATAAGATACCACATTCTGTAGGTGGAGATGCCTGTCTCTTCTTCATTTTGTCATTCATTTTCTACAGGTTTCTTGTTTGGTTCTGAGAAGAAATGTTGATAGTCAAATGCTTAGGAATGTAAATTCAAGAAAACAAAATTTCAACTTCATGTGATAGCAGCTTCAGAAGATATTGGAGACACATAATACTCATAGCAGAGATATAAATATGCATAATTTTCTATGAAAAGATCCAGATGCTACAAAAATGAAAGCTGCATATCAGTGTCAATGAGCTTTGTTTTGTTTTCCTAAGAAAATTAAACATAATTATTTTAGTTAAGCTTCTAGTTCTTAAATTTTCAAATTTTAGATTATCTCTTGCTCTGGAAGCATTTTGCATCTGCAAGAAACATTAACTTGAAGCAAAACATCCATTTCAAAATATTTTTTTAAGATTATTATTATAAAATTATTTTGGTTATATTTTATTATTATCATAAAATGACTGTAATATTATGATAATTATATGGTATATAACATTATGATTTTGGAAAAATTGTAAGAGAATTTGCTTAATTAATCCTGAAGAGAGTTT
>JAOXXN010000471.1:8627221-8637504 GCA_026770055.1 Myrmophylax atrothorax | reverse complement strand
GCTCATTGGAGGAGGGAAATTAATGGAGTTTCCATAGGCCTGTTGCAATGAACATTCTTAATGCTTTTTCTGTCACTCTTTTATAAGTGAAACAGACTAGAGAAAATACATTTATAAGCTCTTGGGGGGAGGTGAGGCAACAACCACAAACCAAACACACAAAAACCAGAGATGCAAACTTCTGACTTTACAGATGGCTGTTTTTCTTAATTATATGGATAACAGTTTAGAAATACCTAATTGGTCATGCTTGACAAGTAATAGCAGTTTTTCCAAGATAAACAAATGTTCACATTTTTCATACTTAATCAGGGAGTTTATGTGCAAAAATGACCAAATGTATCATCTATTCTAAACCTCCTATGTTATTTTGTAATAAACCACCATCTGTACTTTGATTTTACAGAATCTGTGTGTGATGACCACAGAATCTAATTATATGGCAGATGGGTTTGAGCAAGAAACGAGATTTGGGGTTTTTTTTGTTTCTTTGTTTGTTTTGGTTTTGGTTTTGTTTGTGTTGTTTTGGATTTTTTTTTTGTTTTGTTGTGTTTTTTTTTTAATAAACTGCAAAATCTCAAAAATGTCCCCAAAGCAAGTTTATTTTGTTTTTATCTGTCAGGTAGTGCTCTGAAAACCCAATAACTGTTCCAGTCGTGCCTTCCTCTGTCTTCCAAACTCATAGATATTTTTTGATGAGTTTGTAATATTCTGTATTTGTTTCTGAGCTGTATGTTTTGTATTGGTTGTTTATTTTCTGAGTTATTTAAATTTAGTGAATAAATGTGTCCATTATGGCCAAGATATTAATTTAGTCATATTCTGAGAGCTTGGAAATTTACTTTATTTTTTCTTGTTACGAGTTTTATGAAACCTCATATCTTTGCAGGTTTTGTCCTAGTGAGTAAATATGCTCAAAATAAATATTCTTTACTAACTTTCTTTGGTGGGAAGTTCTTTCACACCAATACTATTTCTGTCTTTTGTGTGTGATTAATATGAGTTAGATATTTTGGAAAATAATTTAAATAATTGAATAATTTTAAATATTTAATTGTGTGATTAATTATAGGAATGTAATTAATTTTAAAAATTTGGCACAGCTGTGTCCTGTCTACCCCCAGGTCAAAGTGTGGTCTTCCTCCCTCCCTCCTCAGAAGGGCTCCAGCCATGTCTCCAAGCCAGGCTGTGTATGCACCATGTAATACCCTGATTCTTACCATGTGCAAATTAAGACCAATTAGATAGGAAGACAGTGAGGGATACGTAATGCAATCCTGTATTACACCTTTACCCTATTTTTCACTAACTTCTCCATTTAGAAAAGGCCTTGGCTATCTAAAGGAAAATAATCTGAAAGACTCCCTCCTCTACTCAGCCCACCTTCTAACCGCGCCTGCCTCAATTCCATGAAAAATGGAATATTATCAGTGAAACTGGAGGGACATTCAGCAGCTAGCTCTGGAAATTGCATATAGTGACCTGGAAGTCACTTACAGTGTCTCTCTACACACTTCTCCTAGCTGTGGTGAGTTGATCCTGAATGGATGCCAGGTACCAACCAAGGCCGCTGTATCACTCCACTCTGAAAGTGGGGGAACATAAGAAAGAAAACATAACAAAAGGTTCATAAGATAAGGACAGGGAGCAATCACAAACCAATTATTGTCACAGGCAAAACAGCTTCAACTCGGGTAAATTAATTGTATTTATTAATAATCAAAATCAGTGCAGGATAAAGAGAAGTAAAATAAATCTTAAAAATACCCTTTTCCTCAACGCTTTCTTCTTTCCAGGCTCTGCCTCCTCCCTGCTTAGCAGCACAGGGAGATGGGGAATGGGGGTTACAGTCAGTTCATCACAGGATGTTTCTGCTGCTGTCAGGGAGAGGAGTCCTTTCCCCTGCTCCAGTATGGGGTCCTTCCCATGTTAGATAGTCCTCTATGAACTTCTCCAACATGAGTCCATCGCCATGGCAAGAGTTTTTCTCGACCTGCTGCAGTGTGGGTGCAGTGCTTCAAGAAAAGCCTGCTCCAGCATGGGTCCCCAAGAGGGTGACAAGGTTACAAGTCCTACCGGGAAACATACTCTAATATGGGCTCCTCTCTCCACAGGTCTGCAGGTCTCTGCCAGTAGCTTGTTCCAGCACAGGCTTCCCACAGGTTCATGGCCTTCTTTCAGGCATCCACCTGCTCCAGTGTGGGTCTCCTCCATGGGCTGCAGATGGATCTCTGCCCTTCTCTTGACCTCCATGGGCTGTGGGGACACAGCTGCTTCGTCACAGTCTGCACCACGGGCTGCAGGGGAATCTCAGCTCCGGCACACCTCTTCCCCCTCTTTCCCCACTGACCTTGATGTCTGCAGAGTTGTTCCTCTCCCATAGTCTCACTCCACTTTTCCCTGGCCACAATTATGTCTGTGAAATAATTTTTTTCCCTTCTTAAATCTGTTATCACAGGGGTGTTACCACCATTTCTGACAGGCTCAGCCTTGGTCAGCAGCGCTTCCTTCCTGGGGCCGGTGGGCATCGCCCCTGCTGGACGTGGTGGAAGCTTCTGCCAGCTTCTCAAAGAAGCCACCCCTGTAGCCCCTCACTACCAAACCTGGCCATTCAAACCCAATACACTAGTTTTTTTCCTGATCTGTTTGGCCTTTTAGAGTGTCTGTCTAAATTGTGCTCCTTAGGATACCTTGAGGATGCTGCACTGCAGAACAATTTTACTATCTACTTTTCCTGCTTTCAGGAAGAGTAGATAATTAAGTGGGATAGAGGTTAACAAGATTCCATGTGATTAAAATTTGTGGTGAGTGGAGAGTCCCAAATGAGCATAATCTTGGCCTGAATGGTCATGAGACTCTAATCTTTCTCCCCTGTCATGAGCTAATTTAAGCTGATTCAGATAGTGTGAAATGACAAGATTGCAGTGGAAAAGTATTTAACCATAATATAAGATTCAGGGCAATTTCCAGTTCAGCTGAGTTTAGACAAGCAGTACAGGCCATTGCAAGAGCATCTGGGTTTGCATGTTATGGCTTACATGTTTCTTATTTTTGTAATTGTAGATATAAAGAAAAGAGGAAAAGTGTCACTGAAGGTGTTCAGAAAATACATAAGAGAATAGATGGAGAAGTTTCATTCTTCACTGTCTGTAGACTTTTTTTTTTTAATTTTTTCTCCCTTTGGTTGGGTGCTAGTCTGCTGTTAGACTTGAGTTGGATATTCACAATAATATTTCAGCTTGAATTAGGGAGTATAAATATATGCTAAATGGAAATTGGCTGTTAAAAAAATGCATATCATAGGTTAGTTCATACGCTGTTTGAAACTCACTAAGGTCACTGGCCTTTTTTTTTACACTTAAGTTGGATTTCAAATTTACAACAGTTATTTTCAAGTGAAGTTCTGTATTCATTGTATTCCATTAGTAACTTGAAAGAAGTTCAAACAACTTAATCTTATCGTCTTAAATCTTTGGGAATAGGCAAACTGTTCCCAAGTGGATTAAAACCATTAAACATCATTTAGATATATATCAAAGCTTGAAACACTGAGGAAAATGCCAGAGGAGCAATCAGAAGCACTGCTGTGCCAATATACACTAGAGAAACTTGAACATGATCAAGTTGATAAAGATTGAACAGAGGGCTTGAATTGTTGGTTAGCAACTCTTTTTAGATATAATAAGGAAAGTACAATATAAAATTAATACCTATCATGGTTTGGAGAAGTGACTTCTGTTTAACACATTTGTTTGGATTTTTTCATGATCTCATATGTTGGCAGATGCAAATGTTGATATGGACTTCTGCAAAGCATTTGAGATTTCTGTTGCTCTTGAAAAATATTTTGATCAAAAAATTACAGCTATAGAATATCAATAAACCAATATTAGAACAGGAATCAAGTTAGATTCTTCAACAGTCTGTTCTTAGCCCTGTTATATACATCTTCCACACTGATTTAAAAAAAAAAAATATTACATGTACTGCCTGAACTATAGTCTTTGGCAATATAACAATTAAACAATAGGATCAAACACCAAGTCATATATCTTATGAACTCTAAGTAGTCATTTTTGTGTGATAGGGACAGTTATAAAAATAAGTGATACATTTATGTGTATGTATATAATCATTATATATATATATATGTTATGAAATAAGATGTAGTTAACTCTGAACTTAATGTTTAGGAGTACAAACAGGGACATGTCAAATGTAAGACACCAGAAACAGATATTTCATTGTAAATGATAGATGAGACAATTACTAAAGGGTTCATGAAGAGTTCATCGCAAAATTAAAAAAGAATTATAGGAAAAACCTTTAAAGCCTGGAGAGGGGGAAAAAAGTGCCTGTCTAGAGTGTTTAGATCTGTTTAGTATGGCAAATAGTTATGTTTAGCCTTGATCGGCAAAATATTGATATCCTTATGGGTGGAAACTTCTTTAAGAAGTTTATGACAGTTAAGGGTTGGGGATCAGGGTAAGGAAAAAAATTAATAAAGTCTGTAACTGATCCACTTCTGTTTTGACATGGCACCAGTCAAATTAAAAACAGAAATCAACAATTATTTTTCCATAGTGAGGAAATGTAGTCTGGAATAACCCAGATATTCATTGGAACAAATTTGAACTCTTCACGACTTAGCATATTTCTAAAATACAGTCTCAAGGTAAAATACAACTTTTTGGCTATATAAAAAATGCTGTGATGCACCTGAGTGATGTTAAGATTTTCAGTTCCTAATTGATGTTTATTCTAACCTGGTAAATTAAAACCACCACAAAATCACACAATGCAATTCTATGAAAACATTATATGTAAGACAGAAGCATAGACAGACTCAGGAAGTAAACAGGACTTAATAAGTTTCTGTTTTCCTCAAAAACTTGGGAAAAAATAGATTTAGCTTAGAAGCACAAAATGAAAGTACAACTACAGTTCAGAACTGACACTATACTGAGCACAAAAAAGCATTCAATAAGTCTGGAAATTAAGTAGTCTTGACTAAAATAGCCTACATTAGTAGTTGAAGTAAAATATATTCTGCAATTAGCAAGTGTTTATGAACTTGAATTTCATTTGTGTTTTCTTAAAGGGTGTCCTGACTTTCCAGCCTGTTGTTTGATAAAGTTGTATACAAAAGATCTTTGGTACTTATTAAGCCTGGTATTTTCTTTTGACAGAAATAAAGACCTTTTTTTTTTTTAACCCAAAATCACTTGAGATAAGTAATAAAAAAATGCGTTTGCAGACTCTTTCTTTCCTGCCATCACTTGATCCTGGCAATCTTAGAGAATAAAGGATGAGATTCTGCTCTGAGTCCCTCAGAGGTGCAGTGCAAGTCCCACAGCAGTGGGAGGTGACACAAGCCAAGGCTGCCAGTTGTACAGCAGCAGATCAGAACCCACATATCTGTCTCCGAGACACTCCTGAAGTAATTTAAGCTGACAAGAAATCCAGCAGTGTGGAATATTCCTGATTTCATCAGTAAGATTCAACTAAGTCAACACAATCCTCTTTCTTAAAAATAAATAAAAATTCTGTTTTCTGTAAAAGAGATATACTACTTGCTGTACCCTGGAAATGGACAAAATCCACATAAGATGAAGATAAGTGTTATTTTCCTCGTGGAGCATCTGTGTCCGTCAGTTGATGACTGTTCAAGTGTCACATGTTACAGGAACTCTGGGTCTGCAGTCCATTGCAGTTAAGCAGTATTTGACGCTTTTCATAATTTCATTAAAGAAAAGGGCTGCAATTGCTGTCTTTTGCTTTTATCTATTCATACTGGTCACACTGTTATTCATATTACTATTCAAAACCTAGTTTTATTTTGAAATATTTTAATATATCTACAGAAACAGATACTTCAAAGATGGTAATGCCTCCCAACCCAGCCCACTGTTCAGAGTGACACAGAAGATCTGCAAAAAGACTACTCTGACCCAAACTTCATCTAGCTGTGTTACAAAGCTAACAGCCTCTGCCTTCAGCAGTAGAGGACTCTCAGCAGTGTTTCATCATGCTTTGCGTTGAATGGGGATCCTTGTAGAGGATCCCAGCACTAACTTCCCTCAATGGGTCATCCCTTGTGCTTTTGCATTACAGGTACAAGATTCAGGTATGTGAGCACTAATCATATGGTTGCACCATAGATCTCATGCACAGTAGCTGCTGCTTCTCCCATTTGCCTGTGGAAAAAGTTAATGGTACAAACTTGAATATTACCTCTATTTTCAGGATCACCATATTATGTTTCTGATCTTTCCCACTCTGGCATAGATTGCTCTAGATTAAGATGTCTTTACATGTAATATATATTAAATATCAACTCTTCTGCTGTTAATGTTCATCTGATACTCCCAAATGTTGTTTTCATGTTGAGAGATTTTCCTGTGCTTCTTAAAGCCCTGCACATATTGTATCAGGAGATCATACCTAAAAGTGTCTCCTATTTTTTGGATTTTACAGTCATACACGTTGAGAAATGCCATTATTTTCTTATTTCTCTGCAAAGAATCAGAATATAATTTCCTTGTGCAGCGTTCCTGTTACTGTGCTCAGGTTTTATGTAAAACCTAGAGGGTGATACCAAAAAAGCTGCTCACAGATGATTTTAACAAACTTTTTCATCTTGTTCCTTTTTGTTTTACCAATATTTTAAAGAGAAGTTGTCTAGTACAAAAAGTTTCCCTTCTGTAAACTTTTAAATCTTGTTAAAAGTTGAGTCCTGAATCCTCCTAATCAGAAAATATATGCTGTCCTATATATTTCTTAATATAAAGAAAAATGAATGTTTCTCTTGTCTGAACCAGACAAAGTCTGAATCAGGCATTGGTTTGATGATATTTTCATACATCATTTTGTAGTTTCATATATCACTTTGTACTTTCCAATAATATTTGTTCCTTCAAATGTATTTTGTGCATTTTGACAGCTAAAGGTTCAGGATCATTCTGGAATTCTGCTTTTCTGTTCTGCACAGCACAGAATTTATGTAGTGAATAGTTCCTTCTTACTAATTACAGTCATTTGTTTTCAACGTTTCTGTCTTGTAAAGCCCACTTCAAATTTATTTTTAAGAGAGAAACAGAATGTTAGAAATGCATTTTGATGTGGTATATCTGCATAAAATGGGAGCTGTATATGTGCCTTGGTTTTAAATCTGAATGCCTACTTAATAAGGCAATTTGGACAAGGTTTGTTTCTTACTAATGGTTAGCCTAGGACAATATGTCCTGGTCTTTGTCTTGGTATGAAGGTGCTACTGCAATACAAATAAGCGATAATAGAAGCTACTCGTCCTGCTGAACTTAACCTATAACATCCCATTTCTTTAGCAATAAGGCCAAGCTCTTCTGCACTAAATCAATTCTTCCTCTCATTTGAACCTTCTTAAAATTCCACATGCAAATTGCAACTTAAAGTCATTACAAGGACATATCCCAGAGTTTTAGTCATTTGAAGGAACACAAGGGAATAAGTAGAAGCCTGGTACTCTCCTTGATATATTTTTATTTACTGATCTCCTGTTCAGTGCACTTAATTTATGTCAGATAAATCACTTGAATTCTTTTCAAAGATCAAGTGGGGAAAATGTCATAGCATTAAACGTAAGTATCCATTTTTTTCCTAAAGGTCTTGTCCCCAGGTACATGCATGTAGAAGGTTCTTGAAGACAAGCACACACTCATTATTATAAACTCTTGTTTTCTGATTTTTACAATATTCCAATCTTGTTTATATCTGGAGTCAATTTACACAAGTGAAGATTAGCTCTTTTACTTAAAATAAAGGTAGCTGAGATTAGCAGTTTAAAAAGAAGCACCTGTATTCATGCAGCTGAAAATGTAGGTTGTTATTTTCCCCAATCATCAAGACTGAAGTCACCAGGTGGTGCTATTACATAGTATTGCAAGACCTTCTTCAGTAATTTGTTTAATTTTTTTTTTTTCAGGAAATGTTGTATAATCCCTTTGCCTTACAGTCAAGAGAGACTACAGCAACACATTGACCTGTGGCTCTTAGTTTGTGAGTAGAAGGACTTTGTGGGAGGTGAGAATGGGTGGCTAAGGTTGTCTTCATCGAGTATGGTTTACATTCAGTTTGTGGGGGCCTTTGCTCCTGATTTTCAATAATACATAACTTAGTACAACATGCCATATATTTTTTGCCTCCTTGAACCATAAGGAAAACAAAATAAAACTTGGCAGTAGGTCAGAAATTGTGTTAGGAAGATAAAACAGATATCAGAAGGGATAACTGCTACTGTTTGCACAGAGAACAGTATCATGACTTTGGAGGGGTATGTCTTTAAGAAAAAGTCTTCATGATTAGTTTCCTTTTTTTCATTGGATTAAATTAGAGAGAATAAACATTAGAGTAACTATTAATTGAGGTGACATTGATTTAGATTTTATCAGCAGAACCAGTTGAAATCATACAATGTAAGTAAGAAAAAAAAAAAATGACAAAGGACAAAGGTAAATAGTCATTATCTGCCAGTACGTGAAGTGGCATAATAGTGATAAAGAAAAATACCTTAATGGGAAGGTAGCCATCTGGAGTTTAAGAGAATAATGATTCATTCTGCTTCCAAAGATTCGGCAATTTTAACATAAAAAGTCCTGTTTGTGACTGAGACGAGACTCTTTTATCACCCTATACATGGAAGGTGGATGGTGCTGCTTTCCTCACCTCATTAGCATTTTAAGGAATAGGAAAGGCAACTGTGCAAAGAGAATCTGATGGGGCATGTATGGGGAAAGCTTCCCTGGTAGCTATTTATATTTTTTTATATAGTTCACACAGGAATGTGCATTTCTTTTTTTCCAGGGTAGGCTTTACTTTTGAAACAGCTTCTGGTGATGGTCTACTTCCTTTGCTGGGATTTAACTAGCACATTAAGTGTCTACAAATTGAATGCAATCTCTTTTAAAAATACCCAAAATAAATGATACAGCTGCATGAGGATCAGTATGAATAATGTCTCCTTTTATCTGCAAGTTTTAAGTAATTTTCTAATGGTGGTGACTTTGGTAATAATGAAAAAAGTAACTTAATTTATACCAAAGTCTTTATTGGATATCTAAACTAGATTTGAAATGTCATTCAGCTAAGATTTAGGAATAGGAGCTTATTCATGTTTTAAATATAATTTCAAAATAACTTAAAATTTATTCTAGGTATGTAACAATTGCCTATATGGGAAAGAATAGGAACATGTATTTTCCACTTTCCAGAACTGTGTTTCTGTGCTTTTTTTACTAATGAGTTATGATAAAACTCAACAGTTAATACAATTTAGGACATGGCTATAACTGGGCTACTGGTCCAAACAAAAACTGCTCTTGAGAGAAGTCACTTTTGGTTTTTTTGTTTTTTTTTTTTTAATTTGCCTGACATATTAAATAATTTCTCATATGAGTCATAGTAAATAAAAATCCTTACTGACATCTTTAGCAGCTTAATATTGTCTTTCATGTTTACAGTATTGAAGAAAATAATTCATGAATCGTATTTCTGTGTTATGCTAGATTACTCTCACTAAAATATACTTTTAATAGTTCACATCATTTTCATTAACCTCTTGATACTTTATTCATCTCCATTAGAGCAACATCATACAATCAAACCAGTAGAAAAACATAAACAGGCTATTCTAGATGCAGAATTTAATATGAAATCATGTAAGAAAAGGTAGATTTCAATGAGATCAACTCTTCATCATTTTTTTTATTTGTTCAACAATTTCCTCTGCATGAGCATTTCTTGTTATTAATTGCATTTGTATACTGCCTTCCATTCTGCTCTATATCATTAATATGAGGAACTTGAAAATAGGCTCATGGATGCAATGCTGAAAGCTTCATCAAAGATATGAAAAGAAGCACAGATTTGAGTAACATTTGGATCTAACACTGATTTTACTGTGTTGTTATTCTGCTGACATCATTAGACTTTCCCATTTTGATCCCTTCATTCACATAAAAAAAAACTGAATCAGGTTCTCTAAACCCTAGGGAATGTTTCTGTTTTAATTATTAAGTCATTATTTTATTTATAAAATTAACACACCGCTAATTTTCAAAATGTAAAGCTTTGTTTTGAGCTTCATTCCTGAGTTATATGCTACAACACTTTTGTTGTGGGTTCACCTTGGCAGGCCTGGATTTGGGTTCTGAGGTTTGCACCAGGCCCGGAATTGTCAGGTGACTTGAGCTGGGCTGGGCTAGCTGACAGCTGACTTCTTCTAACCAATGATATTGTATTCCATA
>JAOXXN010000471.1:8599243-8609565 GCA_026770055.1 Myrmophylax atrothorax | reverse complement strand
ATTCAGATCCACTAGGTGAAAAATTATTAGGATTATTTTTCACCTAGGATAGATCATCTCAGTAAGCCTAAATCTTGGGGATTTAATTAAAAAATCCCCCAAAGTAATAACTTTTGCATCCTTCACTTGTTTATAATCTCTACTTAACTGAAATGTAGATATCATTACTTCAAAGCTATTTTTTGTGTTCACAAACAACTAACTGAAAGGATAACAAGGGCTTACAAAGGTAAAGCTTAAACAGGGGTTATAAAGTAGAAGTTTTTATGTTTTAACCTGTAGATGCCAGAAAAACAAAGAAAGATTTTTTTTCTCAGCTGGCGATACGTAGGATGCACTTTTCTGTTTCAAAGGGCTGATTGAGCACGTGAGCAGATTGTCTTTAATGCCAGTTTCCATGCAAAACCCCTCAATATTGGAGGTCATGCAAGTGTTTTCTAAAATGCCATTCCATGAACCAAAGCTTCCATAAGTGATTTTATAAAAATAAACAAACCCCAAACACCCACAATGCTGAAACGTATGGAATTTTGTGCATGTGCTGTTGGCATCAAGTTGTTTCTGATCTTTCATCTCCAGAACTTGCAGACATTTTGATATGGAAAAGTTATCTCCAAGTTAAGCAAAGAAGTTGCCGAACTACAAAAGGTTTTCTTGTTAAACATAAAACTAGGTGAAATTTCCTGCTGTTCTGTGAAACCCAATGTGATCAACCACTAATCCCTCAGGCTCCCTCTGCTCTTCTGGTGATAAAAACCAAGAGTGATTTGGCTGCCTGCTGAGTATTTTGCTGTTTTATTTGCTGATTCAAGGGAGGGATTGTATGATCACTGTTTTCAGAATTAGTTTTTGTTTTCCAGAGTTCTTGATGAGAACAAGTCTCCTCTATGAGTAGTCTCTGCAGTCCTAAAAGCTTTCACTGTTACCAAGCATTGAAGGACTTTTGTTTAATATAGGAATATTTCAAATTTGCCACAGAGGTCTCATACTCAGGAGACACATACTACTGAAAATGCATCTGCAAATGATGTTGTGTAAGTGATAAGATTTTTCAGCTTGTCATTACTTTAATTATTGCTAATAAGAACAAGCAGAACATTTATGTGAACTATCCTCATTAAGTGACAAAAAGGGAAACAACTCTTACTAGTTCTCACAAGATTATATTTCCACAAAGTAACAATGGTATGGTGGTCTTTGTAAAGGTGGGCAGCTTAATGTCTGTGTCCATTTGAAATTAAGATTTTACTTGTGATGATCATTGATGTTTTGGACTAAAAATTGATTAACTGGACAGATGTAGAACTCATCAGTGTTGGAGGAGGGTTATGCCTATTATATGAGCGTTTTTCCTTGTTTAATATTTGCAATGTTAACATGTCTACCCATTATACTTTCCCTATAGTATTCCTATCCAAGTTCTGCCCCCCACAGACCCTCAGGGCCCTTTTTCCCGCCAACCCTTCTCCTATTGGCTCAGATTTGGTGCAATGCACCACTTTTCCATGTATGGTTCTGCTCATACCGTGTTCTGTCATTGGTTACTTCTTTGATTCCTCATTTGCATACCCCACAGCCAATCAAATGCTTCCCCCCTCCCATTTCTCTGGAAAGTTCTACCCTGACCCTATATAAGTCCCATGCTCCCCTAATAAACTGGCTTCTCCTGTGGACACCTGGCTTTGTGTGTGGTTCTTCTTGGGAGCTGCGCCGGGCTGGGTGCGGGAGGAGCTGCCCCTGGCTTCGAGAAGTGGCTAAAAGAACTAATATCACTTATAAGCCTACGGCCGCAATACCTGTCGGAGCCGAAGACCTGCGCTCCGACTCTAGGAGAAACTTCATCCACCGATACATCAGTACAAGAGATATTGTATGTTATGCTTTCATAGCTTATAAATATCTTGTAAATAGATAGAAGACCTGCTTACACAACAAGCTGTAGGCAAATATTTTGTGCTAGATTCAATAGAATAATTTCCATCAAGTGAGAGATCACTGAAGTGAAGCAATAAAGGATTTGGTCAATCGTGTTTTACAGAGGGGTACATATTGTGGTATGTGGTCTTGAATTATCAATTTCACATACAGAAGTGCTTATTGTGTGTTTCCAACCCAGAGCAGATTTCATTTTCACAGAAAGGTAAATTTATGTTATTAATCATCTATTTTTCATCAAATAATGTTCATGATGAATAAATGTGTTCAGAGGCAATATGATTTTAAATTACTAGTCTGCTTTATTAACTAGCAAAAAAACAGGAAAGGAATTGTGAATAATTTCATAATTTCTAAGTAGTGAATTGTGTCGCAGTTGTTTTTTCAAGCATTTTCATTCTTTTTGGAACCCTGATCCTCATTCAGGCTGTTGGAATACTTCCAGACATTGATTACAGAGACACAAATACCTAAATGATAAAATAATCCACAGGGTAGACAGTAAAATTCAAGTTTAACATTTGAGTCTTCCTCCCATTCCACTTCTGTACTGTTATAATCAATGCTTACTTTTCTTAGCATAATTATCAGTCCTTGTTTTGCCTAAAGCTATTAAAAAGTATTCTAAAAATTTCTATTTATTTTAAACTTTGTGTGGTTTTGCATTTACCCAACAACTAAATTTTTTGAAACCACCTTAATGGATTCAATTATTAAGTGCAATTTATAAATATAACTTCTTCCAAAGACAGTAGTTATTCAAATTAGATTTTAATTTATTCACCTGTATCTTGAAAATAATACGCATTCAGGGAAACAGTCAAAGTAAATATTTTCTGTTAAATGCTCTTTTTCTTTTCTATGTTATTTTTGTTATTTCTTAAATTTTATTAACAAATTATGAGAGTATCTCTCCTCTCCATTTCACTTTAGAATAAAATAAAGAGATCACCCTACTGATAATTCCCTTCTTTCAGGATCACACTAGTCGTAATTGTTATCTTCTAGCTGTTTCTCTTGACTTATACCAGACAAGAAATCCTTTCTTCTACCGCCATGCAAGCAGAGTTGCAAAAGCTGGGATGTAAGCACCTCATTAACTACATCAATGCACCATAATGTACCACTGTTAACATGGTAGTGTGCGTTCAATTAATCTTCCTTCTCTCGTGCTGACTAAAACCATTGCACAAAACAAGCCTATGCCATAGTGACAAGAATCACATGGGGTTATACTTACAAATGTTTCTATTATTGGGAATATAAAGCAAATATTTTCAAAAGCATGAGGGCAAGAAAGGAGTCCTCTGGCCCATTCCTGGAGATATTTCATACAAAATCAAATCTGCCAATAATAATTCTGTTGGGTTTCCTTTCACTGATTAAATACTACACATTGAGTGTATATTCAGGAAGTCTAGTTCAATAATAGGGCGGTCCTGTGGTGTAAAGGAGAGCACTCTGGACACTGAATGCCAAGGAACTGAGTTCAAGTCTCAGTGGGGACTGTCCCCTGCAGTTCAATGCCTCCCTGCCATCCAGTCCTGTCAGATCTCGGATGCTGAGCAGGGTCAGCCCCGATTAGAACCGGGTGCTGTAGACAGTCCCGAGGACTTCACTGTCACTGTCCAAGCTCACTCGGCCGTGGCAAATGGGCCTCAGGACTAAAACGGTGGGGCCAGTTCTGCGCACGCTGTGCCTCACCTAAACAATCCACTGCGCAGGCTGGAAGGGCACACCCACATGGGGAGAGCCCTTCCCAAATCTTCATTCATGGAGTCTGGCCATACATACACAGTTCAATAACACTCTGTGAAAATTATTCATGTTGTTGGATAGGATCAGCAGTCTGCTTTCTCTGACGAGCACCTTGTTGTTAATCTTGGCAGTGCTATTCCTGCATGAGCAGACATTTAATGGAACATGGAAGAGTTTCAGGAGGATGAGCCAGGTCATCTCTTCCCCAGTGCCCAGCCTGTTTGTAGAAGGTAAAAGGTTTTAAATCCTCTTAGAGAAAAGAATTGAACTGTTATTTCCAAATGACTTCTAAATGATTTAACCAAAAAGTGTTTGATTAAAAGGGAAATGTTTATACATATAACTGACAATCTTTGAACTAAAAATCACTTGTGCCTATGCCAGGTGCATCAAATTCCAGCTCTGAAGCCTAGGTTTAAAAAGGTATCTCTGTATAACTATCCTAAAGAGGAATTGGATTTAAACAACCACCTGTACTGGTGTTTCAGCTTCAGTAACTCTCTGTTCAGTCTTGTTAATCATCTTTTGAGGTGTCCAAGTCTCCTAATAAGTAAGAAACCGAAGGCAAATTTAAGGATGTGAACATGTTACAGGGGTCAGGCACATGTGAGAGATTTCTTTTGGTATTTCAACCTCTCCTCTCTCATTGATTATTAACACTTCCCTAATTTTAAGAAAATCTTTCTCCAGACTCCAGTCATCTTATCAGTTTTCCTCTTGTTGCTTGAGGGCATAATACTGGCCTATTAGATTACTGTATGATTCACATTTTTATTTTCTTCTAATGGTTTAATGCACCAAGAAATATATTCATTTATCCCAGACAGTCAATATTGTTCTTTTCATGAGAAAAATATAATTTCCAGTCTGGCTCTTATAGTCTGTTCAGCTCAATAATGAGCAAAAGAAGAAGAATAATAAGAGAAGGATTAACACTTTGGATTAAAAAGCCCTTTGTGGGAAAAATCTATACATTCTATATGACCTCTATAATTTTATTGACTTCAAGAGTACTATATACCATCCTAACAAAAAGTAAATCCTATGAATAAGCCTGCTAGTAGTCCTATATTCTTTCTACTGGATGGTCCTTTTCGTTACAGAAGCTTCCATTTTGAAATTATGGCTATATCTGGTAATGCTTAAGGAAAGGGGGAATGAGAATAGTGGTATCCCAGTCCATGAATGCATGATAACAATGCCATGAATTAATTAGTCTAGCTTCAAAATAAAATAAAAAAAAAAAACCAACAAAAAACAAACAACCAAAAATCCCAAAAATCAAAACAAACAAAAAATTAAAAAAAAACACCACAAAAATATATCAGACATTTTATAGTTGGCTTGCTTAAGTCATGTAGTTGTAGATATTCACTACTTTCAATCTGTAATTTGGTAAAGGAAAAAAAAATCAGCAGCCTGTGATGTACATGAGATCAAACTTCATGGTCACAATGATCATCTCTGAACAGCTTGTGTGTCTATATGGATGAATAATCTTCTCAAGGTCTGATTTACTATACCATTTTTTTCTGAAAACAATTCTTAAAACATTGAATAAAATATGAACTTGTCTGATGCCAAATTTCTTGAAACCAGTCATTAAGATTTATTATTTCCATTATGAATTATGTCCATTATAAAAGAAGAAAAACATGACTGTAAGGCAAGCATATATTTTCTGTCATAGCACAGCAGTTTGTCTTTAATGACTGATGTTGTTTGCAGTTTGGGAAAGTAATAACAGAGAAACAGCAAGTAAGAATTGTATTTTTAGTAGAAACTCGTTGTTCATTGAATACATTATTTTCATTCTTTGATAAAGTGAATGCTTATTACTGTCAATAGTGCAAACCAAGAGCCAGCTGACCTCTACTTGTAGCTTAATAAAGCTACAAACATTGGTGAAATAATCAGAATGCAAAAAGCATTTATGACAGGCCTCACCAAAATATACACATCATGCCATATGTTATGAAGAAACCTTCCTCAATAATGCATAATTGTCTCCTTCCTTAATGAGAAACAGTTGGAAAGTGACTATTAGACACACTGTTTCACCTGTTTCTTAAAGTCTTTGAGAACACGGTGCTAGTTTTGGCTCATGAGTTACCAACCTTGTGAATTGGCAGTAACTCAGCTTCTCTGAAGGTAGCCTGCTGTTGGCTTTACCTATTCCTTCTCATCTGTTCTCATTTTCTTGTTATCTCTTTGTACTGAGGGGAGCATCTTCTGTTCTTTTCTTTCTCTTCCTCCTGCTCTGTTTAGAGAAGCACAACTGCAGTCACTAACTAAATAAACATAGTATAAATGCTCAAAGCCAGTAATTAAAGCCCAGCCTCATTTTCCACCTCTCACCCTCACGTTGTTTGAGAAACTGAATTGCTGATGATTCCAGGGAACCTGAGATGCTGCTGCCTGCAGTCAACTAATAGTGGGCAATATTCTCAACCTATTTGGTGACCTTAGAGGGTTCTAATCATCTGTTTGAGAAGAGAAGGAAATTAAAAACTTCCGCAACAACAAGAAAGTTATCATCAAAGTAACAGTAATTTTCTGTGCAGCATCCCTTTGGAGGAATATGTGGTGTGTCCTTCTGAATTGCTTGCTCAGGCTCAGCAGGGTTCCAGGGGAATTGTACACACTGTAGGTGATGCAGGATAGTAAAACACTACAGGAAGCCGCCTGAACAAGTCCCAGACCACCTTATGGAGTTCACAGTTATTTATTTCCAGTCCTCTTCTCTCTGATCTTGCCTGCTTGCTTTGTATATCGTTGCAAAGCCAGAGACGGTTGCCATCTCATCTCTTTAATTCCTTAGCGATCAACTATGTTTGTAAGAGGCCTGGATTGGTGTGGTCTCTGTGAGCAGCTGAAGGTAAGGAAGGGAAAAACCTGAATGAGAGTCCAATTCTTTTTGCCCTCTCAGCTTTCACCTTCAGCCCAAGTGCATGGGTCCAACCCATGGCTATTACAGACCACGGCCTATGCTCCCACGTGATGTCTGTGAAGGCTGTCAGGAAGGATGCAGACAAAGGTCTCCAAAATTAACACACACATTTCCTTCATAAATACAGTTTAGAAACCAAAGAAACTGAACTCAATTTGTTCTATGTAAAACCTTGTGCAACTGAAAACATGATTGTAAGAAAAATCCCCAACACTTGAACTCCAAGGCAGAAAACCTGAGATTCAGTGTTAGGCTGTATTTCTACTCTCTCAAAATAATGTTATATGCTGTTATATATATGTATGCTTAAGTTGTTGAAACTTCTATTAACCCTACTATGATTCTATATGGCGATGTCTTTTTTTTCACACAGTTTCTGATTCTTTGTCAGTGGAAAAATCTGTCAGATTCTGTGTGAACATCTCTAAATATGTCTAAAATAATTTAATTTAATAAAAAGTATTATAGAAAATAGTTTTACACAACCTACAGGAGTGTATAGTTATAATATATTTCAAAACCTCTCCTATATCTTCTGTATATCTATAACAATTTGCTTCTTCACTATAAAACAGTTTTAGAAAAACGTTCCAAAACAAAAATCAAAGCACACTTGAGAAGCAGAAGAAAGAAATTCGTAATGAAGACTCAGTGTTCTATACAGATAGTGAATGAAACTCTAGGAATATGAGTATTTTTCATCGTAATTTTTCATAGTAAAGATGTCATTGTAATAAAAGTATGATTTTAAATTAGTGACATTTGCAAATTGGTTTCAGATTTATGAGAAAGCTGTGCTGGTGGGAAATAATCCAAGAAAAAGACCCAAAATGTTAATTACAAAGTACAATTCTTGCAGTGTCTTGAGCTACCAGAAATATGTGCTAATTGCTACCAGTCATCTCCTTTCATTTCAAGCTAATCTAATAAATTTCAAGACACCGCTGAATTTCAGACCCTGGAATTCTAGGTTTCAGAAAATTTATTTGTGCTTGAAGATTTAATAAAAACTCACATATCATCTGAATCAAATAGCTGCTTTCAGCTAAATTCCATGGTAGGTAGATCCCCCTGGCATGTTTTCCTTCCCATACCCTTCTTTCTTTTACATAAAATACTCGTGGTACACAAATACTTGATGTAACCCTTTGAGATGACTGTGCTTGTAGTTAGAAAATGTTAACTCATCATAGCACATATAAAGATAATTTTAAAAGAATTTAAGGCTTATCCTCGAACAGCTTACAGAACAGTTCCCTCTCTTCATTTAACAAATTTAGAACCTGTGTTTGGAGACAAAGGTTTTGTTTAGAATTGTGTTTAACAATAGAAAATTCTATCTGTCACTTGCTTGAAAGGCATAGTTGGGTGAGAGCTAAGAATTCTTAAACATTACTGTACATTAAACCCAGCTGAAGGTGTTATTAGCCATTAAAGTAGGTCAACCCTGCCAATTACAAAAAAAAAAAAAAAGCCAAAATAACAAACCCCCACCTACTAAGTTAAGGCTTGCACAAGTATTCAGTACATTGTACTTAGAGTTTTTGAATCAGAATGGGAAAGTGCATTCACATATATTCCTTAACAATATTTCTGTGCTTTCCCACTGCAGTGAAATCAGATGTGTGCTGGTTGGTTTGTTTGTTTCTTACCTGCAGAAATTACAGGTGTGATGAAAGTGTTCAGCTTTTCCCTAACTTCCTTTCCTGTGTAAAGGCAGACTTTGGATCTTCATTTAGATATGATTGAGAGACTGTTAGCTTTAGACTGACTAGTCAAAGAAGTGTTCAGTGAGTAATCACTAAGTGTGCTTCCCTTCAAGTATCTGGCCAACGATCTCCCTTTTAGCCTGGAGCAATAATTGTCTGTGCATTTTAACAGTTCATTTGCTTTCACTACGCTACTTGTTTCTTAGCACATTGGATTTTACGCTGTTTTGAAGAAAAACCCTTGTGATGGTGGAAATGAGCATTAGTATTAGATGTGGTGCAGTGGAAGAAATTCTGAAACTGGCTGTGTACATTTTTACACAGATAAGCAGTATCTATGGATGACATCTCTAAAAGGATTTATTTATATCTCTCCTCACATAGCAATGATAGATGGAGGTACCATATTTATTGTATAATAATATTTTCCCAATATTTGTATTTTGTTTCCTCAAATACAAATACAGCTGTAAACCCAATACTCTGTTGGCTCTCAGCACCAATTTAGAGAGAGAGTGACGCTTACATAGTACTCTTAGTGGTGTCCAACTACAAGAATAATTTCCTAGATGGATAAAAAAAAGAATTAAGCACAATGACTTCTAAGCAGTTCTTTGGCCCTAAACATTACGTGAGGATAAGATAGCATTCATAGAAGTCCTAGAAAGTTATGCAATCACCTGCTGCTGCAAAATGTCAGGCTGTACTTGATGAGTGTAAGGGATGAAGTGAAATGTGTGCTGCAGCCTCAAGGGGCAGCATAGCTGAAGATTATAAACACTTTTATTCAGTTTAAATACAGTACAGTGAAATGAACCTTATTTCAAATGCTTTTTTGCTATTCAAGTGTTTTTGAATGAATTACTTCATTTCTCTCATTGCAGTGGAGAGTTTGTTTTTTATAGCAGAATAACTGTGGTCTGAAGATATTTGAACTGCATTATGACATTGAAACAGGGAAAAATAAATAAAACAGAATAAAACTTGAAGTATATTTACTTTTATCACTTTAACAGGACTTTCCCTTCTCTCCTGGTTTGGTCTTGTAAAAAAAATGCCAGGCGCAGGGAGCTTTTTATTTTTCACCCTCTGTCATTACAATATAATCAGCAAATGTATCTTTGTAACTTCTTGTACATCTTCTTTCCTTAAGTAATATTGCCTAACATAATACTTGATTTTTAAAAAGTAAAAATAGGAACAAAATAGGATGAAGGAAAATGATTTTGACCTGTACAATTTTTCTAATGTGCTATTTTCTTATTTTGCTCTCTGAGGTATTTTCAATTATTACAATGCTCTTTAGTAAAGAAGGGCTTGACATACAGGATTTTGCTCTCCCTCACTCAGAGGCGTTAATTTTAGCAATATCTTTTATTGATTGCAAGCAGAAGTGCCATACTATACCAAACTTATTTTTCTTCCTCTTTTAATTGAAAATATCTTGTACTCGGTTCTCAAACATCTTATTTGGGCCTTCAATACAACCACATGCTGTTATAAGATATTGTTCAAGTTAACAGCAATCTGAAACTGTACAAAAACCTCAAGAAGTTATTTTCATGTGGATGATCGCAGGTTGCAATGCTCATAGGATGTGCTTATTGTCTTAAATGTATACAGTGATGTGAGAAACAAATGCAATGTGTGTCAACACAAGACAACACAGTTTTGAAAACTGGAGTTTATTCAAAGTATGCAGAGACTGTCTGCAGCTGAAAACAGCGCTGTACCAGATGCCTATGTGCTCCAACCTTCATTTCATGTTTTTGCTCCCAGGTTCATTGACATACTGTGTAAGTTCAAAGTAATTTTTAAACTGAGCAGCAGCATTGCTGTTCAACAGCTTTTCATTTCATTATTTTGGTAATTATTGAGCTTTTACTGTGTTCTTAAATAAATAAAATAAAATAAAATAAAATAAAATAAAATAAAATAAAATAAAATAAAATAAAATAAAATAAAATAAA
>JAOXXN010000471.1:8579823-8591052 GCA_026770055.1 Myrmophylax atrothorax | reverse complement strand
TTATTTCTTATGTGAAGACACACACATCTTCCATCAGTCTGCCCAGAACTTAGAGGGAAGTGCAGAGGTGGTGGGAGAACAGAAACCCCTCTTGGAAAGTACATGATAAATGGATCATCTCAGGAAATCATTCAGTTTGTAAAGAGGCAGTTTAGATTTACAAGTGTGTTTAGTTTTACAAGACTATCTTTACAAGCGTGTTTTGTTACCCAGAGGGCAGAACATGAAGAGATGGATGACTGCTGGTGTAGGAGATCCTCACTAGAAAGATGGCATTTACAAGCAAATTGAAGCAACAGAAGTTTGGGATGGTGATAGACCACTGGGAATACAAAATTTTCAAGGAAAAAAATTAAAACTTTCTGGACTCAGGAAACATGGATGCAAGAACGAACTCTGGTTATTAAAGATAAGGAAAAGAAGGTTTTGTTTTATTATATTTTTTTCTTTTTAACATGTGAGTTATTTCCTAAGCAACCTCAGAAGGAGGAACAAAGTGAAGGATGAGAAGAAATGGAGATAACAGTGCCAGGAATAAAGCCTTACATATTGAAAAAGCTGATAAATTTCTTTAATTGGTACTGTTATTCAAAACAGCATAAGATTATAAATGAGCTGGAGTGTCATTTTTCATGGGTTTATTTTGGGTTTATTTTTATTTTTTAATTTTTGAGCTTTCCCAAACAAATCATAAACATTAAAACCTGAAACAAAATTCAAGACAATGTGATTTTTCAATTTTAGTTTTGATGGAGAACAGATTTTACAACTCTCAAGAAATGTAGCTGTTCTGTTTTAAATCTTTGGTTTTTTCTTGCTGTTTTGAAAGAACCTCGAATACCCAAATGATAGGTAATTAACGTGAAGAACAAATAAATGTGAAAAGCAATGGCCCTATTACAGTTTTTGTTGAACTAACTTACGTTGGACAATACAATTACTAAACCAAACTGGGTCAATTGATTAACTACAATTATAACAGTCAGCGGCCAGAAGTTATCAAATTAATATAGCTATTAATAGCATAACAAGATTAAATCAGCTGATAGTCAATTCATATGAATTCCAGCCTCAAGAATGTACTGACTTCAAAGCACAAACCAAGTGTAGTTAGCATAGTAATTTGAGAAAAAATGTCCAAATAATTTATCCATCAATTGGTAAAGCAAATGTCAAATGCTGATTCCCATAATATATACTTGACTACTGTTGTGTGTATATATTTATATTTATATTTATATTTATATTTATATTTATATTTTTATTTTTATTTATATTAGAAGTAATAGAGGTCTATCTAGCTAATGTTTTTCATTTAATTCTGCTAAAATTCTGTCTTGATAATTTTTTTTGCTTAGATTCAGGGAACTGTTGTGGTTGTCTTTTTCTGAAAAACTCATGCTAATTTCAGGTGTGCAGAAGAATGTATCCATATCTCTGAAGAAATTTAGCAAAATATGATTGGCATTTCAGTTGTTGGAAAGTTCATGCCTATACTATGAACTTTATAGTACATTCAGAATTAGGTGTCTTCAGATCCAAGGTTTTCTTTTGGTGATGCAGCTTTGAGGAATTTGGTCTTTATGAATCTCAACATTAGACTTTGAATGTCTTGATTTTCATCTTTCTACAATATCTTCAGAAAGCAGAAGGCTTTGGTCTAGAGCTAGATGATGAAAAAGATATTTATTTGCCCCAAAAACTTGCTGAGGTACCAGATAATGTGCATCTTTGAGTGTTGTCGATCATGACAACTATAAGTGCCAAGACACAGTCCAGGAAACTGTGAAAACTTCTCCTCAAATAATGAGATTTATTGGACCTTCTGAAACCAAACAGGCATTGAACTGTGATATCTGCTTTGGGTTTGGACCTCAAGAGCCTTCAAGCATACTCCTAGAGCAAGTAGTTCAAAAGAACACTAACAATGTAAAAAGATTGTGAACTATCTCTCTAGGTTCTGAAAACCACATGAATTTACAGAATTGATTTGGCCAGAGACCCTTAAATAAGCAATTAAAAATCATTAACGAAACTTTCCTGTTTTGAAGAATTTCAGTGCTGCATAAAAGCTAAGGCCACAATATGAGAGATAGAAGTGAATCCCAGAACCTCAGAGCCATTTCCAGTCGAGCATCAGCAGATGCTGACAGCAAAGGAGTTGCTGGCTGTGGGATTTTGGAACAGAACAGTTGCATTCATTCATCTTTGGGCACAAACAGAATTCTAGAGTCTGGATCCAAGGTATTAATACCATGAAGCAGCCACTGCTGAGTGCACCCTCATGAGCACTATGTGCTTTATTTAAATTTCAGCCTGTGATGTGAAAATAAAGCTCTGCTTTGGATTGTCACTACTGGTGGCAGCCACACTACATAGGGTATACCTGCTCGGGCACAGCACAGATGGCACTATGGAACAAGAGAGTAAGTCGAACAACATGCTACATTACCTTTGCATCTGGGAGGCTCCAGGCAGTCCAGCAAGACACTGAAGAGGATCAGGTGCTGCTGACAGGAAAACAATGCATGCTCTGAGTATGGGCAGAATGCAGTGAAGCAGGAGGTTACACCTATTGCACCATGAGAATAGTGCAAAATACATGCATTCAATTAATTATGTAAATTTATTAATATTTATTTTAATTTATATTTAACTTGTTCAAAAATTCCTTGAGTAAAAAGGATTTAAGAGCTGACACCATGAAGTAACCACGTGCTTGAAATGTTCAGACAAGAACACAGTCAGCTGAGAGCATTACAAAGCAATGTGTATTGCACAATGAGATTAGTGACAGATCTGTGCAATCCCACTCAATCTATTGAAAGGCTTAGAACCCAAAGGCCATGCTCCACAGAGAATGGGAGCTTAATAGACAGGATGTTATTAGTTTAGTTCATCGAGTTGGACTTTCTGAGGAAGCTTAGTCAAAACTGAGGGTAAGAAAACTAAAGTTACATTTCGCCAAGTATTGCAGATCTGACGTACTGTGATTAGCAAATAGCTGCAGCAAAAAGCCATGGATTTCAAAAGTTCAGAGTCAAGAGAAAGTTTAAATTGTGACTGTTTTTTTAAGTTACATGCTACACAGTAAAGAACAGGTTTGTTTAGTAAGACACACAACAAATTAATGGTCAAGGCGTGAAAAAAATAAAGGGAAACCTCCTTTCCCCCTGTGCCTGGAATCACCAGACCAGCAAAGGTACTTTCAGATGTAATCAGTGTGAGTAATTGCATATCTCAAATTCCTTTTCTGTCTGTGTATTTAATTCTCTTGCTACCTTTATTAGTAATAGAGAGTATTGTAGAAGTACAAGGGGTTGGCTCAAGTGATTTCTGAACACTATAGATGGAGCTGTGATTAGAAATAGGACTGGCTGCAGGTGACTTCTCCAAGGCCCCATCAGTACTGGAGGGAGCAAATTTTGTGAGATAAGACATTTAAGCATCAATTTTTAATGTTCTCTCATTTATTTGGGAGTAATATTAAAGAGTTCTGCAGAGAAGCTTGTATTTAGAAGTGAAGCAAGAAGGTCCTCTCTACTTTTTCTTCCCCATTGCTCCTTTGGCATTGGGACAGCAAAGTCACAAAGTAAAACTGCTGGAAATTTCAGAATACTTGTCCAATGAAAGTAAGAAAATGTGCAAAATTTTCCAAGTATTTTCCCCCCATATTTTAGACAGATAATAGGGAGCTAGATTCTTAATAATTATGCTACCATGAGATGTAAATCTGAACCTTTAGGCTCTTTTTGCATCGCAGCTGAAAGAAAAAGTGAGAAAAAAACCCACAAAAACAAACTCTAAAAAACCAATTCATGAATACTTAATGAATGAACAAACATTTGCATCATATAAATATTTTCTTTCTCCTTGTCAGTATTCAGAGCCTGTATTGCCATCTGGCAAAGGTTTCAGTTGACTAACGCTGAAGCAATAAATTAATACAGTAAAAGATTCTACCAATGGTTTGAAAGCAATTAAAATGCTGGAAGCAGTCTATGCATGTTAAAATGTCATGTCATGATCTTGCAGCAGAGAACCAAAGAACTGTAATAATCCAAGTGTGAAAGAACAAAGATTGTTGGATTCAAGGGTATTGCTTGGTGTGAGCCTTATGGTATGCTCAAATATTCTCATAATTCAAAACAGTAAATAATCTGACCCATATGAGGGTGGACATCAGTTTTACAGAAGTTTTATAGAAGTTTTCTAGAAGTTTTCTTGGGTTTGTACCCTTTAATTTGGACCCCCAAAAAACCAAACAAACAAACAAAAAAAAGAAGTCAAATGTGTGTTTTAGTTCCTCTGTGACTATCCAAAAGCTTGATGGAAAAATTATTGAGAAAAACCTCAATTTACAAAGGGTTTTGCTGTCTGGAGACAGGGAACAGCAAAAGAGAAAAGAATCAAGCTTCTGTGGGACTATCCAGGGCTTAAACTGCAGAATAACACCCAGGCTCTACAGGATCCCCCATCCAGAGTTACCTACTCAAGGAAGCTTTAACTATTCTTCAGAGGAACTGGGCAGAGCTTGCTGCTGTCTTTTGAGGGAACTGTTTCCCTCCGACTCTTTACGGAGACTGTAAAGGTGGATGCTGTGCTTTGGAGTTTGACACTTTCCTTACCAAAATGCCTTGTGGCCTGACTCCTTTCTTGGGGAAAAATGTTACAGGATTTGCAAGCTGAATGAAAAGTTCCTGTAGTAGTGATGCCATAACCTGTCTGAAACAAGTCGAAGAATTTTATTGACATTTTTTATTTGGGAGGGGGTTTGGTGTTTAGTTTTTTGTGGGGGGTTGTGGTGGTTTTGTTTGTTTGTTTGTTTGCTTCCTTGCTTTCTTGGGGTTGGAGGTGTGTGGGTTTTTTGGGTTTTATTGTTTGTTTTGGTGGTTTTTTTTAAACCAAGACAAAATAATTTAAAACATCCTGGCAAAAGGATGTTGTCAAAGATCTTTCTTAAGGTTTTCAAGGCAGGGAATACCTATGGGACCATTCAAAACAATGAAGAGCCCATTCCTAAACCTCTCAGTTTTGAGTGTCACTTTAATACAAAATAGAAAGGAAATAAAAGGAAAGAAACATTCCACATCCTTCAAAAATGATAGTATGAAAATCTGAAAACATTTTTCAGTAATATGTCACTTACTTGCTTTCTACAGACATTTATGAACATAGAAAATAGTGTGGCTATGTTACTGGAAAATATATAACACTGTTAATGTCTTCTGCAAATACATAGTGAAACATGTGAAGGATGTCTTTATTGTAAATTATTATCATCATCATTATCATCATCATTATAAGTTGAAATAATGCAGTAAAACCTGCTAATAGCTAGGTTATGCTAGAATTTTTTTTTCTGCTAAAAGTTAATCACTAAGATTAGAGCTAGTTGTGTGCCACATGAAAAAAAGTACATGATGAGGTTATATCTTTTATAGATATGAATGCTAATAGATGATTGCTATGGAAATATTTGAGATGTCAAAGTGATAAATTATAATAGTTTTATGTATTTTGGAAGTACAAGTGATTCTTTTAATGTAGGCCAATCATTAAAAGATGAGGGAGAAAAGACGAAATTTGTTTTTCATGAATGGCAATGATTTAAAGAGTGTTAAACACTGGATTTTCTGAAATATATGTTGCTACAGCCTTAGACACTTCTACAAGTTAGATATCCCAGCTTTGATTTATGTTAAAAAAAGTGTTTTCCAGTTTAATGAGTTTTTTTTAAATTACTCATAAAGCCTTATCTATAAGTTAATTTTATGTGTCTTATATTAATAAATAAATAAATAAATAAATAAATATAGCCATTAACAGTTCCAAATCTATTTACTGAATGAAAATGCCTTTTTCATTTGGAATCTAAGATCTGACATAATGTCTGTCATAATTAATTCAAAATGCTCATAGTACAGGACTGTTACAAGGCAATGCTAAGCAGATTCCTCAAGTGACCCTTGATTATATTGAATCATACAATATAAATATAAGTAGAGGAGTTTTATAGATGAAAGTAATGCTTATGATTTATTGAAAACCAACCATTTTTCATGGAGGTTACAAAGTAAGGTTATGTTCATTTATATGTGATGCAAGACCTTTGAGAATTAACTTACAGCTTTCCATGACAACCCTTCCCTATATTTCTGTTTTGCAGGGATCTCTTTAAAATAACTTCTATGGACTGTTGTATATCAGGGAAAGAAAAGGAAAGCCATAACCAGGAACTGAGTTCCTCAATTCCTCATCTTCATAATCATTAAGGAACATCAGCTTGCATCTAAGCAATTTGCATTATTCATGCAAAAGTAAGTTCCAAAGCTGTAAAGATTTTAAGAGCTTTCAACAAAATGATTGTAGTGCTGTGGTGACATACCTCCACAGAAGTGTTTGCTCTGGTAGTTCTGTGTCTCCTTTGATAGAGTAGGAAAACTGATTTTAAATGTCGTCCTTTTGTAAACACAAAAAAAAAATTCTGAATTATCTACATCAAATTTTGATCTGTTAGGCGTTATATGAGAAGGCAATTAACTATTGAAAGACAGATATGTATAATCTTATTTTTCAATAATTCCCAGAAAGAACAGTGTCTCCTATATCTTCACTAATATTATGCTAACAACAGCAAGCAATGATAAATTGCCAAAGTAATTTGTTTCTAAAACACCTTTTACATTGTCCAACATTTCTAACCTATTTCCAGCCTGTTTCCAGAGCTACCTTGAAAATCAAGCAACGAGTTATTGTATATTAACCAAAGACATAAAATACTTTAAGAAATCTTTACTTGGATGGAAGGTAGTACACCATTGAAAATACATGAAGCAGATATTTTACCAAATATTCTCCTTTTAGAAATGGGCAAATCTTGATAAAGATTGATACAGACCCAGCCTCTATCTACCTAAAGGAAAGGGCAAATTGCACTTGCTACTGGAGGGTGTACCAGGCTCAGGATGCAGCAGCTTGGGAAAGGCAGATGGACATTTCATCCCACCCTTTCAAGAGAATACAACATGCAGTCAACAGGGAAACAAGGTACAGTCTTCACTGTAAATCATGTAGACACATCCTTTTTCTTGGGCTGTACAAACCATTGCCTGAGATCACATTCTTAACATTGAAGTGATGATGAGATAGTTATAGGGAGATGAGGCAGTTTCTGTGCATCCTTCAATGACAGATGGTGAAATGGTGGCTAACTCCACCTGCCCAACATGGAGAGTGCTGGAAATGTCCCTCTGCACTGACCACCTGGCCTCCTCACACATACCTTCCAGAAAATAAACCTTCTGCTTGATGTATGCCTAGGAAGTACCTCAAATTTATTGAGATTTTTTATTATTATTTTTCTAAATACGCTCAGATTTAAGTAGTTTGAAACTTGACCTGGCTTGTGTAGCATCATTCTATGGCAAAAAAGGTGCCAGTATGGCCAGGACTAAGTAAAAGCTTGGGCAGTGCTTCTGCAGCACTGCCTTTTATTGGAAAGGGCAAAATAGGCAACAGAACAACATCAATCTTTACATCAAGACACTAGGGATCTTCTGGGGAATTGAATTAAAATAAACAATTTGAGAGTATGTCCAATGCCCTTGCAGAGCATATTACAGCTGCAGTAAACCACTTAGCTGACATGTTTAAGCTCTTTTTTCCTATTTGAAAAAAGTAGTGTTGGTATTAATGTTTAAAACACAGATAATTCTTGTGTCCCTTCCCAAATGATGTATTTTAATGAACTAGTGCCAGCTGAATGGGACAAGTCATTGGCCTATTGATCTTTGTTCAAAATAACACTCCAGATTTAGTCTATCTTTTTATAAAATTATACAGGGCAGACAGAATATCCAGTGAAGGTTCTGTATAAAATAGAAATGGAAATTTTATTCCCAAACCAGATAGATGAGATGATTGAACAGATCATTTGCAGGTATGACTGTTATTGCCACTGCTGTCCTTGAGCTTTAACATGTTCAGAAAAACCTTTTTGCTGGTTTCAGGGCCTTTGTAAACTGCTGCTGTGGTAATTTCACTTCAGTGATTCCAAAACCAAATTCAATTATATAAGCAATTTTTAGTAAAAGAAGACCAGGAGAATTAGGAAATGCAAATTGATGTATTCAGTCATAGTCATCTTTATTTTTGCAGTCTGCACATAATTGTTATAACAGATTAAAATAACAACAACAACAACAAAACCTCTTGTTCTGAAACTAAAATATTAGCGCAATGGAAATTGGCAGAAATATCAGCACAGCAGTTCACACAGGTGTAGAGTGTAATTTAAAGTTTGCCTTATAATAGTCTGCCCCAAACTTACTTTGATAATCAGAGAAATCTCTTGATTGAACTTCTGAATCATTAATTTTGATTGCACTTCTGAGTTATTAGAGCTATGATGTTGTCTTCATTTTATCCTTTTTGTTCCAAATTTATTCTCCCAAATAAAACCTAATGAGTTCATATTGTCAGCACATTGTATATCCCAAGCATGATTCTTCCACAAAAAAAAAAAAAGAAAAGAAACAAGGATTTACGGCAATTGTAGGATAGAGTCTGGGAAGTTAATTAAGACTTCACAATAGAAAGAATTAGAAAGCAAACGAAGATTAGGAACTTCAAGGTTGACCCTAAATTATTTAAATTTTTCACCTTAAAATCTACTAATATGAGAATATATTTTTAATTGGTATTTCCTGTGTTCAACAGAAGCACAGAAATATTAATGTAGAAAGGGACAAAATTTGACAAAGTTATTTTCAGTGAATTTAGTGAATTATCTCCTGCCTGAACTTTAGTTTTTAAATCAAAAGCAGTTAAAATCTCAGCTCACACTTAGAATAAGATTTTAGTATAAATATCACATAACTGAAGATTTTCCAAATTCATTTAATTGCCTTATGCAAATACCCTGTTTTTCTGTAAAGTGAGAAATAATTCAATAAGCAGAGTAGTTAAAAATGTATATTGCTATGTCCCAAACCTTTTTTCTCAAGGTGAAATTTAAAATCCAGAAGGCAAAAATATAACTTCATTTACTATTTTCTGTTGGTGTTTGTTTCACATATAAAATTACATGCTGATTAGAATAGTTTTGTGAAATAGGTTTTACTGCATAAATCAATAATATTCTAGGCTGAAATTGCAGTTGCAGTACTAATACCAACTTCTCCTTAATCAGTTGATCAAATAACTCTTTTTATGGTATTATCAGATATGCTGGCTTTCATGGCACTGTGTTTACTGTAAAAATACACAGAATTTTAACAGCATTTAAAAATATCTGACTTACATACCTGTAAGTGTATCATACTGAAGTCATTTATCATTGCACTGTGCAACTCCTATGGAAATATGCATTTAAAGCTTGGTGAGTATGAAGAGGAATATTTTGAGGCAAGTTGAAAAAACTAGGCTGCAGAACATCACATGTATCTCAGACAGCACAGAGACCTGAGCAGAATGTGCTATTGGGCCAGTATTCTTCCTAAGAGAAAGTGTAGAGTTGCATAAGAGAATGTACACTTTTCCTGATCAGTGATCCTCAGTTATAGGTCTTCAAAAACAACTTTATTTGGTGCCATGAGGCTTTCACCTACGATTTCTTGGTGGTGCCTTCCTTCATTAAAATTCTCTTTACAAATATTTTTCCAGAAAAGTAAAAGTTAGCATTTTCCCACTAATTTGCCAGTAATTTTTCACGTGAGATGACTCTTAGTCAGCCAATGGCACTCTGTGCCACCTGGAGTTACTGGAATAAACACTATCACTGGTGTCAGAAGCATGGAACAGTACCTCAACTGATGGATAGAGAATTCTTTCCTTAATATTCTCATCTTCAGTGTTGAAAAGTCACATAGTTGGATGAAAACAAATATATATTCTAGATCCTGAATACCTCAACTTCTATTTGTTTGCTGCTTACTTTAGTTTTGGTCATTTGAACTAAATAGAATAATAAATATTAATATCCCAGTTTGACCTAACGGAATGAAAAAGGCTGATGATAAACATTCTGGCAAAACTCAAGAAAGTTGAACTGTAAATGCAGGGTAATAAATTTGTTTGTAATTTTTTTAGCAAAAACTGTGATTTAGATATATGGCTCCTGGAAAAATACCAGCCACAAAAACATCTTGGGTCATCATGACAGGTATTTATTATTCTGTTTTATGGCTATACAGGATAATCTAGATTTATTTTTTTGTTATTGTCAAAGGGGAGACTTCTGTGTCATTAAGCACTCTGTTCCTCCTCTGAGTGTTACATGGGAAGGAATGTCACATGCAAGATTTTCTTCAAACAAGCTATAAAATGTTTTCTGCTAGAAAATTATTTTATTTTTCAAAAGTTTTATCAGGCTTGACATTGTCTGGTTTTGCTGCAATATGAGAGACATTTAATTTTTCTTAAGCCATCTGAAGAAAAAGTGTGTGTGTGCTGACTCAAAGTCATCATCTTGGCTTTTTCTCATGGCTTCACCACTCCCCACCACACTCTCCCTCCCCAGCCTTTGTTTTTTCACATCTGAGCAGATTTGTGGAAGGAAAGTGTAAAGTGATTTTCTCAGTTTCCTAGGCTTCAGGCTGATTAGACATGTTGAGGTGCACTTTGGCTCTGTGACAGTGCTTGACAAAACTGGTAGAGCTGGTGATACCCTTGAGGGACATTTTTAGTACATAACTCTTGAATAAGAAAACATCTGCTTTTTTTCCTACTATTTTTCTGCATTTTTATTTTACCTCTCAAAATTAAAGATGCAGGAGAGAATTGACTATAATTTTATTTTCTCTCTAGAATAAAATAATAAGCCTTAAAAAAAAAAAAAACAAACCAAAATAAAACAAAAATCTATTAGACTGCTGTTGAGGTTCATCACAGAGGCAGATGGGTCAGAAAATCAACAAAGAATTGATAATAGTGCACATAATTGCTAGATTTTTTTTAATGTTTTCCAGTTTTTGTCATGGGTGTCCACAAAGCAAATTAATTAAGCTGTTTATTCTTCTGAATGATATAAGAGCAATTCTAAGATCTTGCCTGGACATTCATTACAAGCAAACATGGCAAAATCTTAATGGTAAACTGGTTACCCTTCTTCATTTGTACTAGAGATCCCAGGAAATTCCTGAACAATCAGAAGTAATTCCCACAGTCAGGCACAGGGTTTTTTGTAAGTATTCCAAAGAAAACTCTAAGTTATATATAACTTAAATG
>JAOXXN010000471.1:8557941-8570842 GCA_026770055.1 Myrmophylax atrothorax | reverse complement strand
AAAACTTAAATCTTATAACTAAAATTGCCAAAGTTATATAAAAATATTTAAGCTAAAGTGTCTTATGTATAGTACTTCTTCTCAAGATGATATGTAATTTAGATTTGTACAGTTTCAGGTCTTGGCATTTTGCTTTTCTTCCTATTGTTCTCCAAGTTCTATTATTGCATATAAGTGGCAAGGCATAGATTTGGTTATTAAATTTGGTTTCTTACATCTTATTCCAGACAAAATTTCAGATAAATGTTTTTTTGAAAATGTAAAGGCTTGAGGGTTTCACTTTGATACCAGGACCTACCCCCTGTCCTTACACCTAATTTGGAAGTTTCACTAGAAAGAACAGCAACCGGATGATTTTTACATTCTGAATAGAGTGACTATGATGCTAATTATGAAGACACCAGTCTCACAAAAATGAACATGCCAAGTTGTATTTTTACCAACGCTGAAAAGTTTTATATCTCTATTTTCCCACTGCTTAGAACTGTAATTATAGTTAAAATAATAGTGGTGGTTCTGCATCAAAATAACTGAAATACTATTTGTAATTAACATGCTTTCTCTTTAGAAAAAGTTTCTTGTTTATTTTCCATTTTTCATTCTTCATTTAAAGAATGGTGTCAAATCCAATTGCCTAAAAATGAGAGATTGTTCAGAAATAACAAATGATGTTATATTTGGATTCTACTTGCTAATCTTTGATAAGATGGAGTGAAACTACTTTGAAACCCCAATTTGAAAGAATTTGTAGCGATGCTAAATGACCAAATGATGATTATCACTTTTGATGCATTTATCAAAAGACCTCATCTGGGGATTCCTGAAGTTCAAACTACTTGTCCCTTAAACAATATGAAATGCTTTTTTGTTCACCTTTAACGTAGAAACTGTGATCTACTCAAATCTTAAATGCCAGTCTGCCATTCAAAATATGTTTGCCTTATCCCTTTGGTCTTGATCAATTTTTTTCAAAAACAAGAAGAAATTTGGAAAATCTCTGCTACCTGAGAATGAACTTTCCTTATAATGTTGCTAAATAATTTTTGGAAGAGGAAGAGGAAGAGGTGAAAGGGTTCATTTAGCATCTTAAAGAGTCACCAGTTTGAAACAACCAAATTCAAAACTTCTTTTATTCAATTCCTGTGTCTCCTTAAGCAGCGTAAACTTTTTATCCTGCAATTAGCAGTGGGTCTCGAGTTGATGCCCAAGGTAGTGGAGCATTTAACTGTAGCTTTATAATTCTTTATTGAAGTTGATCTTATATCATGATTTTGATACTAAACTTACTCAGTCTCACAATACACAGGATTGAAATAGTGAAGACTTTCTGGTCTTAAGTGCAAACACAGAGCAGTTGTGTATCCTGCCTGTGGTAACTGGGGGCTGTGAAGTCAAAATAAATAAGAGCAGTAAAAAAACCTATAACTGGGTATTTGTCCTGTAGCAGAAGTATATCTTTTCCTTGTCATTATGTCTATAAAAGACAATTTGAATAAATGTGAGTAATTTTATCTATAGATGTAAACAGCACAAATGTTCACATGTGAATAAATTGAAATCTAATCAAGACAGAATGCTGTTATATTATTTGAAAGAGGATTATCACAAAATTAGATATTGATATTTTGGTGAAGATCTGTTTAAGGAAGTTGTCAGAATTTAATTTCATTTAGGTAAACATGTTTTAATGAAGAACTTATCTAATGGATCATATTTGAGATGTGAGAATGTTTAGATATCAGATTTTTCTTGTTTTATTTTTCCCATATTCACTTTTCAATTTCTGATGTGCTTTGGCAAAACATCTGTTTTTTAAAAAAATTTCTTCCTTTTTCACTTTAAGCAACAGCAAAGGTACCTTACTGCTTACGAGGGTACTATAAAGTGCTGCTATCAAAAGGAATGTGTTCCCTCAGGTACATGAGTGGGATGTCAGTAATGGAATACACAAGGAAGACAGGATGGCTTTCACAGGACTTGATGATATTTTTCACCTGCTTTACAATCCCAACAGATATCTCTCTGTCCAAGTTACAATCAGAGGCTGATTTTAACTTTGAAGTGTTGTGGGAGTCCCAGAAAGAAATTATTTAGGAAATTTCTCTAGTGCGTGTTTGCTTGGCTGGTTGTTAGCAGTTAGTTTCAACTCCCTATCCAATGCTGTAATCATACCACAACTTAGAAGAATGGGATAGACAGGAGTGCTGTGGAAAATGGTTTGTCTGTACTGTCTTCTAAAATTTAGATGTCCTGAATGTCAAAGGAAAGCATTAATCTTCAGTACTTAAGCCTTTGCAATTTTCCCTCTTTCAATATCATTTCAAATACCAAAGAGACAAATGTTGTACAACTCCATTAAACCCAACATTTTGTAGCAGATAAAATTTAAAAGATACAAAGAGGCCTAAAACTCACCTGGAGATCATATGTTCATCCATAATTAATATGTGGTCAAAACCTAAGGAAAAAAATAGCATATGATAATAAAATGCTTATGTGAATTTACATTTCTATCCAGAAATACGATTTGAAAACAGAAATATAAAAAGAATTCATAGAGCTACAACTACAGAGACTTGTTATTTTCTTCATTACTTTCTTTACTATTACCTTTACAGGAATGAGCTTATCCTGCAGCAGACGTCACACAGTTATTCTCACAAATTTAACACAGCAAAAGTGATTATTTCTTTGCAATTGGACAGATACTACAATATAGATACAGTGCTCAGAATGTTCTGAATTGGAAAGAACCTACAAAGATCATTGAGTCTAACGCTTAAGAGAATGGCCCATTATTAGCACCATGTGCTAACTGACTGAGTTCATCTCAGGGTGGTGTGTTTATGAAGCCTTGCCTCATAGTTCACAATTTCTAGAAAAAGATGTCAGAAAAATTATTAAATAAATATATTCTACATACCATGAAATGCTGGTAAGCCTCTCCATGGATTAGTTCTTATATTTTCTGCTCTCTCCATCAAGAGACTCTCAACATGTGACAGGATACTCTTTTTGATATTTGGAAGAGTCAGTGACTTAGATGTTTTTAAGTTTAATTAAGTTTTTATGTGAAGAGACATTTCCTAATTCATACAGCATTCAAAGAGTGGGAGGTGGTATTTAGGGCATGAAAACAGTAAGACATGCTTATGCTTGAAAACTGAACAGCCCGAATGATTTATTTAAAACAGAAAGTTAAAGTTGCCATTTTATCTGTTTTTATTTTTTCCCCTCAATTTTTCCACTATGTGTTTTTTGTGTGTTTTGTTTGTTTGTGTTTTTTTGTTTTTGTTTGTTTGTTTGTTTTTAATCTGCCTCCAGAAAATAAATCCCGTTTTGTATTTACTGATTTATCATGTGTAGAGGTTGGTTACATTTAGATTGGAGTTTTGCTCCATATACAAAATAAGATAGCAAAGGTAGTTCTAGTATATCCAAAGACTCTCAGGTGTTTCTCAGTTGATTAAATCCTACATCTATCCTCTCCCACTCTCTGCTATTTCAACCTCCATCTGTTATTTCCTGCTAACACTTTACTGAAGACTTCTATCTCTTGACTTGTATTGATTCACTTGGCTTTTTTTTTTTTTGGTTTAGGTTTGTTGTGTTTTTGTTTTTTATTTGAGAAATAAAAAGTTCTCTATCTCAGCCCCCACTCCATATTTTCTTTGACATTAAAATTAACCAGCATAGTAATTTTAGAGTTTGGTCATCATTCACTAATTATTTTAAATCTTCTTTCATGCAGGTGAATGACCCATAAACTTTCTCATAAGGAGAGAAATTTTAGGGGAATATAGTACAAAAAGGAGAATATGGTACTTAATGAAGGCTTTTTAAAATATATATGAGGCAAAAAATCCCCCTGTTTCTGCCCTTAAAAAATCATGTGCCTTCTGATTATTTTTTTAATTAATATTGTAAAATCAGTGATATGCCTTCAGCCTTTAATTCTATTTTCAATAGAAATATAACTTAGAGGAAAATGTTCAGACCTTTATATGTATGAAAGACATCATTAAAGAAAATATCCCTAGCACAATTACTTACTACTTTGTTTGTAAGCTTCAGGGTTTTTAGGAATGTTTTTTTTTAAGTAGGAAGTCTTTGTTGGAGAAAAAAAATTAAAAATACACATTCCAAAGAGGAAATTTGTTACAATTTGCTATTTATTTGTTTTGTTTTGTTAAGGGTTGGGGGTGGGGGGTTGGGGGATTTTTTAGTTTTTTTGGGCTTTTTATTTGTTTTGCTTTGTAAATACAGGTCCTTCTAATTACAATAGTTTGTGCATAAAGATTATCAGTTTTCACACAAGCAAGAAGTATTCAGAAATGTGCCTGGAATGTTAATTTTATCCTTCACAAATTCAAGATGCAATAGAAGATCCTCCCACTGACATAATTGGAAGAGAAAGAGAAGCATTAAACTGAGAATTTAGGAAATTTAAATAAAATAACTAGAAAAAGGCATTAATATAGTAGTTTTTCATTGTGGTTGATATGCTGAACACTTTTATTTGCTGGTCATGAGTGTTACCAAATATCAAACTTTGAGTATTTTATATTATCTTATCATTAAGCAACTACTTTTACCACAATAAAAATAATTGAGAGTTAATGTCAGTCTAGTTTCAAACAGCACAGCAAAATAACAACATACTGGCAAAGGAACAATTAATTTTAAAATTATTAATGTCTGTGTCAGCTTCAATAGAAAACCATTATTCTCCATATTAACTTAGAAATTACTTGGGTGTAAAGTAGAGGTGATTGAGGAGAGAAGGAATATAAGGCAATACTGAGTCAATACTATTGGTCATGAGTGTGAAGTGATTTTAGATATCTGCTGCAATGGCTGTTAAATGAGTCTGAAGTTCTTTGCAAATCTCCTGCTGTTCTGCCTATTTGTGCACCCACCAGAAATCTCTATTCAAATGCACAGGGTGTCTGAAGAGCACGATAAGGTCAGGCTGCACTATCACTCCAAATTCTACTGAAACCTGATCTGCTTGGGAGAAGAAGATATCAGAGTGCATAAAGAGTGGAGCTGATAACAACCCATCTGAAAATAAGGCTGACTAGTGTAATTTCTTAATGAGATGGGTGAAATTGAAAATTCCAGATTTGCTGTAGGAAACTTGAGTTTATGTTATAGGCTATTGTTGCTGCTAATTGTGAAAGTATGAAATTTGAAATTATATTTAACATTTTGACCCATTCTACATTCCTATTTTTTTCTATGCCACTTCTTTGTTTAGTCCATGAACACAAAGAAGATATTGAAATGGTGCACATCTTACATCATTGCCTTCCATGTTGCAATGGATTCTACTAAAGAATGGGTGGGGAAAGGTTTCTTAAGCTTCTAGTTCCGATCTTGCTGTCTTAAGGAGGTAAATTCATCTGCAGCAACTCTTCAAAAATTAAATTAAATGAAAAATCTAGAGCTCGGTCACATTTCCTAGTATGATAGAGGTCATTGAAAGCACCTGAAATCAGCTGAATGCTCCAAGTAGAAATATTAAGCAGTAACACTCATAATTTAAATCTGTTCACATATAAGCTGAATGTCTATTTTATGAGCCATTTTAACTTTGTTGGAGTGTATTCTTTTAGTTTGAGTTGTTTACTTCATTCCCTTTTATATTCCACTTACAATCTCATGTTTCCTTTGTCAGGTGAGAAGATTCAAGGTAAGAACATGAAAAGCAATAGCTGCAAGTCTATTAATATTTCCTGTATTACTGGATGATTTATGTGCATTGTAAAATTTAAAAGGCAAGTGACAAATTAAAGCAGAATGCACAACAATGCCCATGTAAGTTGCATTTTGATGGCTAGGAAAATCATCATCAGTAAAATAGAGATAAGTTAACTAAGTATAAATAAAGTAAATATTTACCCTAAACAGCCCTCTACATCACACCTACCTGTAATGCTCCCAAGTGTATTCTCTCTATAGTTAGTTTCATAGTTTTGCCACCATACAGAGGAAATGTTTTCCCTGAGACACAGTTACAATCTTGTTTACATGATTCTGTGTAAATAACCTTAATGAACAATAGATGGAATTGTCACTTTTGCATTTTTTGCAAATATTTTGCACTTCAAAACAGTCCTCCACTCAAAAATCTCAATTTATTGCATATGTTTTTGTTACAAACCATACATAGAACACTGCAATTTCAGAGAGATTGATTATTTCTCTGTAAACTAGACAGAGATTCCTTAGAAAAAATTTCAATTAATTTCAGGTAGAAATGGAACTGTTTTTTCTTGAAATGTTGCCATACTAAATGTAATTTTTGTAGGGCAAGAAGTTAAGCTGGTACAAAATTCTATGTGAGATTATAGTTCATAGATACCGCTGGAAAAAATTACTTTGGTGCTGTAGACCAAATTTAATATGAATTCTTGACTAAGGGAAAGGGACTTTCTTTAAAAAGGCATAGTAAAAAGTGAGAAGTTGGAACAGCTTATCTCTTTCACAGCCATAATGAGTACATCATTCATTTGCCCTGAAGAGCTTGTGATCTACAGAGATGAGGTGAACAAAAGAAAGATAAGTGAACTGCATAGCTTCATGCAGGAGGTCAGCACCAGAGCTGCAAAGAGAATTCGAAGTGTCCATTAGCCTATGTAGCTTTGGAAAAGCCCGTGTGCAAGGCATAAATGGACAAAGGATTGTGAGAGATCATTCCTGTATAGTAGATTTTAAGGTGTCACAGAATTTTTTTTATATAATAAATGTAAGCCATTAGGCTTCAGCATACAGAGAAAAAGGAAGCTGAAAGATGAACAGAAATTGTCACAACTTATTAAGGAAGTTATAAACTTTTCCTTCCGGAGAATTACTGCCTATCCAGATCTAAGCAGAGAAGAGAAAATAAAGTAAATGGCATTTACGTTCTTAAATAAAAAAAAATACTGTACTACTATTGCTTCAATATCTAGTAATAAAGCTGTATCCACAGATAACTTATTTCAGCAGCAAAAATCACTACATTTCTATAGTTGTGCTCTGTTATACGCTCCTAAGAGTCTTAGGAAAGTTCTGCAGGTCAGTGAATATCTCCTGTCTGCCATAAGTTTGTTTCAAGTTTCATAATGAATTTTTTCTTAGCTTATTTTGTATGAGGACATTCTCTGAAATAAATATCCTCTGAGAACAGTTAAGGAATTTGTTTCTACACAAAAATAAAAAAAAAACAGTCTCAACTGTTTAAAAGTTAATGAAAGTAAAAGTGATGGCATCTTTTTCTTATTCCTTTGGGAAAAAAAATAAAGAATGAAAAATCTCACAATACTTAAGGAGTTGCAGCATATATAGATAATAGAAATTGAACTTAGAGTACCTACTCATGTTCATTTCTGTCTGAGACAGCATAAAATTGTATCCTACATGACTGAAGACTGCATCAAGCACAACATCAGCTGCATCTGAGCAAAAATGTCATAATACGAAGTTTTATTGCTAATAGTTGGTGTCCCCATTCTTCAGTGACAATAAGTTCACCCATCCCAGATTCTGTCAATGTCAGCCTTTGAAATCTGAATGTTACTAGTTCTTGTTGCTCAGTGGAAAATTGGTTTGACTCCTTTAGGGGTAAGAAAGAGAGGAATTAAAATAGACATCCGTCTTTGCCTCTGGAAACTTCTGCCCTTCTTATCTTTTTTATTTTTGCCATCAGGAAAACTTTTACCCATCTCAACATGTTGTAGGTTTTGCCTCCAGGTTGCTGAAAAGTCCTTTAAATGTCTAAGGATTGTGACTTCTAAAACTTGCTGTCAAGTTGTCTCTCTCTAAGTTTGAATGTTGAGCTGGCTAGGAGTTTCCATAGTCAGATATTAAAGTAGAAGAAATTTTAAAACTTAGGTTTGTGTCTCAATTCAGTATTCAGTTAAAACTGCTGTTTCAAAGAGAGTCGTGCATGTGAGTACTGGTGATTTCAGGGTCTGTACACAGCTACAGTTATCCTGGTATACAGCTTCAAAACAGTTCACCTTGTGTTTTTGAGCTAAAACAATCCACCAGTCTGGAGTAAATGGCACCAGTCACTCTCTGGAGGCACTCTTATAATATGTCCTTAGGGTTTTCTGTGCACCAGAAGTCTTATGTTCATTTGCACTCCTCTTATGTGCTGATGAGTACTGTGACTTTCTTAGCAACATGTTTAATACCCAAATAGGTTCTTCTGAAATGAGAGGGGAACACTGTATTTTATAGTGGGATAATGCAACAAAGATCAGCAGTGCAGTGGCATGTAAAATGGTCTGTCAGGTCATGAGCCCTCAAAAGATCTCTTAAAAGCTGAATGATACAGCTCAGATTAGCCAAGTGCTGGTCATGTCCAATATATTTTAAGTGTAGAACCAAAGCAAGTGGCTCTTCTTTCCATCTTCCTGCTCTGCTCTTTCCCTATGCAAACTGATTTGCTTTGAGTATTACCCCAAAACTCAATCAGGCCAAATTAATTCCATTCTGTTCTGCATAAATTATTTTCTCATTACAATTTCTTTCAGAACTTCTTCTTTCACTGTACATTCTTCCCATGTATGGAATACACCTATTCCTCCTCCCACCACCTTCCACTTCTTGTCTAAATTCTAGGTACAATAATATACCTGTACTTTTATTTACTTTGCACTTGTTTACCAGTCCCACACTGGACTGAGAAAAATGGATTGAAAAGTCAGACACAAAGGCTGGAAATGGAATTACTCTGTCCTGGATTCTTATTTGAATGGTTGGAAGTACAGGAGCTAAGTAGTTGTTATTATGCAAATATTATTCATTCTTAGCATAACCTTTGCCTCCTCATGAATGAATGAAGCCCCATAAAACACATTCTAAAAAGAATGCTAATTCAGTCTTTGTGTGAATTGGATTATGGGGGTATATCATATTTCAAAAATAGTGTGTAGTTATTAAAAAAGATTAATTGAAAACAAAGGCTATGTAAACCAAATATTGAACACTGAATCAAGCAGGATTTCTGAAACATGAGTGGGTTTCCTGGCACGTAACACTACTATCTCCAAAGACTCACACCTAAAATTATAGAAAATAAATTTCCAAGGTGGTACAATGACAGCTTTGCATGTCCTCTCTCCATAAAAAAAAGAAAAAAAAAACGATTTGAAGAGAACATTGCAAAGATTTCACAAAAGCAACTTTCTTGCTCTAGAGAAAGCCTACTTCCCTTGATGATCGGCTGCACGCAGCAATCCGATCAGCAAGACAGCAAAAGTGTTCGTCCATAAGGCAAACAGACCTGTCCTTTCTTTTCCTTCCCCCCTCACCTCCTCTTTTTCAATACATTCATTTTTAAAGGACAAAACAGAGTTCAGCCTTACCAGTGTTCTCTTATCAAAATGAATTCATTAAGTCATGGTGAATGTTTTCAGACTAAACTGTTGAACTTATGACAAAAAATGTCAGTTGTCATCAACAATCAGATGCTCTGTACAAAGAGACAGGAGAAGAAATGTCTGCAGCTTGACACACATTGTGCATAACAGATTTCTGCATGGCTTGAAAAGGCTGTGCACATCCCTTTCACAGCTCAAGAGTTCTGCCAACCTGAGCCAAACATAAACAGGTAAATAAAGTACTATTTTTACAGTTCAGCAGATCTTATCTAGACAGAGGAAAAACATTTTATATAAAATGTTTCTTATTTTTAAAGTAGTCATTAAATAAAATTGAAATTTCCAGAGAAAATATAGTAACTTTATTTTTCCCTAATAAGTGAATAGATTTCATAGAATCATAGAATCATTTCATTTGGATACTCCCAGAAAATGCTTTTGGAAATATAAGTTTGGCAACCAATAGGAATACCTTAAATCAAAAACTGAACACAGAAAACACAAATGTTTCCATCATAACTATATCATCACACTTTGCTGTTTGCTTTCCAATTTTGCTTTGAATGCAGCAGTAACTGAAAGAATCAAACCTAGAATAGAAAAAATATCATTACTGCAGTTCATGTCTTGACATTGTCAGTATTTCTGGACACAGCCTTCTAAGCTAATGCCCAAATACAGATTCAGTTGCAAGGCCTAGCTGATACATCTTAAAAATCTTGGGCACAGATCCATAAAAGGTTTTAGGTATTCACAGTGTTCTCCCTGGGCTCCTACAGCATTTGCTTCTGATTTCCATGTGCATGCCACATGTGAAGCTCAGGGAGTTGGGCACATTAGAGTTTGTTGTACAACTTACAGCATTTACATTAAGCAGTCATGGCATAAAAAAGACATTTATAGTCCTTGGAGTAGAAACAAAAACACAGTCCAGCTCCTGGAAAACAGCCTTAAGTGCAAGGCCACCAAGACCTGCTTTTTCAGTTTATTAAATGTGCAAGACAAACGAAATGGTGAGACTTTTCCTGATCCTACAGCACACTGACTAGCCCTGTTGTATAGCTGGTGAAAACAGGATATGAGCATATGCAGAAACAAGAGAGGAATGAAATAGAGCCCTTCTCAGCCTTAATGAGTCCTGGCAGACAGGAAAGATGGGGTCTGTGTATTCCCAAAGGCCCCTTGGGCCATCCCAGTGACCAGCTGTACGGATCATGATCAGAGCTGTGCTGCCTAGAGCGCTCTGAACACGGAAAACTTTGCTTCTGTCTCCAGGTTTAAGCAACTGCTGAGCAGGTTTTAGCATATATAATGTTGGATTTGTGAGTTGAATTCATTGCTACCAATTAAATTTGCATTGCATTTGACTTTTTTTTGGTAGATCTTTTGTAATATATATTCAGTTTATATCAGAGATTTTTATGCTGTCTGCAATGCATATCCACTATGAAAGAAGGTGTCTGCTTTGAAAAATGTAGTGCTGGCCATTCTTAACCTTCGGTTATGACCCATCTGCTAGAATCATTATTCCCTCTTCTCTCAGTCTCTGAATAGTCTGATCCTTTTGATGAAGAAGTATTATCTTCCATATAGATGTGAGAAACAGAAAATAAATATTCTGTCTAAAACTCTCTGTAAAATTTAGGTCTGAGAGACAGCCATGCCTTTGATTCATAACTTTTACCCAGTTCAGAGTTTTCATCCTAAGGCTGACTTTGTAGTATCAGTTACTCATACACAAGAGAGGAACTTTCTGGTTGTATATACATGTTCCCTTAATAGAACAGCTGCATATTTAATACAGTCAATGCATTGACATTCAGAGTTCATTACCTGTACTCACCTAGTGAAGAGAGTCAAAATCCATAGGGTTTTATCTATTTTATATTTTTTTTAAGTTCTCAAAATGTCTTACATGTGGCTTGCAACTTTCACTTGTTTGTTCCTTTTGGGTTGGTTTTTTTTAAATTTTATTTTTAAATTTTATGATCTTCCTCTTTAGCAGTCACTGGGAACTTCTTGATGCTAAGAGAATTACAGATGAAATTGTCTATATTTTTACTATTTTACCATTAAAAGATCACAGTTCTGATCTAAAACTCTGCATTGCTCCAAATAATTATAAATCATCTTATTTTTAGAAAAATATTATTTCTATTAGAAATTCTGAAGTTGATTAGAAATATGGAAATTGATAGATATTACACTAGGTTTTTAAATTCCATTATAAAAATATTTTCCTCCCAGGGTACTGAGAAATAATGCTATTCCAATAGCATATCATAGAAACAATAGCAACAGAATAAATACTTTGCAAAATAAAGAATATTTCAAATGAAAAATAGACTGTCAAGAAGTATAAATGTATGGGAGATAGGAAAATGGATGATGTGGTAAAGTACAAAGAAGAAATATCATCAAAACAGATTATGCTGCTACTTCTTTTTAATAGGGCAGCAAGTGATGGGTGGAAATATGGCAAGAACAGAATACACTGAGGAGCAGGTGATACAAGAGATCATTTGGAAGCAGATATCAAAACATATCAGATAGATCAGAGAAAATGATTTGGAAGTAAATGAGTATCCTATGATTGTCATATATTTGAAGTGCTGATTGAAAACTTTGTGCACCTTCCCATAATGCTGAAGCAAATGGCAATAGCTCTTGCTTCTCAATGAATCTCCAAATAGTACAGAGGCTGAACTAATTGGAGCTAATTACAATATATCCTATATTACCATAATTAAACCATGATAGTTATGGGAAAAGTTCAGTATAGACAATCTCTTCTTAAAAAATAGATATTTATAAAAGCACATTTATTTGTTTATCTTCTGCAAATGTCACAGTTCAGAACAGTCCTGTGACTTCTTTCTCATATCCATCTTTTCCTATTTTACATTCATTTTCATGAAAAGTTAGTTTATACTCTCCCAAATCTTATGTGATTAAATAAACTGTTCTTTTTTCAGCTGCTATATAAATAGTGGTGGGGTTTTGATATCAATACTTCAGAGAGGTTTGATGACCTGTTTGTGTAATTCTTAGGCAAAATTTAAACTGAGATCATTGGGGATTTTGAATGGAAAAAGTGCATAATACTGTCTAAAGGTTATCAGGTGGTCCAAGGGTGGCCCCATTATGCTAGTGGGGTAGTATTGGCAAAGGGCCTGATTGTTGAGTTGACTCTCAGTCAGTAGAAAGAAATTAGTTATTGAGGGCAGATAAAAGTGGTGCATCGGGAAATTATTCTACAGCTCAGAAACATATCCAGCCTGGTCCTCTTCAGTGGGATGCAAGGGTCTCTTGGAAACTATTTTTCTCTCTTGCTTATGTGAAGATTGTACGTGAAAGAGATAGACGGAAATAATGAAAGAAAGTGAAATTATACGATCACTGACCCCGAAAGAGATTCGGGATATACGAAGGGATTTTAGTCGGTTTTCCGATGAACGAATCCTCACCTGGCTGGTGCGATGTTGGGACAGTGGGGCTGGTAGTCATGTTCTGGAAGGTCACGAAGC
>JAOXXN010000471.1:8529421-8540628 GCA_026770055.1 Myrmophylax atrothorax | reverse complement strand
GTGGTTAATTGTATAGCCTGTGTGAGAGTAGTAGTAAAACCCAATGCTTAAAATAGTTCGGTAAAACATACCCCCCACTCATTTATTAGTAACAATATGTCTACTATGAAATTTGTTCTTCTAACTGCTTAGGTCCTTATGAAAATCATGTGCTTTGCCCTCAGGAACATATGGAGTTACGCACCTTGTATATATGCAAGAGAAAGCTACCCTAAATCTTGGCTGTAATAGGCTTCAGAGGAGCAGAACTGCAGCATAAAAATGGGAGAGGGATGACTTAGTGTATGCTTGGTAGTGACTTGACTGGGTTTTATTATCTTAAAATACAAATATTTCATAATTTTGCTTATTCCTTTTCTGCAGAACTTGCTTGAGAACCTCGTGAGACCAATGAGAATTTTATTATGACATTTCTGCATGTTCTATTTTTGAGTAGGTTTCATCTATACTATTTAGGCATTGTACTTCCAGTCCCACGGCAGTTAGGCCTGAGCAACAGTAAACAGCAAGCAGCATGCCAGACAGAGAGAGCTTGAGGAAATACAGATGGCTTTTCCTACAGTTAGAGGGGGTTTTTTGTCCGTTTCAAAATTATCTGGTAATACATTTATGCACTAGATGGCTTATCACCGAGAGGCAATAAAAATTCCAAAAGCCCAGACCAGAGCATTTACATTGAACTTAATTGCTGAGATAATTAATTTCAGTACTGCTCAGTTCCCACTTAAAATCCAAATTAGAAGAGTTAGGTTCCAGGGAACCTGAGAACAGAGACTTCGTGATGATTTTCCTAATTGTCAGGAAGCTGAGAAGTTCTGTGTCTATGGTAGCATTTACAAAGTTTGTGGTGAACTGGTTTGTTGGAGTTTGGTGTATGCTGATTTTGTGGCAAGCTGCCATGCTGCCTGGCTATGAACTGCGGAAAAAAAATGTGCAAAGTTCCACATAAGCTGTTAGAAAAATAGTAAATCTTCCTGAAATGTACAATTGTTTCCTCAGAGACACATGTTTTTGTCAAATTATATTGGCACATTTGACAATTTTGGAATTTGACATCGAGGAAAACATCACAACTGTTCTGACTCAGCCTTGTGTGTGCAATGCCTAGGAGGGAATTTGAGGATCTCTTATGCATTTATTGTGTGCTCCTTTGCCCATATGGTATCCTATATTAGTAATAAGTTGCTTTTGTGGGGATATGGCATGGTAATATAAATTTTCAATAGAAAATAAGAAATGTTTTATGAATTAGTTTTTTAATATTTCTGCCACAAACTCTACCTCACTCTGAAGCTTGGAGGATAAATATCATTATACATTGATGCTCAAATACTTTGAAAGTAAGAGCTATATCAAAGTTGTAAACTTTAGTAGACTGGCTATCCTTTGGGATATCCTTTGGGATAGCTGGAGGGCTTCTCTGTTTTTTTTTTTTTGTTGTTGTTGTTGTTGGGGTTTTTTTTGAGTGTGTTCCCTCTAATTTAACTAGACTCCTTTTTTATACAGGGATAAGTAAACCATTGGAGTGAACACTGAATCATCTTCTCATCTTCACTGTGAGTGCTAAATCAGGTGAATATTAAAAATACCTTTACTTCTCTTTTGTTCATGGCCAATCTGCTGTTTCACAGCTTGGATCAGAAAGAGGACTTCTGAACCCTACAGAGTATGCTGTGATCACCTCTGCTTAACTCTTTCTTTACACTTCTGTCAAAAGTTGATAGTAGAGGCATTCATTAATGTGGATACATCAGTAGAGTGTCAGGGCTGCAATATTCCTTCTCCTACAGGGACTAAAAGAATGAAAACAGCAATCTAATTCCACAGATTCACACACTGCTGAGTCATAAGCCAGGAGCAGTGACTTTTTAAAATATGCTTTTTTAAAAAAATTTAATGTGACTACTTTGTGACCTTCAAACTATCAGCACAAAGTGTCTTAGCATTGGTGTTGTTTATTTGAAAATACAGTCACTTTAATGCTATAGGTATTTACTGCCTGTTCCTTTTAAATAAAATTAAGCTTTCATAGAGAAACCAATGCGTTTTGAGATTTGAAGAATATACACAGTATCTACAATGTTTAATCTCTCTCTTCCTTCCTTTCTTTCTCAAAGCATCCAGTCATTGGACAGCTAAGTTATTTTAAGAAAGCTATGAAAGATTACTTCTATTTTTCTAGAAAATTATCTTGTTATAACACTTTAGATATTTATAAAACTATCACATAAAAAAAATACAGCCAGCAGAAACAGCAAAAAATATATATGAGTTACAAAGCTTACTATGGATATGAGAATAAACATCCAGAATAAAGGCATGGGCTTACAAGAGTAATATAAATGATACAGATAATATTCTACAGAGATCAACAAAATCCCAAATCTGATAAATTTTGCATTAGAAGAAAGATTAAGGCAACAAAGGGCAAGAGTAGGGTGAGAAATCATTTCTTACATTTAAAATAGTTGAAGAGTTTCATAAATACTTTTCAACTGACTTTCAAGTGTCACAAGTGGGACTGAGCTCTAAAGACTGAGCTCTAAAGAATGTTGGGATGGAGGGCATATATAGAAAGTTCTTGTCTTTTTAATTATCTTAGCATTCTCCATCTATTTTAAACCTCAAAAAGAAAAGAAAAATTTTCCTTTATGGTTTTTTCTAGCATTGCCAGAGATCACACATAGCTCTGCTCCTTGTTGTAGCCCCTCAGTGGAATATTTCCCACAGGCATGGGTCTTGTTTTAACAAGGATGTAGCAAAGTCATGTTTTTCAACAGGAGCTGTCTATTATTGTACATCAGATCTACATTATTTAGGTTTAGAAAGGCACTCTGACTGAAGTTTCTTTTCCTCTAAATTAAACAGGGAGATTTATTTTTTTTCCCTTTCCTAATTTTCCACCCCAAAAAGGCCTGAAAAATAAATATAATCCCAAAGTTTTCCTGACTAAATTCACTTCTATTGTGAACAAGTTTGCAATAACAAGAGCCAAGATCTTCAGAGTAATAACTAAAACAAATAAAGTATTGTGTATTTATTTCTGCATAAACATGGAGATTACTTCAGTCATCTAGCCTGCATCCTGATTAGAGGGAGCACTGAACATTGTGTGTCTGTCCTGGACAGAGACTGGCTTAGAGTGGGGAGAAGAGTGCAGAGACTTGTATATTTGGTTTTGTGGGGAAGGAATAGTCACTCCTATAGCTGAAAAGAAAGCCAACACTGGAAGTTTCAAAATAGTCTTGGGATATAAAGGCCCACAGAATTTGATGTGGGCTTTACTTCATTAGGATTTTCCTTCCAGGTGAGTATTAGTAGTTTTAGATTAACCTAAATACAGGATAAATACTGAATACACTAAAGGATGAAATCAAGGTTAATTAAAACATCTAAGTCTTTGATTACAAAAGTGATAATTGCAGTAGAATAAAGAGCAAAATACCTCTATTGAATAGCTCCTTATTAGGTATGTTCAACATTTTCTAACAGATCCTCAAGGAGTTTTTAATACCCCATTTGTTTCTTTATTCTTATACCCTTTGAGCCCTAGGAAGACAGACAGAAAAGAAGGAAACAAAAACTGAAAGAGAGAATGAAGGGAGAAAAAAGTCTTGTTACAGCTGTGCAAAATACCTGTTTTTCTGTAGGTAACCTGGTTCCATCCTGATATACTTCTTAATTTCTTTCCTTCCAAGACACACAAGTATTCTCTGTTTACAAGAATTTGGCATAACATATGTAGGTAGAGGAGCAAAGTCAACTGATACTGATATCCTGATATTAGTAGTTTAGAATTTTGCTTCAAAGGCTGAAATGGGGAGGAAAAACAAATATTTTACCAGGGCTAGGAGATAAGGCTTCTAGAATAGCTAATAGAGTCTCTGCTGTCTGCTGCAACTATGACTATCCAGGCTGTAACTGAGAAAGACACATTTCTTTTTATCTTCTACTTCTTTATTCTCTTTTCCCCTTTATGCGTAGTCCATCTTATAAGAAGACTGGAGTAGACTGTAGTAACATGAGTAAAAGTGCCACCTTTCTTTTCTCAGCAAGGACTCTTCAAATTCTGCACGATAATAGCTGTAGGGAAGGAGGAACAGGAAAGATTATTAAAATGGAGATGTACTTAACATGGCTTTGGTGAAGTTCAGTGTGTGGCACTGTTCCATACTATCAAATACAGTTTCTCCTTATCGATAATGTGCTCACCTTTGGAGACCTGCCTTGGTGGCCTCAAGGTGCAGTTTTGTTGAGGTGAGTATGGTTGGCAAAGTTAAATGTGCCCTTTGCCCAGGCCATCCAGCTCTCAGTGAACAGATTCTGTCCCCTGTTCAGCTTTTTTTCCATGAGGGGAACTCAGTGTCCCACTGTTCAATGTCCTCTGCTCAAGGACCTGCGCAAGTAAGCAAGGGATAACAGCACCACTAATGCTCTGGCTCTCTGGAAAATATATCTTGCCCAAAGGTACTTCTTTCTATGATTGTGGCTTTAAAAGACAGCCAGAGCTGCTTTCACACAGTCAACTTTGCCAGGATGCTTATTCCCTATAACATCTTGATGACCAACAGCACTGTCTCGAGTCAGAGCAGGCTAGGATCAATAGTGTTAAACAGGGAGAATTCATTACACTACAGCTTGAAATGGGCCTCCAGAGGTGTGCCAAGGACAGGTTCTTCCCAGTTTAGATGAGGATACAGGCACTGCTTTTTGGGTGGTGGGGTGCAGGAGAGGTGTGCTGAGGACAGGGTAGTCACGGACGCAGACTTCCAACCCTGTGGAGGGGAAGGAGAGGTCACAGGTCCCTGGGTGGTTCCTGCCAACATGTTCATACATAGCTGCATGAAAGAGATGGAGTCTGTGCGGTGCCAGCTGAGCAAGGTCAAGGGCATCAAGATGTTGCTGCCTAGATGTGTCTTTATGGAGAGTGCTGTGAGACAGGCAAGTTGTGCTGCTCCAGGTGCTGTCCCTGGAAGATGGACACAGCTCTGAGGCCTGGGGAAACCTGGTCAGCGGCTTCTGCTGCTGCCCCAACTCTGTCTCGCTCAGCCCAGAAGCAGTGGGCTCAGCTACCTTGGTTATGAGACTGCCAAGATCCTGGGTCTGACTTGCTGTGGGTGTCATGCTGAGCTGTCATAGCTCCTCAAGGAAGCCAAAAGTTTTGGTGCAGAGTTTTGGTTTCTGTCAACAGCCATGTAAGTACTTCCTACCTTAAAAATTGGCCAAGGAAAAAGCTGGTCTGCACCTGGATGAGCCCCTGAGAACAAGTGGGGGCAAAATATCTTTCATACCAGGGTTTTCTTGCAAAATGTTTGCAGTGCCTTCAGGAAGTCAAAATGTTGGAGCCCTGGGTAGCCCTCACCTTGGAGAAAAATGGCTAGCTCATCCTGGCTGCATGTATGTCTGTACAGACACCATCACTGAAAACCTCAGCACACTGCCTGCACATCAAAAGTTACATAGGCTTCAGAAAATAGACAAGGAATTGGTCTTAAGAGTTTGGCTGTGACAAAAAACTGCAGTGAACTTGGTCCTTTTCATGTACAGAGTCAGAAGAAATAAGGAGGACAAGAAATATTGCATTTCTTGCTTGTTCTTAGGCTGATGCTCAAAATGCCGTCACAGCTTGCGAAGTGTTACATTTAGCTGTCTTCATCGAAATTAGCTGTTATTCTTTATTTGCTAAATAGCTGGAAAAGCATTTTGGCAGAAGGGGCTGGGAGAATTTTTCAGCTGTTTCTATTGCTGTACCATATTCTTAGTCAATTAATTTTAGTCTTTCTGTATGTTACAGCTAATAGTACAATATTACCAGAATAACAGTGCTTTCTCTGATATCTTTAGCATTCTAAAATTAAAAAGGACATTTTACATTAAATTCTTCATTATCTTTTGTAGAAACAAGAAATTATTTTAAAATTCATAGCTCTTATTACATGAATGAATACTTTATGTTTTCAGAAAGCAAACAGTTTTTCTCATTTTCCTATTAATTCCTGCAAGTTGTTCTTTGAATGTTAAAGTGGCTTTTTAATTTCTTATTTAAAAAAATATTATTTTGACTTAAAATTTTGAATTTCATCATTTTAGGGAAGATTTCCAAGATGTTTATGAAATTATCTTATAAAATGGCATTACAGATACAAACTTTTCAGCTCATGGTTTTACCTGGTGTGTTTCTAGAAAATCAGTCCCTTTTCTGCTCTTTTGGTGAGCACACTTGATTCTCTAACTATGACAAGTCTAAAAATTGTATGTATGTATGTATGGCCAGACTTCACAAATGAAGATTTGGGAAGGGCTCTCCCCACATGGGTGTGCCCTTCCAGCCTGTGCAGTGGATGTTTTAGGTGAGGCACAGCGTGCGCAGAACTGGCCCCACCATTTAAGTCCTGAGGTCCATCTGCCATGGCCGAGCGAGCTTGGACAGTGACAGTGAAGTCCTCAGGACTGTCTACAGCACCTGGCACTAACCAGGGCTGACCCTGCTTAGCATCTGAGATCTGATGGGATCAGATGGCAGGGAGGCATTGAACTGCCAGGGGACGGTCCCCACTGAGACTCGAACTCAGGTCCTTGGGATTCAGGGTCCAGAGTGCTATCCATTACACCACGGGACTGCTACTGATGAGTAAGCAGACTTCCTAATTTTTCTTAAGATGATCAGGTGTGTATAGATACACTTTTAACACTGTTTTGAATTGAAATTTTACCTACACTCAAGATAGTTTCACCAGAAAATACCAGAAAAAAAGAAATCTTAATAATTTGTTGTTGATTTATTTTAGTTATGTTTTGCATATTTTTGAATTTTGGTTATGCAGAAATAGAGGAATGGGGGTGATATTATAATTTCCCTTTTCCAAGCTAAATAAGCTACCACATCAAGTTAGTTATATGCTGAAAGACATTGTAAATTAATATATCCTGCTGGGGTGGCAATGAAGAAATGAAAGGCATTTAACTCCTGAGACTTGACTTTACTTGTTTTAAAAGATAAGGCAATCTGAATATATACATTTATTGCCTGTCACTTTTTAATTTAGTCAAAATTGGTTTGAGGTTTTAATAGTCTTGATTTCCCCCCGAGTATAGTTAAGAAATCTATTTTCTCTGAAGGATAATTAAGTTTGATACACTCAGGTCAGTAGTGTTCCTTCTCTTATAACAGATATATGAACTCAAGGTTTAGTCTTTAACTTCAAGGGAATTTGTAGGAGACATATTTTTTTAGTATTTTCTTTTTCTGAGTAAGCTTACTAATTCTAAAATTCTGAATGTTTAGTTTGCTCCACCTATGAATATGTCCAATTTTGTCTAACAGAGAAAATCTCACAATATGCTTTCAAGTTTTCTGCTAAACTTTAGAAACACAAGTAGACCGTACTACATGAGGCTTTTTCCATATCAATTTGATTTTGATTGGATATCTCAGCTTCTCTTGATATAAAGTATTAAAATTCTTTGCTTATCCTTATGATGAAGTATATGACCTTTCACTTTTCTTGTATTATTATTCATCTTGCTTTGATATCATTGGCATGTTATTTTCCATGCTCTGACATTCCTGGCATTCTGCCATGTTCTTCATGCTTTTGACCCAGAAATGTTAGAAAGGGAGGCAGATTTTCAAAGAAGCTTGTTCCTACAGGAAAGGTAAACACATTGTTTTAAAGAAACTACTTTTCTTCTGCTCTTCATGCTTTTGATTTCCTTTGTTATTCTTTTCACTTTGAACAATTAATCTTGATGTATGTCGTCACCTACATTTGAAAATGGCTATGGACTGATAGGCTGTGAGGTAAACTCACATCAAAAGTCATGTAGATATTGTGGCATAAAACCCAAATTAAATCATTGTATTGGCTTTTTTAGTACTCTGAGCAACAACATTAATTGTGATTAGGAAGATATAAAAATAATTTCAGATCCTCCTTAATGTAAAAGTCTGTGATTTTGTGATATATGATAGATATGTGAAAAATCTGGAAAAAAAAAGTATTTCTGTAGTCTATGTCTTTTTTTTTTTTTTTTTGGCCAGTTGAAAAGGATGGATTCTTTAAATAAGCACAATGTGAACTGATAATTAACTGCGTACTCCAGAGAGGCCTATTAACACATACAAGTTAATTTGTTGTCAACATTTTTGATGCCTTGTTCATTGGAAGGATCTTAAAACTGAACAGTCCATTTTCCTTAATTTATGCATTGACACATGAAGTGGTGCAAAGAAAGAAATGCCATGAACCGGCAGAAGTTTGCACAGTTTCTCAAAGAGAGATGTGTCTCGTTTCTACCATACTCTGAGATTTAGGCATTTGAGTTAGATCTGCATCTATGTCCAGGCTACATCTAAGAGTTTCTGACAGTAACATCCCTAATCAGATGTGACAACTCACAGACTATAAAATTCCTGCTTAGAAGAAGATGATATCTGCTACTCGACTGTTTAAAAATCTAGAGGCTAGAGCATTTGCCCAACCTGTGGCTGGTTCGCATTAAACTGCCTCTAGACAAAAATCTTAAATTCAAGATCCTGTTTTTCCCCTGTATACTCTGTTCTACCTTTTCTGCAGGAATTTTGCATCCTTTGATATACAATAAGCCAGACATAAAGGCTGTACACTGGTTCTAACCTACCGATTAATAAATTCCTTAACAAGGTATATTCAATGGTTTTAAATACTCACTGACTGAGAAAGCATGAGTTCTATTTTCTGAATAAGTCAGTTTACTTCTGAGATAATTGAATGAGACAAAATGACTGCATCTCTTTACGTGCCTGTGTAAAAGAAAAAAAGCAATGACAATGTCTTTTGGGGCTGATATATACCTGGGCAAATGTTTTGGGCATCCTCAGAGATTCAGATAATTGTATAAATTCTGGCTCTCAGTGGGACTTAGCTGTTTAAAGCTATGTACATGGCACCTAAACCAGAGCTGTGGTGGAATTCTGCACATTGAGGATCTGCAGATCCACAAGGAATCACAGATGTGTAGAGGCTGCCTTATTGGTTCACATCTCCTCCAAAATTCATTTACCCTGAAAGTGTGAACATTCATCTTTCAATTGGCTAATGATGACCGTGTTTCAGCAAAAGACTTCTCAATGCAGTACAATATTTCCTCACTTTTTGCTCAAGACTTCAGTGGCTAAAAGAATGCTCAGAACAACATGCACTGTATGAAAATTCCAGTACCAAGTACACAGCTTCAACATGGACCAAATAAGAGGGCTTTTTAATGAATATTCAGTGGACAGTTCCTAGTGCTTGAAGCAGATCTAAGCAAGTCTGACTTATGACTCTAACTGCTCACCTAAAATAGAGGATAAACAAAAAAAATGGTGCCTTTTATAATTAGATGTTTAATTCACCCAAATTTATTAATTTAAACAGGTCATCTGACCAGTAGGACAGAATTCAAACTCTGTCATAAGTTGTACTAGACCTTGCTCCTTCTTACATTGTGTTACTTTGCTAGCTGTGTGACAATCATGACATTATTACCAAATTCCTCTTTACATTTGGAGAATACCTTTTTTGCAAGCTCAATAAATCTCAGATGGCTTTCAAATTGAATTATTTTTTGTAAGATTAAAAACAAAAAAAATCATATTCATTTTTCATTCAACAGTAACAGTATCAGGAAGATAAACCATGGGGGTTTATACAGGTTTTTATTAAACTGTTTTTCAATCCTCCCTTTGATTGATAGTTTAAAAAATATTTGGCTCAACCTCCTTGCATTTGCAGATAAGATAATATTTACTGAGCAGTCATACAGGAGGATTGTGACTTACAGTGTTACCAAATCTTATGACAGTAATTTATTGTCCAAACAGTTATGTGGTTTGATTATTATTTTACTGGGAGTATATCACTCATGGCATGTTAGTAAAAAGGAGTCTACTGGAAAGAGTGTCTCTGAAGTACTATTAGACACTTAGTTTCTTCCCTAGACTAAAAGGATAATTAAAGACTGTACTGTAATCTTGTAATAAATGATCTGTCACTCCTGACCAGATGAAGCACATTTTCAATGCCCTGCAGTAGTCTGACTGGAAAAAAATCTGTAGGTCTGATCCACCTTTTGGAAGTTGGGGAATTGTTTCATATTTTATCAGTTAATTAAAACAAAAAATATCACTGGACAAGAGACTTTGACTTACAGATTTCAGAAATGGAAAAACAAATTAAATTGCAATCAATGTTACCTGGTGAATAGACTGGCTTTTTCTTTTTCTTCACTCCCATTAATAGTTTCAAGTGCTAAATGTTATGTTTCAAGTGCTATCTAGAGTTAATTTCAAAGTTCTCTACAGAGTTTTCCTCATTTTCTGTAGGAGATGCAATATTTCAGATACTTGTTTTAACTTACACACAAAGGAAATTAATAGTATTTGTTTTTTTAAAGCAGGGGCCAGTTGCTTCTGCATTACGTTGGTTTTTTTCAAGACTTACAGCAAAAAAAGGGCAACATTGATCCAATCTTTTCACTTACAAGATAGCTTTTTTCTAACGAAATGCAATCTTTTTTTCTAATGAAAACTGCTGCTGCACAAGACTGATGAACAGCAAGAAAATGATGTTTTAATGTGAACTATGGATTTGCAAAAGATCTTATTGGTGACTCTCTTACAAGGGTTTTCTTCCATGATGGTTATGAATTTGAATAAAGACTGATCTAACAGACTGTGGAAGTTTAGATTCTTCCAGCTCACGTGGCCATGCCATTCACTTTTAGCAGGAAATTGGGGTTACTTGTCTATGTTTAGATTTGTTACTTAACACACTGTCATTTCATCCTTGAATCCTTGGCATTGTTTTTCTTTTAAAAATATATTATGGGAATAATATAAAAGGTTAAAACTTAATATTTAAAGGATTCTATTTGTCACTCTGTATCTGATATTACATGTCATTTTCTCCAAAATTATGAAAATGCTATTGTAAAACAGGAGACGATGAACTTAGTGTTGGTTTGGGGTAATGACTGATTAATATCTTTTACCTGAAGATCTTTTTATTTCTGCAGCTCTTTCAGATACATGTGATATGTGAGGGCTCTGCAGAGGGATCTGGATAGACTTGAGAGATGGGCTGATTCCAATAGGATGAAGTTCAACATGGCCAAGTGCCGGGTCCTGCATTTTGGCCACAACAACCCCATGCAGCGCTACAGGCTGGGCACAGAGTGGCTGGAGA
>JAOXXN010000471.1:8494047-8514099 GCA_026770055.1 Myrmophylax atrothorax | reverse complement strand
GTTTTGCTTAAGACTTTCAGAATCTATGGCTTCATTTTCATATATAGCAACCCTGTAGGTACTCCTCAGTAGCAGCTACTTTTTTTCAGGCTCTTTTTTGCCTTTTTAGGCATCTGATGCAATTTTACTAGCTAAGATATTCATTAGCCTTGGGTTTAAAAGGTTCTCTAAGGGACATAGCTGTTCAGGTGTTATTATGCCTCTCCCACCCATGCCTGTGCCACTCCTTTGCAAGTGCTCTGATGGCTGCTGCTCTACTACTCTCCCTGTGGCCTGGAATGTCTATTTCACACTCTGCAGACTTAAGTACAAGCTGCTATTTTATTCATTATGCATCAGGCGCACTTACTCCATTATTCAAAAATTGTGGTGAGTTACCAGCTGTCAAGGAAGAGTGGTAGTGATATGTCTATTAGCACATTGTCTTGCTTGGACCTGACTGTGGGAGCAACTAATTTCTTCAGCACATCCTTATAGACAATCCTTCACCATGTGTTCATCTCTAAACTCTTGAATTGTGTTTGCTACTATTGAATTTTTATTACGTAGACATCATTACAACTAAAATAAGTATTCAAGTCACTCTTCAGTAAAAGCGTGTTAGCAGAATCAACCTCATAACTAATTGGCCACTGGAGGACATTAGAGTTGTACGAAATCATTGCTTGGAAAATAATGTTTTCTTTGTATGTTGAAAAGCAGACACAGCAGATTTAGGTAAATGCAAATTTCACCTGGTCTATAATCAATTATGTTGAAGATGATAGATAAATGAAAAGTTCTCATATTATAAGATATAACATTAAAAAAGCATAAAAAAGAAGATATGGAAGCATAGAAAGACAGATGCAGAAAGAGGAAATGAAAATTATATTGTATTGATTCCAGCTGGTTGTCATAGCACCTGCTAATAGGTGTGGGAAAGTTTCTTATAAGAAACTGAAATACCTTTTTTAAAGTAAATACAGAAAAAATATTTAAAAAATATAAAAATATATTGAAAAGGAATGGATTTTATACTTCTGATTCTCAAAGTTGTGATTTTAATATTTTTATGAACTTTTTTACTTTGTAGTCTATCATGCCACTATTATTTTTATTGGATTTTGTTTACTTCATTAATAAAGGTCAAATTCTAAGGCAGTTTTTCAATTAAAATGTGTCTCAACAGTAGAATCTATCATAGAAATGATTGATTTGCCACAAGTCATGGTAATTTCTGCCTTCTTGGTAATACAGTTGGCAGTAGAGAATATATTGCTTTTGTAGGCATCAGCTAGTCAGGTACCTTAAGACACATGGCTTAACTTCTTTATAGACTAACAAGTAGCTAATCTAAAGAGTATATTGCATTTTATGAGAGAAAAACTAACATAATTTAGTAATTATGTAGCCTTTACGTTTTTTTAAAAACAGTGATTTGGAGAACCTCTCTAAACTGTTGAAAATACTAAAAAATTCATGTGGATCTCTTTGCTTTTAAAGTGTTCTTGAAGTTGTAAGTGCTCATAAAAACCTGAGAATGGGAAATACCCAAACCAGCATGCATTATGTTATTCCTTGATATTTCAAAACTATTATTTTATGACATTGCAGTAACTGTGTTCACTAAATAATTGCATCATTACCAAACTAAGTTACCTATTAACTTCTTATACTGGCTACCATATTAACTAAGCAACTCAGATGCACTCAAATTTCCCTCAAAACGCTGTTGTGATGTAGAAATAATTACATCCCTTTTAGGAGCAGAGCCCAAAGAGCTGATTCTGTGCCTGGGATATTCTGTGGTGAGTCTTTGGTTCTTGGTCTACTGGTTCATATAACAGAATACACCAAAACACCCAGTAAACCTTAATTTGAAATTTACTTGTGTGTAAACCAAGCTGCAGAAGGGAAATAATATGCTCGTGTATGTGGTCCTAGAAAGACTTTGAACAGCTGCTAAACATCTCTTGGCCTGTCCTTGCATCAAGGACTTAGCAGATGAGATAAGGACTACACAGGTGACATATGTATATAAAGCACATATATAGCCTAAGAGCCAAAGCTGACTTGAAAACTTCTACCTTCTTCAATGCCCTTTTCTTAGGAAACATATGACTAAGTTGAAAACTCTTTGCCCTATTTTTAATCTTTTGGTCTTACTGTGTATAGTCTAGACTCCTTAGCAATGAGGTTTCTTTTGCTGAAGCCCTAAAATCCTGATGGCATGCTCAGATTCCGTTTAGATGCAATGTTAAACTCTTTGAAGAAGGGGTATGAGTGTTGTGATGTTTTCTTTTATGCAGTAACATGTGACTAAAATCATATAATTCAGGCAGGAGCATTTTCCTTGTGAAGAAATTGCTGTATCTATCCTAGGAATTTGCATAGCTTGTATGACTTCCTTTATCATTTAGCAGCTATCTGCCAAACCACTGCATTCAACAGCTAGAATTCATCCTCAGTTTCAAGTGCCTGTTGGTAGGATTCTTCTCTTTTATAAGCAGCTTAAATTTTCATTTTCCCATTTACCTTTTAACATAACTACAATAAGACTTTTTCTGGTACTGATAAATGGGCAAGAAAATTGCAGGTGGATTTTTCTACTCGAGTGGGAGGATGTTTCTAAATGTCTAGCGGTAGTAGTGCATAAAGTTGAAAAGTACTTTGATAATTTTGTCTTTCCCTTTTTTAAAGGATAGCAGTGAAAATAGTTTTGTGTCCCAGCACAGTCTCAGTTCTAAGGGAGCATTCATTCTTCAAGTGTAAGATAAAAAAATATAAAATATTTATTAAAATAATAAAAATACAATATAAAAATTATTGTATGATGGTGAATGATGATTATTATAATGTTACAGAGGACCTAAGTTGTGGTATTTTCGTGAGACAGCAGAACTGTCAGTCCTTAATCAGTAAGACTGTAGTGTTTTGTACATTCTTTCCAGCAGCATTTCATAAATTTTGATGAGCATGTTGTCATCGTTGCTAGCTGGGGATGGCTTGTGTCTTTGTCTATATGATAGGTACAGAAATAAAATAGTTTGACTGCGAGGATAGGAACAGAACTTCTTGGATTTTAAAATCAGTTTTCATTCCTGTGAAAACCAGTGAATGACAAAAATAATAGAGGAGTAAAAATATGTTTCCTTCACGTATCTTTAGGATCTTAAATATTTTCATCATGTTTTCTACTGCAAAATTGTTTCAAACTGAAGTTGATTTTAGCTCCCATGCATAGTTTTAATGTGGCAATACTTTTGAAGCCTATTTTTGCTGTACTCAAAAGAAGATATCAGCATTGTGCAGAAGAAAGTAAAGAAATCTCAGAATTCAGAACTGTTGCATGTAATCATGTTTGTACCAGTGACTCATTGGGTACTTGAGTGGATTAGAAGGATTGAACTGAGATCTTAGCCTTAATTCTTTTTTTCTTTTTTTTTCTTTTTTTTTTTTTAATTTGAGGGGAAAATTGCTTCACTGCACTACTAATAGAATTAATAAGGAGCCTGTAATTTGTCAAGAACAAATTATATTGGCTGCAAGAAAAGCAGTTTTCAAAATTTTTGCCTTCACTTGAAAGTAAAACTCGATGACAACTCCAATCTCCCTTTGCCTTTTAATCTCTCTATAGGCAGAATCTTGCCCTTACTTCTCAGAGATCACCTGTTTGTAACTGAATTGCTGAATTGCTGAAACATCTTTGAAAACACTGCAAAATTAAGAAAGACTCACAGAAAAACAGAGTTAAATGTTGCAAAAGGTAAAACATTCAGTATTAATTCAAAAGATGGAGACCCACATGAAACAGGAAAGTGAAAATGCACAGTGATGAAAGCCACATTATAATTGAAGACCTTATGCAGCAATGTATGAAATTTTTTTCAACATGTGTAGATAATGTTTTCTACCATGTAGGAAATACCAATGAAATAGAATTATTTCATATTTCTGAATTTTAAAATATGATATTGAAAAACCAAAATGAAAGTATGTAAAATTAAAAAGGTATGCATTTATAACAACTTGTTAGTCAAAAGCCAACATTTAAAACCAATAATGAGACCTTGTATTTTGGGTATCCAATAGAAAACACTTTTAGACAGTCTGACTTCTTTGTTTTGCAATGGTTTATGATGACACTTTTAAGAAATCACTGTTTGAGAGATTGAGATATTCATATTTGAAACAAAAAACTAGATTGAATGTGAGAATTTTAGCTTAGTATTCCCAGGAAGTTAATAATTAGTAGAAAGAAATTAATGATTCAGTCAAAAATGACAAGATTAATACTGAGACAATATGGCATTTTTCACAGGATCAGTTTGTGTGTTTATGTTTAATTTAATTGTCTGCTAGAAATGCCTATCACTTTTGTAGGTTTGTAGAAGTTTTACAGTGAGTATTGTGTTGCACTTAATTACTTCTCATGGTTGGTTTGTGATGCACTACCAGAATAAGTGAGGGCTTTAGAGTGTCAGATTAGTTTAGATGAAAGTCAGATGACCAAACCACAAGCTCAAGGCTGGTCTTCAATGCACTGTAGTGACATCATAAAAAAGCTGCTGTTAACGAAGTCAGAAACTTTCATTTGCTTGGACAGCTCCCAGTGTGACCAACAAACCACAGATGAAGGCATCCTTTGAGCTTTGTTCTCTAATCATTATGATCCACTTACAAATTCCTAGTCCTCTTCTTGCTTGTAATAGTGCAAAGCTGTGCTGAAGGTCAACAGGCAGTGCCAAGAAAACTTCGGAATTGATTTTGATAAATGTTACTGTTGCAAGATATCCCTCATATTCCTCTCTAAAATGCTACTGTGGGACCAGTTACAGTGATAAAAATCTATCTCAAGCATATAGTATGATTACCTTGCGTTTTCTATAGACTTTGCTAAGAGCTTATTCTTTGTCCTTGCTTAAAACTGCAGTTCTCAGTCAAGCAGAGACTTTGTTGCATTTTGTTCATGTGATGCTTCTCATAGTGTGTGTTTACTTTTTTATTATTATTTCATGTGAGAATTCTGATTCTCTTTGAGTTTATTCTTTGTAATTTTGATATGACCTTCAAAGAGGGCACACAGCTGAGGCAGCATCTACAACAATGGCTGTTGTTGAAAGCTTGTTGATAGAGATTGTTACCAAACTATTTTCCTTTGTAGAATCTGACAAGACTATAATGTTTGGAATTGCAGTATATTAATTACCAGAAACATTCATATTCAGTGTGTTCTGTATATATTTTCATAAACATATAAGGGTTGTTAAAATTAACCTGATGACTAAAAATGCTAAAAGCATTTTTCCTACCCCAAATAGAGTAATTTTCTAAGATGTATAGTTTAAAGTCTTATAAACTAAAGGGGTTTTGAGATATTTGAGAAAGAAGACTTACCTTTTACAGTACGTTTTATCTTATCACAGATCATAATAAAACCATGTATAGTTCCCAATTCCAGATAACTTGAGTCCCATATGTGTTACTGGAAATTTGAAGAAGTTATTTATAAGGCCTAGGATTCTTAATCTTAAAGAAGTAGACTTTTGTTGCAAGATATTGAAATGTGATATTAATTCAAAAATTTGTAATATGTTGCAGCTTTTTTCCATAAAATAGAAGTACTTAGAGGAGTTAATGTCTACTGTGTTCTTTATATATTTCAGACACAGAATATTTGTACATGTAAGTATCTAAAGTAAAGTTGGAATAATGGATGCATGGCAGTCATAACAAGCTTTTTTTTATGGCAAGAAGGTATAAAAATCAACTCTTTGAAATGAAGAGCTCACTTTATTTTCCACATATGCGGTTGTTTCCACTAGCTGCTTTTGGAAAAAAGTTTGCTGTTGAATTATTTCCTTTCTGTATATAATGCAAGTATTTCAATAGTGCACAATTGAAGTAGAAAGAAAGAATAAAAAAGTTTGTTCAGCTGGAGTAATATCAGGCTTTTAGGCTGACAAAAGAAAAATTGATACTAGTTGAGACATGTAGCATAGATTTTGAATGTATTATAAATATAGTCCCCATCTGTTTGCATTTTATTGGCTAAGGTGTTGCAAAGAAATCCTTTTTTTCTCTGAATTATGTGTTACAGATACTGGTTTTGGCATGGACAAATGTTTTTAGATGAAAAATTACTATCTTATATTTTAAATTATACTTTCTTCAGAAGTAAGAAAATAAGGATAAAGTCATGACAAGAGATATTTGTGTTTATCCAGAACTTTCCTTAATGATCAGATAACTGCTGACGAAGACTTTGAAAGAGAGGAAGGACAAATTACTATTTTAGAGTCACTTGAGGTGGATTGAAAGAGCCATCAGTAAGAACAGTTAACTCTTCTAAAATTCATAACTGTTGAATGACTGCATTTGGTTGAACATTTTCCTCATCAGTTTGCTCCCTTTTGGACTTCGCTCCCTTTTGGACTTCACTGAATATTATAGAAGAAATCACTGATTTCCCTGTCAAATCAACAGAAAGTTTCTTATTGATTTAGATGACTAATGGAGTGTGTTGAAGCTTGTATTAGAATTCCTGTGTCTTTCTGAAGACAAATAAAACCCCCAGTTTGTCTTCAGCCTTTGCAGTTCACAGGTACAGTCTGGATATTAGACTGTAATATTCCTCCTGTTCAGGAGAAATATTTCAGTTTTACTCAGTAGCCACTGGGTCGTGGTATTCATTGTTCATTAGCAATTTGACTTTTTTGTTTGTTTCACCAGCTGAGATAAACTATTTTTCAAAGAAAAAAGATACTTCAGGAAATCTGTTTTTTTCAACCAGCTTTAATGTTTCCTTCTGCTTTTTTCTTTTGATTACCTTTAATAATTGAAAGATAAAAAAGCACTCATTAAGTTACATCAGTTTTAGAAAGACCCATCCAAGCATAGAAGCCATAAAAGTAATCAAGAGTCCAAATATTTTTAGTGCCTATTGGCAATTACAGTAAATATTTGTATATTTCAGAACAAAAAATTATGATGACTTTTCCTTTCTTTCTATGAACTGCATTAGCTTCCAGTTTGTGAAACATTGTATCATTATCTCACTGTTTATAAAATTATTCTAGGGATGATCAGCATAACATCAAATGCAACTTTTACATTATATGTTCCAAACACACATAAAAATATATTGAACAAAGAATATTTTCATAGCACATTGCATAATAGACTAGGTGTGAAATTAGTTTTATGATGAATGAAGACCCTGAAGATTGTTAGTCCTTTATTATGTACAGCTTATTTTATATGGCTACATTAATTTTTTTCATAGATAATAAAGTATACTTCAATGAATGAATTAACCTCATAATATATAAATTCCTAAATATCTCCTCAGCTATTTTCACACTATTATATTCATAATCAGATAAAAATTTGCATAATCTGACACGATAAAAAATGTTAAGATATCAAGAAAAAGATGAAAATTTGTTTTTGTTGAAGTTTTACATTTGTGTCAGTTCCATGGTTAAAGTTCAATATCTCTCTGTATATCATTTTAGCTATACTCTAAAGATTAGGAATTAGGGAGAGGTTTTAAATCTTGTTCCATTGTTACACAATTTTTCTAATGTTGCTATGGGACCTCCCCAGTGCTGTTGCAAAGCTTTTGAATATATCTTCCAAAGATTCTTAATCCCAAAGAAATACTTTTGCTGTCTATGTTTTCTAAAGCTGAATTTCAGTTGTAGGCATGCATAAGAAGCCACCTATGCACTGTTTTAAGTTGTTTAATGTGGGCATTCGTTCATGTAGTGTTTCAGAGAAAATTATTTACTCTGAATATTCTGATTTTGTGGCATAAAGACCTGAAAAAGCTCAAAGCAAGCAAAACATTCCTCTCCAGACAGAGACCAAATTTGCTAACTGATGAAATTGCTTTTTTTTTTTTCTGGGAAATGTCTATTTGCTAGGACAGAGCAGTTTCCTGTAAATACACTCATTTCAGTCTACGTTTTTAGCTGTAGCAGTATAGGCCTGTAACACACCTAATAGTTCAGTAACTGGAAATGAATCAGTTTTGTAGGAGATGAAAGAGGTTTTTTTTCTCCACCTGATTCACATCTAGATATTAAACCATAGCTCATCCTGACCTCTTCTGTCACTTCTTTGTACACCTCTCCCATTTCTGATGTTACACCAGGAGAAATGCTGCCTGGTCAGAAGTTAAACCCTGTAATGGAATGGATTCAGATTGCTTACCTATATGTGAGCAATATACATGTGTATGTATGTATATATATGTGTATGCTGTGTGACTGCAGTATCAGTTGTGCTAGAAGAAGGACACCCCAGAGAGTGAGGTGGGCTGGCAAAGTGAGTGATGCTGCTGTTGGCACAGGAGCTGCAAGCAAGGCCAATCCAGCCAGTCCTACCAGTCTCAGTGCTCTTAAACATCAGACCATTCTGTGATTGAACTTGAAGTGGTTTGATACTGCTGTAATGGGAACACTTAAATCTCAGATTCAACAGTGGATAATCATTTCTCATTGATTTCTGTTACGTGTTTTAGTTCCTTGACCTAGATTTATATGCAATTTCCAAGAGGTGTCAATGCAAGTTGTTTCTGAGGACTACGCAAAGAGCATGCACTCAGCATTTTAAAATTTTTCAGTATGGATTGGTAGCTAAGCATTAACTTTGCCTTAGCAGTTGCAAAATAGGTCACAGATAATAACTATAAACCATAACCATTTCTATTTAGACCATGTAATGTCCTATTAAAGTGCTGGCTGAGTGGTTTCATGACATCTCTAATCTTTAATTGAAATATTTATTGTTAATTTGGGAGCATCTCTTGCTATAAGTCGTTTCATATTCTTTCTATAATTTCCCTATACTGACATAAATCAGATCATAGGAAGGTCCAGCAGAAAGTCCTCTGGGGAAAACTGAAAGAGTCAAAAGCAACACACTTTCCTACCTACGGAAAGATTGCAAAAGGCAGCACTGTCCAGAAAGCAGGAGTAGTTTGGGCTTGTATTCAGTCAATGCATACCTTTTGACAGTCTTTGCCTCAAGGACTACTGTTGAGGCTCCAGTGAAAATTAAATCTGACCCTGACCAGTGGAAGTACTAAGAAAGGAGAGACAGATTTGTTTTTTTCTGTCTTGAGAGTGATTTGGAATTGAGTTGCATTTGTGCTTCTCAGAAAAAATTCCATGAAATTCCCCCCACGGTTGTAAACATCTCTATTCAAATACCTAAATATTATCTGAACTGAATATCTCTTTTATAAAGGGACTTCCATGGTGTCTAAGGAAACACAGTAAACTGGATGTATGTAGGAATGATATTTCATATTTGCCTTTCATGTGCTTTGTTACAAGATGTGTTTTACCAGTCTATGGGAGAAAGGGGGTGAACAAAAGAAGAAAACACTAACGTTTTTAGAGATTTTTAGGAATTTTTTATTACTGTTTTCTATGTAGGAGTGTTTTTAAGTTACATAGGATAATTAAAAAAAACCCAACAACAACTCCAAACCAACAAAACCAAAACCCACAGTACTATATACCTACTTCTAAAATTAGAGAATGTAAAGTATCTTCATAGAAGAAAAGTGGAACAAAAAAATCAGTTTTGACCAGTGCATTTCGAGCAGAGCCATAGCATATACTATGTAAAGGGCTGTGTGCACATAGCTCAAAAGGTATGATGACACAGGCAGAAGAGGTAGGGAGATTATTTTCATTAAAATTGTAGCTGTAGGTGCTGACGTTGCCTTTTGAAGGCTTGAAATCTCTAGTCAAAAACTTAAGTGGAAAAAAAGAAAGAGACAATAAATATTTCATTTTAAGCTTCATTTGGAGAAAAAATAAGCCAAAATATTTGTAGGGACATGAAAAATATTTATGAAGTATCTTTCAGGAAAAAAAGTATTTGTATAGGTAAGAGTAATTAATTTAAGACATAGACTAGGGGATTTGGTAAGTGTATAACAACAGGTCTTATTACACTTATTCCTTTGAGCACCTGCACAACTGTGGTGGAATTTGCAGGTTTTGTTCCAAAAATGGTGCAGGCTGGGATGAGAAATCACTATGGTGATTTTAAAGGGAGTGAATTAGCATGCTGTGTTTTTTATGATGGTTCAGGGTGGTGATGCCAGTGATCCAGCTGCAGTCAAACGGTAAATCAGTGTTGCCTACATCAAAGAGAACAACTTTTCAGGGTATCTTATAAGCTTTTTTAATGGCAATTCTGGACACAAAGGCTTGTCATGATTTCTCTGGTGTAGGTTTCTATTGACCTCCATTTGCTTCACTCATTATTTCAAGGCATAACTTTGTTCTTCCTGTTTCCATGTCCACAGCACAAGAGTATTTGGCGACTCATGCAGTGTAGTCTCTTATTCATGTAGATGTTACTTTCCTATGCCACAAGTTCTTGATAAATACGATTTCATGCTGAGGATTGAAATCTTGTATTTCATTATTGTGATAGGAACTTTGCACGTGCAAAAAGATGTTATTTGCACTAATAAGTAGCTTAGACTACTGGGGGGAGTGACAGTGTGTGTTTGGATCTCTTAAGGTCTGAGGTGATTAATGAATGTATCCTTAAGGACCAGAGAGCCACCTGTAGAATGTGGACGCCCTATAACCAGTAGGATCTTTCCATGTATGTTAGGTAATCTACCGACCAATAGTGTGCTAGCATGTTATATACAGGAGTAGATAAAAGTGAAGCTGTTACTAAAACTAACGTCCTTTGTCTTCGGTGAAGCCTTCTGATCACACTGCAGCCTGAGTTGTCTCCGCCTCCTCTGACTGCCGCAAAGCTAATCTACACTACCCCGACAAAGGGTGACCCCAATAGACTACCAATTGCATCCCAAGTAAGTCTCCTTGAATTTCTCCTGCCATCGATATGTAGAACAAGCACTATTCCAGTCCTAGCTAGACTAAGTTCATAAGTAGTATAAACTGTTTATACATCAATATAAAAGAAATGATGGCTGTTATGGATTCATAGAACTGAAGGAAATTATATTTCTACAGTTGCCACAAAATTCTTCATTCTGTACTTATTTTTAAACTCATTTTTCTCAAACTAATCTTGAATTGTGAAACTCAAACACTTCATGTGTGTCATTAGACTGTTGACCATATATTTGTGATCAGTGGCACATTTTCCACCATTGTGTATAGTTAACACCTTATTTCTCAAAGCCTGGAAGTACAAAAAGTACTCATAGTACATGTATAGACTGACAATATTAAAAAAGTGCAATGTGTATATTCATAATCAATTTTACTTAGTAATTTGTGATATAGATATTACATATGTTGGATTATATAAAATAATCTTTGGTTGTAAATGGAAACTTCCTAAAGTAGTGTCAGGAGGTGTTTGATGAGATTCTGTTTCTGTTCTTGAGTTTGCCACTGGTTACTGCATGATTTTAAAATGTAAGATATGAATAAACTTCCACTATAGAGAAAAAACCCCATATTTTATACATTTTCAGAAAATTCATTATTCTCTGAAATACTTTTTGAGATAGATACCCACACACTGTGTTCATTTCTTTGAACTCATCCATTGCAATGAGTTTAAAATTAGATTATAAATCATTAACTTTCACATCAAGCAGTCGACACTTTGGATTTCTGAGCATTGGGAAGATTCTTACTTGCCTAAGGATGTCATTTAAGGCAAATATTAGAAGGCAGAGAACCATACTATCGGGAAGAGATTCATAAAAACTTAACTGATAGGTCCCAGCTTCACTACAGAATTCAGCTTTTAACCATTTGGTGAAAAAGTTATAGATATTTCCAGCTGTTGATCTAAGTAATAGAACTTTTAAGCGCATGATTCATTGCACTGTAAGTTGCTTTATATAATGTCTTTTTTTACAGTAAACATAGGTCTTTGGTCTGAAACAGGACTGGGATAGGGGAGGGGAAAAGTACCATATCTTCTAATTATTTTTTTGATAATTAGACTGATGGCTTAATTTTCCCTATAAGAATGTTCATCACATTTAACTTCAAATATGTGTTATTCAATTCAAAATTACTGCAATTTTTAGAAGGAAAATATTTAATAAATTCAAAATTTAATAATATTTGTATTTCTGTGTTATGAATCAGTAAGTCCTCAGGAAAATTTGTGATCTCTAACAGAACCGGTAATAAATAAATGAGAAATAAAAAAGCTTAAATTAATACCCTGTAATTAATTCTATCCACCTCCTTTTCATACCAAGATTACAAATTTGAATGAAAATTTTTGATACAATGTTTCTTTATTTTCCACAGTAAACAGAAAAACATAATTTACACAGAACCTTGTAGGATTCCCTGAAAACCACTCCAAAAGAACACAAGGCTGATAGAAAACTCTGCCAATTTAATATAAGCTGTAGATGTTATGCAGGTCTACAGTTCAGTCTTTTTAGATGTTCACTGTGATTGTACCATAAATGGAGGTTTGATTAATCTGAGCTACTGTGGGGCAATGTATTGTTCTTGTGCCCTCTCCCCTTGATGAACAGGGGGGATGCTGGAAAGCCTAGTTCAGTAATTTAAGCAAAGTATCACCAACATTGCTCTTGCAGGTTTAACCAAGCAGTTAGCTTTTGCACAATCACTCTGTTGGACTCTGTACATAACCTATTGTGAAGAAACCCAACGGTGCTTTCTGGGATTTTTCTTTCTTTGCTGTCATTTGGGTGCAAAAAGGTTATTCAGATCGAAAGTCTGTTTGTTCTTTGTGTATGAAGAAGTTGGAATCTAAATTAGTGCTGCTAATAATATCTAAGAACACATATTGTGAGGCAGTGAAGCCAGTCATGGGAGACCGAAATTTTCAATAAAAATGCAGTGCAGAATTTTCAATAGCACATCAGGTATAAGGGAGAGCAAAGAGAACTGTGGTCTATAGTAGAGGAAATAATAATGATTAAGGTGACTGTTCTGCTAATAAATAATAAATCAACAAGAGACTTCACTGGTAATAATACTATTAAGGAGCAGGAAAGATACACTCTCCCTCTGTAAAGTAAGGATTTTACACAATGTGAACAATTTAACACTTCTCTGAAGATTTTGCTCTAGTTGATCAAAGAGAATTTTATGATCAAAGGTGCTTTTTAGAGATGTAAAGGACCAGTGAGAAAATAACCTTTATTGAGTGAGCATAAACTCAATATGTAATTCATGACCTCTAACAGCACAAAATCCTATTTTGTGGAGAAAAAAACCCAGTCTGTATCTATCTTAGCACATACTAAGAGGGAAAAAAAATCCATTTTTCTGTTATAGGGAGAAATGGAATGGGACAGAGATGTGCAAGAAAATATCTTTGAAATGACTGACAGAATCTACAGGAAACAAGAAAAAACCATGTTTGCGTGGAATGTGGTTTTGTTTTGTCCTTCCACAACTGACAATGCTTCACAATTGGAGGAGGAAGACACTGTATAAGATGATCTGGCAAAGATCAGCTTTCCATTAACATTGATTAACAAAAGAAGACAGTGCAGCTTGAATTTAAGTGATATAGCCCAAACCCCAACAATTAATTGGCTTCTCAGTTATAAAGGGTCAAATTTTGGCTGATAATTCTTGATGCAGGCAGCACTCTTTAAGGAAGTGAACTATTCAACCTCTGTGATAAAAGAAAGCTCAAAATGACTGAAATATTCTCAAACAATACATTTTAGGATTTAATTTTCATTTATTCTAAAACTAATCACTATTGAACATGTAAAATAAATCTTAAATATTCTCCTGGTAGAATGCACCTACAAACAAAGAAGTCATGGACCAGCAGGGATTTATTTTGAAAGAAACGAGAAAGTGTCCATGTTTGTTATATAAGTTAGTGCTGATAGCCAGGTACAGGCTACATTTATTTGTGTGATTCAGATATAACTCTGAACAGAGAAGACTAGATTTAAACCTGTTGTACATATTTAAAAATATTGTGTTCAAGCATGAATTAATGCCCTTAATAATGCCTTGTTGATATCCCCAGTTCCTTTCTGGTCTTTGTTTTGTTACTTGTGCTGTGTTGTTTTTCATATTGTGCTACTGTCAGAGGGTCCAATGCTGCTGTTTTCTGTTCCTCTGCACACTCTGCTTCTGAAGATAATTCCTCACACCTGGGCTCTTGGGTGTTGGCAGGTGTTTGTTTGACTACTCAGAGACACACTCACTACTCCTGCAGGCCTTCTCCTGCTCCAATAATAGAACTAAGTAAAAAAAAAAATCAGAAAAAACATCCCCTCCTTCCCATTGAAGCCACTTATTTAGTATTTATTATGTGGGCAATAATATTCCATTATTGTTTTATCAGGTGTCTTAATATAATTTATTTTTATTAATGAAGTTTTGATGACATAACTTCAAGTCAGAACCAATATGAATCAGAATTTTTTTTTTCTCAGCAGATACATACAGGCAGAACCTTCAGTTATTCAATTCCTTGTGTATATTTAAGTAACTTACACTTATAAACCCATTGTGTGGAACATAATCTTAATACGAGAAACAGGTCTACATTATTTTTCTCCTAGGTAAATGTTGAGGACAATTGATTCTGTTAAAAAAATCAAAATAAGAATTCATGAATTTTGAGTGGCTACTGCGAAAAAAAGGATATAAAATTTGATATTTTAGTTTCAAGGCTATTGTAATAATTAGCTGAAAATAATGTTTAAGAAAGTATAGTGTTTGAAGAGAAGGATATTAGGGTTTTTCAGCATTTTAATAATTTAATATCTTGCCAACATCACATATTATCTAACAAAGAAACAGTATATATTCTGATTTGTGGAAGGTCATTAAGTGTCAAAATTCTAATTGTAAAGGAGGTTTTGGATCATGGGAAAAAAAAGGTGTCTAATACCATTAGCAGTGTGTGGTAACACATGCCACCCATCTCCTGGATAGGTGATCTGAGGGAAGAGAACAGGTGAAAGACTTGAGCAATGTCTGACAGGCCTAACATCTGAGATCTCACCTGTTTTCATGTATATTGAAAGTGTACATATTAAAAAACAGAAATTAGAACTCAATATTTTTCTTTATTAAAAGGTGTGTTCTTTTTTCTCTTTTTCTTTTCTTTGTTTTGTTATCTGTGGATATAGAAGTCTTTAATAGTCCATAAAAAAAGCTGCAGTTTGCCAGTGGATTAGACAGAAGTTACTCTATTTCAAAAATAACGTTATTCAAAAGTTGTTATTCTGAAATGTCTTAAAATCACCTCTATATTATAAAAAGAAGAGATAATAAAAATGAACTACAATAACTTGCAGTTAAAGTAAAATTCCCTGATGATATAAACAGAGCCAATTTTCATATTTTCTCCTCAGTCTATTTAAAATTTTCTCATTTCATGTTCTGAGTACAAATAAATAATCCTGAAAGAAGGATCCAGAAGACTTCAACTCCAGGTCAGGGCTCTAATCACCCTGCTAAAAAGCAATTTTGTTCTCCTCCCTCTCATTTCTTCCCAATATCTTTTTTTATTCTTTGTTTCATTCTGATACAACTTCAGTAAGAAAATGAAGAATATGTCTATGCTTCTGTGAAGGTGTAGGATGGATTGAGCCATGAGTCTGATAGAAAAAGCTCATGGCTGAAGGGTGAGAGGAAAGATTGAGAGAGGCTTTAGGTCTTCCTGGACTTTTAATCACTGGAATATCCTGTTGCCTAATCATTAAGATCCTGTACACAGTTGGCCAGTGGCAAGTAGCACTGTGGGATTCATTGCCAAACAAAGCAGTTGCAGTTCCATTTTGTGAGGAACCTTGTCCACTTTGTGTGTCAGGAGTGTTGTGGAGATAGCCTACTGTACTAGGCAAGAGAATCTGGAGAACCTAGGCCTTTTATGTGTTCTTCAGGCAGCGGTGAGATTTTGAAACACTGAATATCTACTAACTAGGGGTTGTTCAAGTTCCATGACTAGCTTCTTAAGCTTTGAGTCATTTCATTTCAATATAGACCTGTGTTTTGCTCATCAGAAATGCCCTATAACTTCTGTGTGATTCTGAATATAAGTCCTGCTATGAGTTCTAGTTGTACTGTATTTTGCTTAAAGCACAGTAAAACAACAGTATCAGTAGCAAGTCATCGATCCACTTTCAACAGAGGCTGATATATTTTAATAAAGAGAGAAACATTTTTGAGCAAGGAGAAACTCTTCACACTGGCAATCATGAGTCTCACCTGAGAGCACCAGCACCAGGTCCCAGATGAATCTGGCAGCTGCCTGTGTGAAAATGTTTTCTCTGTTGCCCTGTTGCCCTCTTTGACTCTCAGTGGAGTAGTATTGAAAAGTCTTCAAACAGCATATATTGGTCTTAGGTGAGGTGAGGCAAATCTCAGATTCTGCTTGGAGGCATTGCACCTAATTGTCACTTCTCAGCCCATCCCAATCCTTCACTATATAAGTACCCTCCAATTTGTTCAAATTCCAAGCGAAATAGGTTAGCTTAAGCTCAAGCTCCAAAACAAGTAGAAAAGACACTTGACAGCTGACAGGAATCACAGTGATGATGAGAAAATTTATAGCTATGCTTCTTGCAAGCTAGTTCACATGCCATAAAGACCTGAGCTATAATCTGCTTGGCTCCACTTTTAAGGGAATGCCTAATCTCTGGCAATGTTACTGAGAAAGGAAACTGTGATCGGCTGGAAGACTGACCTGGAAAAAACACGAACATCAGAAGTATGACTAAGGACTTTCCTTGCAAAATGCATTTATTAAATGTCCTTCTGTCCTATACATGTTAACAGAGTATAAGTCCAAGAGCTCTGTTGATTGTCAGTTTCTCCTTAATATTTTGATTTTCTAATCTCCAGAACTCTGTGCAAATGCCTATTTTTTATCACATTCCAGAATAAGTAATTTTGCAAGGTTTGCTTCCCAGAACCATAGGGAGAAAGTTTTTTGTTTCACTTTCCCATTTACATATTAGTTTTTAGGGTAATATAAGAGAACAGATTTCACTACCATCCTGGTCCTGGCCATGACCGGGATAATTTTGCAGCAGCCACAGGGGGTATTGTTAATGGGGTTGGCAGAGTGGGGATGGTGTGAGCCAATGACACATGGTTTGGGATGTTTCAGTTGGAACACTAATTTGGGGAATACTATTCCTAAACTGCAACAACTACTGAATTTGAATCTACTAAAGAAAAAAATGAACTGGAACTGTAGCAGATTCTTGAAAAAACATGGTAAATGCACATGAAAGTAGACAAGTTTGAAGGGAAAAAAAGCCTGAAAATTGAACAGTGATAAGTATCTTCAATGGAAGCTGAGAAAGAAAGGGTCATCTGAGAAATCTAATAAAAAACAAACTTCTGATTTGGTTCCCTCTCCTATTTTCTCAGTTTTTGTTGTCTCTACTAAATTTCATCTTAAAGGTGTAAATGATACAAGTTTGTAGTGAGTCTGAGTTTGCTTATATTTATACTGAAATTTATCTCATTTTATCAACTTGTTGCATTCTTAATGTAAATGTGTTTATAAAACTATCATCAAGCTGAATATTTGTATATCTATAAATCCTCAGATGATTTAAAGTCTAGGATTCAGAGTAAATATTTTAATTCCAGAGGAATAAAATATGAAGAATTTACTAGAATATGGTTGTAAATGGAAAGCAATGACTCTACTTAAACTTAAGGATGAGAAAGAGGGCTGAAGGTATTAAACAAATTTTAATATGTTACTGAAGTGCATTTTCGCTTATCACTACTCAAGCCAGGAGTTTTTTCTTGGACATTTCATACTGTACCTGGCAATAGAAGACTTGCAATAACAACAGTAATATAGAAGCTCTATAGGAAAAAAAACAATCTAAAAAAGAACCAACAGCCATTTAGAAATATGATAACTGAGAAGAGAAATCTTGCCTGCTTAAAATTAAAAATATTCAATGCTGACAATGTTTGGAAGAACATATTTCAATTCAGCTCAAGGCTCAATATTAACATGCAAAGAAGCTGAGTGATGGCTTTTCAGTGAATAAGGATTTAAGAAGTATATGGAAATGACATTAGCTCAGTTGGTTATAGCATAGTGCTAATATCACCAAGGTTGTGGGTTTGATCACTGTAAGGGCCATTCACTGAAGAGTACTTGATGATCCTGGTGGGTCTCTTCCAACTCAAAATATTCTGTGATTCAAAAAGAGTCAAATCCTGCAAGTGCTTCAGTTCAATAAAATTACAGAGGAAATGAAATTATTCAAGGAACTATTAGAGGACTGAGCCTACTGACTGGGTAGGCAAAGGACAGACAGGATTACAGTGGTTGTGTATGTATACCCCCCTTTCTCCCATCCTCAACGTGACTGTAATCTTTTTTTTTTTGTGAGAAACCAAGAAAGAAATAGAGCATTGTGATAAGTATCAGCAGAGGCTCAATGCCGACCAGTTAATTAATCTACACCTTTGAACTGAGCACCACTTCTCTGTTGATACTACTAATTTTAATTGCAAATATAAATTTGATGCTTTATTTGTAACATTTCTTTTATAAAACTGGGCTTTTCACTTCTAGGTTATTGATTTCAAATGAGATAAAAATTGTTATTTTGGTCAGACGCAAGTATTCTCACTGGTGTATACACCCCCAACCACCCCTCCCCCGGGGGGATTTAATTCCAATCAATTGATTGGGATTGATTTAATTCCAATCAATTAAATAATTGATTTTAAATTAAGGCATATTATTTTCACTTTCCTCTTACACCCCTTTCTACAGGGGCTGGCTCTTGTTCATAGGAGGAATTTCTCAGGTTATCACAAATTTATAGATAGCATTTGTAGATTCACATCATCAGACAAAAATTATTAATTCCCATAATCTTCTAAAATGTGTTTGTGTATGGATACCTGGTGGGTAACAGGGAGTTCAAGTACTCAAAACATAATTTTATTCTGATCTCAAAGCAATTCATATTGTTCTTACTTGCTGTAGGAGGGAAACACCAGAGGCAGATACACCTTAGCTCTGGCATGATGATTTTTTGCACAGTTTCACAGAGATTGAAACTTTAGTTCTTGCTATGATGCTCTGCTTTCTCTATGTGCAAGTTTGTGCTGGTGCTACAGATTAATAGGGAAGAGACAATGCCTCTGTGCCAACCTCACTGTTCAATCTAGCAGAGCCTTTCCACTTGTTGCCACATTAAGATGGACCTTTCATAACTTTCTCAGCTGAGGGAAATGCCTTTTTTGTAAATAATAAAATAAGCTTAAACTTTATGGAAAAAGAAAAATAAAAGAAAACCAAACCATGAAACTGACCTTTAAATGTTCCAAACACCAGCAATTCTATGGCATTACAATTTATTTAACCTTTGAGAGAGTGTTCATTTACGTCACTCCAACTTTATTGTTTTACAAGTGGTTTTGTTCTTACTGGATAACAAATTTCACTGAATTTTATATATTCGGTCACTCAATTACAGGACATGAATGAGTCAGGTCTCAAAGTTTCTTTTCTTTTTATTGAAATACTATGTATATGACAATATTTATTTTGCATTTTTCCTTCTTCGTGGCATTGCCCTGTACGATTTCTAATCTAACAATACAGGGTTTCATGAGACCAATTCTCTTTAATATAAGATTTCAATTTTATGAATGCTGCATATCGAAACATTAAAGTAATAAACAGTAATAGTCATACAATAGAGGACCTTTGAGTCAATCTGCCACTGCCTTTTTCTTGTAGAGAAGGATCTGTCTTAATCTCCATTTTAAGAGCAGTGTCCAAATGCTTTTATTTCATGTACAGTATTGAGCTATTCTTTTGTTGTGTCTGAGATAGGTTTCTTCTGAAAATCCAAGTGGTATTTATTTGCTAGAAGGACAGATTTAGGCCTGAGAAATAAACTGGGGAAGAGGTGCTCCTTCGCTTTGAATGTATCATCCTTTCTTCCTGAACAGTATCGCCTGGACGTTGTTCAGCATATGAGTCATCCCTCTGCATATCATACATTGCTATTCCACCTATTGTGCAGGTTTTAAAATAATAATAATAATAATAATAATAATAAAATAAATAAAAGGTGACAATTTT
>JAOXXN010000471.1:8453899-8466060 GCA_026770055.1 Myrmophylax atrothorax | reverse complement strand
GTTTCTCTGTCTACTCAAGCTTGATTTTAGAAAGAAATGGCAGTTTTAACTTTATTTTGCCTGGAGTTGAACCTGACAGGCATTCGTTGACAGTGTCTATCATACTGACCTCCTTAGAGTACTAAGTGTTCCTTAGCCTAATTTACAAGAACTCAGGGATGGAAAGATCTGAAATATCACTTTTTTCTTATCACTGATTAGCAGTGGTTCTCTTCACTAAATGAGCTATAAGAGTATGATGTATTTGTTTATAATTTACTAATGATCAATTTGTATATATGATTTGACAAGTTGCTGACTGCCTAGGTCACCTAAAAATATACAAATATACAGTCACTCTCACTTGCTTTTTCTTTTTTTTTTTTTTTTTGTAAATGAAGTTCCAAATCCAGAATTTCCCACTGAGGCTGTTTATCTACATGTGCTAAATCCCTCCTTTACAGAAAGGTATATAGTAAAATGTATTATAGGAGAGATGAAATAAATTAAAAATCTCTTCCCTGGCTTTTCCTCTCATATACTTCTTTTAGGATTGCATTTTAAAAAATGGTGTTATGGAAGTCTTCTTGTAGCATTTATCAAACCTGTAATACTGAACAGTTATCCCATGACGCAATGACATAGATAATATAACACAGTGCTTTATAAGCTAATTATCTGCGTTATGTTTCAGATGAGAAAACTGCTAAGTAAATGGATGTGTTATTCCTACACAATTTTGATAAGGTGAATTAATTTTATCTTTATCAATACCGTGTTTGGCAACTTTACTTCTTCTTCCTCTGACTACCTTCTGTTTTTAAAGACTAAGTATTTGTCATATTTTCCTATTATCCAAGTATAGTAAAACACCAGTTCTCTAATTAGTGGACCTTCTCAAGATTGACTCTGTCGAGCTTTTGAAAGTAAGGATGTTTCCTACTTTAAAAAAAAAATCTTCTTTTGCTTACAAAAATAATTACTACAAATTATCTATACCCTATCATCAGTCATTTAATTTATGCTTTTTATATAATTTGAGATTCTTCAACAGAAGTTACAACAGAAATTGAAAAGTATTTTTAAATGGTGGACTGAGTGGTTTTAAATTACGTTATTATGACTTTTTTTTTCTCTGAGTTTGTGCACTTATTATTTTGAACTTGAATCAAACAGACCAACTGGAACTCAGGAGTGGCAACCATTCTGACTCCACAACGGAAAAAAAAAAGTCAGTTACCTATTAGTCAAAGCATTCCAACAGCCCCTCCCCAGCCCCAGCTTATCACTTTCCTTGACACTTGCCCCAGTCTGGTCAATGCAAATGGTTGGTTTTTTTCATTAGTGATGGTAAAACCATATTCACTGGACTACAATCTATTTCTTAGACCAGCTTTCTAATACCTTATCTGATGATTTGTAAGGAAGCCACAATGTCTCAAGTAAGCTATGAAACTTAATTTTTAGATAAATGGTTTAGGATTTGTTTCTTCCTTTCAGAAAAAAAAAAGGTAGAAGTGTTCAATATGTTATTTTTTTCGGGAAAGAAAGATATTAGTTGTTGAGCACTAATATTAATTTTAATAATATGAGGGCTAGGAACTGAACTTTAGAGTATGGATTGTTCAGAGTCAATATTGGTTCCCTTTTGTGTGTCCATACCTGTTCCCAAGACTTACATCAGTGTAAGTGATGATCTTCCCCACTTATAATACTCATATAAATAAATATAAGTACTTTAAAATGTTTGGTGTGGACAAAATGCCTAAACTCTTTCCGCTACTTTTATTCTTTTCTTGAAAGGACAATTTCATAAATTCTAAACTCTGCAATGAGCCTTAAGGATAGAAAAAGCCAAACTCTCAAATGTATACTTTATTTCTTTCTGGGCACTATGTAGTTGATGCAGGTTTCTCATGTGAAATTAGTTTTACTGGTGAAAGGCAATCAGATTTTGTGTAATTTTTAATTTAGTAGTTTCAGCTACTCATTAGAATTTACCTGTTTGACTACGAAAGACTATCATGAACTAGTGGGAGAAAAATACTGTTGCATTTTCTGTTTCTTCAGTGCTATTTAGCAGTAGAAATATGTTGTTAGTTTAGTATAGTTTTTCTTGTCATAATTTTAAAGTAAGGTTTTTTGGTTGGTTTGTTTGTTTTCAGAATTTCTATCCAACATTTTAATATATTGCTACATTGTTTTGCACTACTGTACTTCATGAGAACCCTGATCTATAAATATTTTTTTGAAAAAGGGCTAACATAGTTTTCTTTGTAGCTTGAAATCTGTGTTCACATTACAGTAACTTTCAGCATATTAATTAAAAAAACATAATTCCCTTTATTCTTCCCAAAGTCTTACACTTTGAACTGCTCCCAAAAGCAAATTGAAGCCCTATGAAATCTAATTGCCTGGTATGCAACCTGAGAGACTTTTAAAGAGAAATTAGAAACTCTAATTATATGCTAACTTTCCTCCATTTATGTTACCTTTGCAAATTTCACTTCCCATATCTTTAATTTTCTGTCTACTTCTTTAATTTTGACTTTTCATTATTAGGAACACTAAATTGCTCTCTAGCTGCATCAATATACTGTTACATTTTTCTAAATGAGCATAGATCAGTTTGTTTTCCCTGATGTTTATCTTGCAGTTGGAATTCTCAGAAGAAGCTCATTGCATTTTATTATAGAGAGCTTTTTAACAAAAGGATCAATTAAAATGACCCCAGAATTAATAGAACATGAAGGGACATACCCTTTCTTCATGTGGGATTGAAGGTAAGGGATTTTACCACTAAAGTCTGTTTGGCTCACTACGCTTTCAGCTCTTGTTACAGCTGATAGTGTTATTTTTTCCAGTTTACCACATACTTCAGAGGGTGTTGATAACATAAAGATTTATTTAATTTTCCCATTATTTTGTGTGTATTTTGAAAGCAAAGGGAGATGTACTAAGTGAGTGAGCTTCTTTTATTTAATTAGCATTCCAGCGGTGTTTCCCATGTACCCCAGGAATACATTTGAATTGTTAATATTTTCAGTGTGTATCTATCTATATAAACACATATGTATAGCAGTGTGTGTGTATGTCTGTTGACCTCTACAGAGCACTCAAAGCACTAAATTAAAGCACTTCAAGCTTGTAAGGTCAAAATGTAACAACCTGAGACTGCCAGTTTAGATATCAAAACATGCAGCTAGCCCAGGGTCCTGTGTTCAACAACAGACTACAGCAAATGCTTAGGAGACAATGAATAAGAAAAACTAGTAGTGCTTGTTTCCCTAGGTATGCTTCTACCCTCCAGAAAAGGGAAGTTCAAGGACCCATTAAGTTATACATAGCTCCCTGTGTTTAACAGCCTTTGATATATTTCACAGAATCTTACACTCCTAGAATCATTTAGCTTGGAGAAGACCCCTAAAATCATTGAGTCCAACAAGTAACTTAGCATTACCAAGCCCACCACTAAACCATGTCCCTAAGGGCCACACCTATGCATCTTTCATCTGTCTCCAGGGTGGTGACCTCACCACTTCCCTGGGCAACCTGTTCCAATGCTTGACAACCACTTCAGTGAAGAAATTTTTACTAATAGCTAATCTAAACCTGTTCTGACACAACATACTTGTTACCTGGGAAAAGATAGCAATCCCCACCTGGCTACAAGCTCCTTTCAGGCAGTTATACAGAGCAATAAGGTCCCCCTGTACCTCCTTTTCTTCACAAACAACCCCAGCTTCCTTGGCCACTCCTCACAGGATTTCTTGTCTAGTTCCTTCACCTTATTCATTGCTCTTTGGAGACATTTGTTTTTCTTGTGGTGGTGGAAGGTGTGTATCATTCAACTTATTAACAGAAGCATAACTTTCTTCAACCTCTGTAAACTTTAGATGATCACAAAATCCTATGACAAGGATGTAGAAGGCAAATTGCAAGTCGTTTGAAAATCTGTTTTCTTTAGTTTCCTTACTTACGATAATTTTATGTGCTACACCATTGTTCTTTTATGGACCATGGTATAAATTAATCCACTGTAACCTGAATGATGCCATCTTAGTACAGACCATTCATAAGAAGATGATTCTTGCCTTTTAGGTGTGCAGCTGTTTAGCATGATGTTGGAGATAAACCTATTTAGTCCTGTTTTGAGGAGTTTTTGTTTTTTTCATTGTTGTAGCTAACACTTACAGGGTGAACAGAGAAAGCTGTGGTGGTGGTTCTGTTTGGATAGAAATGTTGCAAAAAAAGAAATATTAAAATAGTTTGATCTGGGAAACTCAAGCTAGTACTATAATCATATGTCTGTTCCATTCACAATATAAAGTACATTTAAGCTAGCATTTACTACAAAGTAATTATACTTAGCTCTAATTGTTATATATTGAAGCTAATGTCAGTATATTTAGGCTAACCTTAATTCTGAGGTTCTTTCATTTTTGCATTCATTGTAATGTTTATACCCTTGAATTCTTGCAGTTTCCCCTATTACTTGTACATAGATGTTTTTCTTCCTCTTTTTCAGAAATATTTGTGTTTCTGTACAGTGTGAAAGGTTTAGTGCTGAAGGGTAAAGAACTATTACAGCTTATGTCCATACTTACGTATATATGAAACTATAGAAAATGAGTAAGTGGCTAGTATGTGTACACAGATGTCTGTATATGGTTTTTTTCCCCTCTGTTTTTTTATGATCCTGAAATTTGTTTCTGCATGCACATGGCAGAGCTATATATAACATACAGGAAATATGTAGAAAAAGGATTTTTTTTTAGAACTAAAATCCAGATACCTCCCATGCTGTTACTGGAAGTACACTAACAGAAAGTAATGCCTTATTCTAAAAAACAAAAAAAAACAAAACAAAACCCAAAAAACCCCAACACAACAACTTTCATATTCATAGATCCTTGAATCTACAAATTGCAGATATACCCTTTAAAGTTGTTCTGTTTCAAAATTACACTCCTGCTAATCCACACATGAGCTGTTAAAATAAGATTTCAAATTCTACTCTTCTTTTGTGCTCATGTAGGTTTTTCAGAAAGAATTGATTACATGACTGTATGCTAGAAAGTTTGCCTGACTCTTCCCCACTATATCATCTGGTCTAATAGAAGATATTGCCTCTGCCAACAAACCTCATTTATTCCTTCTGAAACTGCTTTAGAAACTTCTCTGCTGCTTCAAAAATATCAGAGAAATGATGATTACCCAGCAACCAGTGGTCTAAAAATGATGTCCCTAAAGCGAGAAAATGTATCAAACATGAAATACACTGTAAATTCATATCAATTGTGGAAGAACTTTGCATCATTTAATATCATAACTAATTGTTGTTTTACAGCTTAGCGATGGGAAAGTAAATTATTAATAACTAAAAATACTTGCTTATACGATTAAGAAACTCACACTAACCGCTAACATTAGAACCAGTTATACAATACATAACATGTCTTAGAAAATAAACTTGATTTTTCTTAGGTATTTGTTAGGTGTCAACTGCCAGCCAACAGTGCTAATACAAATTCAATTACATTAATGATAGGTGATTAATTTAGCATATGCTATGTGATATAAAATATACTTTCAAAAGATCTCTTCAGATTTTCACTTGTAGTTATTGTATCTAACCAGTTTTGGATAATAAATTAGAAGGACAAAAGCTTGTGGCATAAACAAAGTGGTCATACTTGCATGTTGGAGACTGAGAGCAAACTGGTCAAGGTGAAAGTATTTTGATTTTAAGTAGAATCTGACCATCATATCTTACATTTTCATTTTGCTGACTTGTTTGTTGAGGAAATATCCACCTCTAAAGATTTTCTGTCCTTGTATGGATGTGTATCTGGATGTCATTGGGCCTGGAACTTTTGGGCAAATCTGAAAAAACATTTAGATGTATCTAATCTTTACCAAACTAATTTCTGAGCTCTGGTAAGAATCACCACGAGTGGGAAATGGTGTTTAGTTGGGACCTATAAACGTGTCCAGAAAAGAAAGCAATTAAATGACAGCAGACATTCTCTTTTAACCAAAGTTAAAAGAGTTAGTGGTCCAAAAAGCTGTTCAAGGGCAGAGACCAGTTGCCCCATTCACCCCAAGGAATAGCAGCTCCCACAGGCAGCACTCAGCTCAGGGGCATAGCCTGTCCCTTAACCACAACTTCCCCACCTCCTGCCCCAGCAGCCGGCTGGGAAGGCAGCACATGGACATGTGGTCACAGCCATCTGCGGAAGAGTCAGAGTTTCTATTCCATGCTCCAAATTTTAATTTGATTTGTTCTGATTTAAATTCAAAATCCTTCTTTTGCCTTCTCCTAAGAGTTTTTATATGTATTAATCTCTGATGGTATCTAAGTTAATCATTCCAAGTGTCTGTTGTAATCAGCAGAGTTCTAATCAGTATCATCCAAGGTAATTATTTGCATCCTGAAGTAGATATCTAAAAGAAGCTAAATTAATTGCATCTTGAAGGAGGCTATTTCTTGCCATTTGGCCACAAAGAAAATGCAAAATAACTAATTTAGTGTCCATAATCTGTTTTATAGAACCTTAAAGTTAGCTGGGATTAATTGCATTTTTTTTTTGCTGTAAAACTGCAAAGCTTTTTTTTTAATGTAATTTTTAGAAAAATTTTCAATTTTTGTAATTTTTATTAATTCCTCTAGTGGTCCCTGTAAGCTTCCATAGACGCCACAAAAATAATTTGACTTGGTGACTTGTTTTTTTTTTTTCATTGTTACCAAAACCTAATTTCAAAGTTATCTGAGATTTCTTATATGAGCCTGAGACTGGCTCTGGACTGATTATGATATTTTCGTTCGCATTGCAACTACACCAGTTTTACAACTCTCGGCATGAAACTATCAGCTGTACTGTTTGTCCTCAGCTGGGACCTCCCCAGAGAAATGAAACCTGGAAGGAATCGTAGGTGTGCTCTTTGTTCCAGTTTGCAGCTATCCGTGTACCAGCCTTTTATGATCTGACAGGATCATCAAGTAGCACGTCCCTTTTGCTTACACTGAAGAACTTCAGTGTGCTTTGCTACATGTCCCTGCTCTTTAGGCGGACTGTGTAAACATCTTAGTGGAAATTAGCTCATCTGGGATTCTTGCTGCTCTTAGTTATACACAGGTTTCAATTTAATCATTTGTGGCTATTAAGCCAGGTTCTCTCAGCAAATGTCTATGCTGCTTCATCGTGAGGTTTTTTGCCAAGTGAAGGCCCTCGGGCTTTTCCATCTGTGAAAGCCCTGTGTTGGAATGTGTGGCAAAGTGTTCAGGTACACAGAGACTCATCTCAGCATGGTGTATTTACCTATATCATAATATGATAATATGGTTTCAAGGCCATATTGTGTTTAAAGATTAAATGCCGACTCTTAGATTCCTCTCATGGGCTTCTAATGAAAAAAAAAATCTACTTCCTTAAGAACAAAAGACAATATTTTTCTACTTTCATTTTAGTACCTTTCCAAAGGCCAATTACTGAGCAAGCAAAATCCTTTTCTGTTTCACTGTAGCTAAACACTGACAAAACCTATATTAAATTGTTAGTTCTAATACTTAAGACACAAGGATGCTCTAGTGGCCAGCTCTATTTTCTTGAAGTCATCAGTTTGTTTCTTCTGGCTCACAATCATTAGTAAAAAATATAACATCATATTTTTGTAAAGATAGCATGAGTTCATGTGTCTGTTTCCATTTTAATTTCATTTCCATAAGTAAATGCTCCCTTTTGTGGGTCAATGAGGGCCTAACAACTTGACTCAGCTTTCCCATGTTCACACTGACATTTGTGGTTACTTGTGAATGCTTCTAGAAGAATCCACAATATATAATTACATTAACTAACAAAAGGGTATTAAAACAATCAGTATTGAAATTCAGCCAAGATGTTTCTTTTGCCAAGGTGGGTTTTTTTAAGGCTAAAAAAAAAAAAAAAGAAAATTTCTTTGGTCTGAAACACCTCCTTTTCCAGAGTGATTCCATAGCTACATTTTGGGGATTTTTACAATTAATTTATTTGTGGTTTTGGTTTTGTGTTTTGTGGTGGTTTTTTGTTTGTTTGTTCTGTTTGTTTCATTGGGTTTGATTTTGATTTTTGGTTTTTGAGTTTTTTTGAATCAAATACAAGTAACAGATGAACAGCATACCTTATTTTGTTTTTTACTACTCTCTTAGTTTGCCTCCTCCACTCCTCACTAGCTTGCTCCCCAGTATCTTGCTGCCTCAGTACTCCACAACTCCTGACTTGTTTGATTCCTGACCTTGGGAATCTTGTCAACTTTGTTATTTAACTACTTAAGATTTTTCACCCACATAAGAATTTGTGTGGTTTTAAATGTTTTGTCTTGTTTCAGAATATTTCATTTTCCTTTTAAATATCTTTTCTTGACTGACCAGAAATTCTGCCTTACGATAATTTCCAGGTTAAAAAAAAAAAGAGAGAGAGAAAAGTATTTACATTTAAACAACACCTTTGCAATCTTCGCACATTCTTAAGCCAGAAACTTTTAGTAAAAAATGACCTGCTAAAAATAAAAAAAAAAGATAATTGGACTAATTTATTCTGGGATAAAAAGACAAGACTCAAGAGTCAGTTTGGAAGCCACTAAGTCACTACAGTGGCATCTGGTATCCCAGTAAAGGCTTCACAGATAAGTTATGAAGGCTTGCTCTTTGTTTCTGCTACTGTGTTTGCAAGAGAGGAATGACAATTGAAAGTGGAAATATTTGCTTTAGAGTTACAGGCAAATAACAAGTATTGTATTGACTGTTATTTCGTAGAGACAGAAGATTATTTTTGGTTTTGTGGCTATATGCTGATTTCCTGTGTTGTCTAGGTCCTTTTATTAAAGAAGGTTGAGGTTTTTTTCACTTTCTTTGCACCAGAGTTTACTACATCTTCAGTCACCTCCTGAACTGTTTACAAACTTAGCATCTGAGAAACTCTCAGACTACTCCTTCACTTTTGCTCTGTTTAACCTAGAAAAAGAAACATAAAACCTCAAATAGATAAGTATATGGTGAGAGACAGATGTGGAAGAGATGACAGGAAAGTAATGTGCAGAGGGGCTTTCAAGTCTTCAGCTACATACTCAAAACAAATATGAAATATCTTAGGTTTGTTGACCTAGTGAAGTTTTTGAAAGGCTCTTCTCGTTGTCATAAGAATCTTGTTTGTTTTTTTCCTGCTTCTGTACGAAAATTAATACACATACAAAAGTATATCTTTTTTTTTAATCTTGTTTATTGTAATCCAGCTGTAGCCATTGGTCATCTGTTCAAATGCATCACCTGTATAAACAAGAATAAGATACTGCTTTATATTCTGTGATTAAGGCTGAATATAACATATGGCAGCACAAGCTTGTGATAAGACTAAAAGAGCAAATCTCATGAACTGTTAAAAGTTTTCCCTGTTTTGCATGACCTTGGAAAAGTCCTTCAATTTCCATAATTAAAATCATGATGGTCATACTTTCAAACTCAGTTTCTCAATTTAACTTTTAGCTTTTTTAAGAAAGGAAAAAATGAACATTCCATGAATCACTTATGTTAATCATAGATGTTTCTTACAAGAGATTTGCAACCATGCAGATATTTAATCCTGGCCACTTTGTATCACTTTCTCACTCTTTCTAAAAACAATAAATAAAAAACCCAGTCCACAGAACAACCAGTAATTGTACAGGTAATGCACTCGTAAGGAGATAATCAGATTTTGACAATAGGTTACTTCACCTCTGGATTTTAAAGTAACTGGAATTTGTTGATGTAACTAATATAAGAATTGAATAATAAAAAAATTAAAATACTTCACAAATGTAAAATAAGATGAGCTCCAGACTCCTAATGACCCTCTGTACATTGGAAGTTCATCATGCAATCAGTTCCTAAGCCTGAACATTGCTCAACTTCAGAAGATACGACATGTCCTGCAAGACTCTGCTTGGCACCAACTGCTTAGGTTAAGACCTGGACATTATGAAGCTTTCTCTTCAGCCTTGTTACACATCTTTCTCAGTGCTTCCCCATGGTCATGTTTGCACTGTGGCCAACTGTGGTGCTGCCCTGTGGACTCCAACAGGGAGCTCTTGGGTTACAGAGAGGATCTTTATGATATTTATTGCTCCAGGTGCTTCAGTGCTTTATGTATGTGTGTGCATGAGTTTGCACCCTGTCAGTGTTCTGTCCATGCTCCAGGAGAAATAGACTCCTCTAATAAATTGAAAGCTAATTTCCCCCTTACCCCTCAATTAGCCTCTCCCACCCCTCCCCCAGTTAATTACCTTTCTCTTTTAGATCAGTCATGAATTACATTTCTCAGGTGAATAAGCAAAGAAAGCAGTCCATGCACTTTTGAATACTCTTTGAGGGTTTGGACTTGATATTTTTACTTTTCAAATGGTGTAATGACCCTTCTTTTATTTTCAAGCATGTTGTAAGGCTTGTTTTATAATGTTCTCAAAGGATATGATACTAGAGTGTTGAGTGCCTTAGAAATGCCTATGCATAAATAAACATCAGAGATAAGGCCTTGAGTGGGATCCAAGGGTCCTTGGATGCAATCCACAGAGAAAATCCTGCACAGCCACGGGAATGTTTATTTACTTCTCTTGCTCAGCATCTCTGTGAATTATAATTTTATTATGAAGTATAAAACCAATAAATGTAGAGGCCTGGCCTTTGTATTCAGCAGAATGTTTTCGCTACCTGCAGCAATATCTGTTTGCCAACCACCTGAACAAGTTCCAAGCAATTTGGAAAATCTCGCTGTTCTTTAAGGTGTAAATGGTTTCATGGCAGCTGAGTGAAACCATTTCAAATTTGAAATGAATATTCTGAAATCATGCCAGTGGGAGAAAAAAAAAGATAAAAGTATTGTACACCAGTTTATTAGACATGACCATCAGTGCAACAACTAGAGTTAGATGGAGCCTGTTCTGACACCAAAGTGCAGATAACTTACAGATACAAATAAATTCCTAGAATAATTTTTCATGAATAGCACAATAATGTTTTCTATGATGTGTTAAGAAATCATGTCAGTTTGTGAAGTCCTTAGAACCTCTAGCTGAGAGAGTAATCAAGAACAGCAGGAGTTTTAAGAGTGTCATTAGTTTTGGTAGGCATTACAGGGAGACGGGGATGGCAGCTGCCTATCTGCCATCACTTCCTGGGTTGTTCCATTGTTACTGTCCACTCATGAACACATAATGTTGGTTGTCACACTGAAAAGCAGAAGATACGAATTTAAAACTGGGGTGGGGAAGAACCACAACAAACCACCCCCTAAACAACTGTACTGTCTCCACCTAAGGTGTAGCTATCTGTAATGGCTGTTACAGGTTTTTGGGGGGGGCTGTGAGAGGTGGGCTGGGGCTGCCCCCTGCCTGACACGAGGGTTGTGTCACAGGCACCGCTCAGCCACTCAGGTGAAGTCTTGGAAAACTTGTATTTAAAAAAAAAAAAGACAAAAAATGCCAGACAGACTAAAGAAAGAGAAAAAAAAAGACAATAAACAGCCCTGAAGGCACCGGGGGCAATGAATAAGGAGGTGGAGGAGCTGCTCCTGTCATGGAGCAGAGATTCCCCTAACAGCCCACAGAGGAGCTCACAGCTGAGCACGTGGGTACATCCTGAAGGACCTGCAGCCTGTGCAGAGAACTCCATGCAAGAGCAGCTTTATCCTGAAGGATTCCAGGCTGTGGAAAGATCGATGCTGGAAGAGGGAAAAGGTATGAGGAGTGGCAGAGAGGAAGGAACTGTTATGGACTGACCACAGCCCCTTTCCTCATCTGCCCTTGCCTCTGGAAGTTGAGGGAATGAAGATGTGAAGCTGAGCCTGGGAGGAAGGGTTGGTGTGGGAGCAAGGTGTTTTAATTTTCATCTTTATCACCATCCAATTCTGTTTTAATTGGCAATAAATTAAATTAATTTTTCTCAAGTTGTGGGTTTTGTTGGCCATGATAGTGATTGGTAAGTGATTTCCCTGTCTCTACCTTCATCCACGAGCTTTTCCATCTTGTTTTCTTTCCGTGTTGGGAAGTGGGAGAGTGTCTATGAAGAATTTTACTGTGTAGCCAAGTTTAATCCACAGCACTATCCAGAGGCAAGGGCAGATGAGGAAAGGGGCTGTGGTCAGTCCATAACAGTTCCTTCCTCTCTGCCA
>JAOXXN010000471.1:8380894-8414356 GCA_026770055.1 Myrmophylax atrothorax | reverse complement strand
CCATAGGGCTTGTGCTCCAGTCCCTTCACCAGCCTTGTTGCTCTTCTCTGGACCTGCTCCAGCACCTCAATATCCTTTCTGAACTGAGGGGCCCAGAACCGAACACAATACTCAAGGTGTGGCCTCACCAACACAGAGTACAGGGGAAGGATCACTGCCCTGGTCCTGCTAGCTACACTATTTTTGATACAGGACAGGATCCCATTGGCCTTCTTGGTCACCTGGGCACACTGTTGGCTCATGTTGAGCTTCCTGTCAATCAGTACCCCCAGGTCCCTTTCCACCTGGCTACTCTCCAGCCACTCTGTGCCCAGCCTGTAGCGCTGCATGGGGTTGCTGTGGCCAAAGCACAGGACCCGGCACTTGGCCTTATTGAACTCCATCCCGTTGGAAATTGCCCATCTCTCAAGTCTATCCAGATCCCTCTGCAGAGCTTTGGTCATAGTCCTGTTATAATTCCTATTCATTCTTCTTGCTTTTTAAAGAGTTTTAGGGAAAATTACAGTTCAAAATACTTCTAGTGAAGTCCATTAATAACATTTTGAACTCCAGAATTTTCCCTTTAGCAAAAGCAATAAAATGAAAACATTTAGTACTTTGGAATAAAGCTAATACTTCATTTACAATAAAATACTTCAGAAATTACTTTCTTCTGAATGTGAGACAGGACAAAGAGATGCACTTTGGAGGAAAGCAGTTTTATTTCCCTTTTCCTGGAGAATATTTGGCATATCTATTCAATTCCTAGTACCTGCCAAACCGTGGAATTTTATGTCATGATGTGAGGTTGCAAACCCTGTCACAGAAATACAGATCCTGCAGCTAAAAACTCATCGCAAAGTTGAACCTCCATGCAGACAAACAATAATCTACAAAGGGACTTTGCCTGTGTGAATATAATTGTGTGATTAAGTCTTAAGGTAGTTTTTCCCTCCTGTAACAAGAATGGACCTGGAGAGAAATAAAGGGGAAAAAAATCATTGTATGGTCTTGCAAAATAATCAGAAAGAACAGTTGAACAAGGATGAGAGACTGCTTGCATTGCACAGATGTTTATTTTCCTTTGAAAACCATCAGTACTTTGTGGATTTCAGTTAAAAGTAGGTTGAAAGTCCAGGTCTGATTTTCTTCAGGAACCTATAGAATGGTATTGTTAGCCAACTCAGGAAACAGCCTTTTAAAAAAATTGCTTTTGAATTTGGTATGGTTACATTTTAATGTCAGTTTTATTGTTGCTGTATTTTTTTAATTATTTAATTATTTATTCATTTATTTTTTTAGAAAACCTGCAGCATAAAGGAACACTTTTGCTTAGATATTGTTTCTTGCTCTTGGAGTAGCTGAAGGAGAAAATGTAGTGGTATATGAAGGCCAAAACCAAAATTGCTCTCTTGATCTATCACCAGGAGTGATACATCTTTCTAGACTAACTGATCAACATACTGTTAGACAGAATTAGGATATAGTTAGAGCAGTGTGGATGCTGTGGTGTAGGTTTCTGGTTCCAGTTTATGTAACACAGTAAGTCACATTAACAGGATAACACAATTCTCCTGTATATCCAGCATAATATTTGCAAGAGTGTTAAGTGTGGATGTTAATGGTATCTTAGTGCAGCTGAACAAAATGGATTTGGTTAGCATCTGAGAAGTTTTTAATCCTCTTAATTGTCCTGAAAAAATTAGGAGTCTGTCTATTCTTTCTCTCATACTTGCATTTATTATATATTTATACATATTTATGGTATCATTGTTGGAATGGTGAAAATATCTAACACAATTATTCGGACAATGCCTTTAATGGCATCCTTTAACTTTTGTTTATCCCTGAACTGGTCAGGCAGTTGGAATGGATGATCCTTGTAGGTGTCCCCTCCAACTGAAATATTCTATTCTCTTAGATGTCCAGTGATAATAAGGAAATTCAAACCTGTTGAACAAACTCCATTTTGTATCTCTACATTATTGCCTACCTATTAATGTGTCATTTAGTCTGTACAGTAAAACCTAATAACTGAGACTGTGTTATGTCTGAGGAAAATAGGTGCTGGAGAGGCACTTGGGCTTTTTGTGGCGATACGTCTTCAGGGAGCTTAAGGTTTCTTAGGTTTCATCTTTTCCCAATTCTGACCTGCAAACACCCTATTCCAGCCCTGGCTAAGCTGGCACATTGTTTCATGTGTTTGGCCATAGACATGCTTTAAATTTAAAACACATTAGAGAAAATTATTTTTTTTCAGTCAAGCGGGTTCATGCATCCCTTTTACATTGTCATTGTGTCAGTGCAATGAGGATATAGTGCAATATGAAAAAGTTGTTGTTTAGGCAAGCAAAAGGCTGGGAACTGCTCTATACAGTATGCATTGAAATATGGCCTTGAGGTTGTGAGAAAAGACTGCAGAGCCAGCACACCCAGGTTTTCTCACCCTCATAGTGACCTTTGGTCTCTGAGCTTGTGTACTTGGTTTCCTTTTGAGAGCCAAGCTGAATGGAAAGGACAAAGGGCCACCAAGTCAATACTATCTCACCTGCCTCCCAGGCAGCTGTGAAATACTCACATTTTCTGCCATTTACACATACCATGCAGACCAAGAAGTCCACAGTCAAAGAGGAAACCTGTGACAGAAATGGGGATGGGTCGTAGGTTTTTCAGGTGAATAGTTCGTAGCTGGTTGAGAAATTATTTGGCAGAAGGGAATGCGAAGGGTGTGCAAACACAACATAGTCAGCTTTACATCATTGCCCAAGCCCATAGCTTTGCTCTGAAAATCCCTGATTGCCTGACTAATTTCTCTCAGAGCAATCAGAATACTCTAAATTGCTTTTTAGGAGTAGACTGACTCTTGCTACTCTGAGATTCAGAGTCTAATCTCTCAGGGATTTTTGTTGCACTTAAAGGCCAAATGGTCAACCTATTTCTCTCTCACAGACTTTTTCATTTCTAAGAACTTCTGAAAATTTCCTGTTTCACTTTCTTTTTCTTGTATGCATTTATTTATAATATCTTTTTTTCATCTGCATGTTGTGGCTGTTACTTGTTATATGCATTACACATAAATATGCAAACACTCAGCAGGTATTCCTGACCAAAGTTTAACTCACTTAAAAACAAACAAACAAATTATGCATGTTTGTGTTCAATAGCAGTCTTCTCAAACTTATTTTTGCGAGTGACTTTTTTGGGGAAAATCTTTATTTTTTTTTCCATATTTATGACTAGCTGTGGCAATGTCTCACAATTATTTGAATAATTCTTCAAATGCAGTCCCCCCCAAGTAAAAAACTCTTTGGTAGCCATTCTCTGCTAACCTGTATATACTACATAGCCTTTACATGGGATGTATATGTATATATATGTGTGTGTGTATATATATATATATGGAGAGAGAGAGAGATAAATAAAGATCTAGTCTTAGAAAGTAGATTTAATGGAAGAATACAAATTTATCTTCTTTGAGATAATGCCATATGAGAACATATATTGATCTGAAGGGGCTGTAGCTATATGAGGTTTGTCTCCAGTAGAACAAAATGCAAGCAGCTGGGTCTGTGAATGTCAGATTCCCATTGAGTAGCACAGAGACACAAAGTCTGTATGAGTAAATACGCCTATCAAAGATGATATTATGAAGTGAACAATAGCAGCAAAAAAGCATCCACATGAAAATCCCCCTCCTAATAGTATTTAATGTCAAATCATCATGGTATTAATGTGCTGATTATGTCAGTGACATCCTGCCCTATGTTGGTATACTCTTCTATATCTTGCTGAGTAATGGTTAAAATACTATCATAGATTATAGTCATCAAAAGCATTTTTATTTATTAAAACTAGGAGAAAATACATTTTTGACTCTTGTCAAGGTCCATGCAAGCTCCAGAATGTAGATTATCCTCTGCCACTGCCTGCCCTCTCAATTTCAATTTCTCTTCTTTCCAGTCACTAGATATATACTTTTACCAACAAAAACCCCATAATAATTTTTAAAAAAAATTTATTTTGTTCAATTTCCCCTATGTATAATTCTTAGAGATCAGTCCGAAACATTTTACCCAAAATAAAATGTAATGTTAGCGGTAAGGAAGATGGGTTGAACAAGGAGTTTGGGGAAGAAAAGTTTGGGAAAGGTATGAGAGAAAGGAAAATATGGGATAGGATTCTGACTGCAAAACAATGAGAAAGAAGAATAAAGTGGAACTTAGGTATTCTGAGTTCCAATCTCCCTCGTAATTATAGTGTTTGTTTTGGATGTAAGTTTTGTACAGTAGCATAGGGAAGAAAAGATTATTTTCCTGACGGTAGCAGCTGATAATGATTGCTTGATGCTGGGATGTGCTGCAGTTTCTGCTACACTAACTTAAAGCAACTATATTGCACCCACTGTTTCTGCTTTTATTTAATTCCCATTTATGATGCTAGGTATAATTAACACTATTTTCAATCTCATTTGCTTAATTTATTAAAACTTTTTTTTCCCCTTGTGGAGTGGTTTTTGTTTTGTTTTGTTGTTTTAAACCTAAGTGGGTTTTTTTTCCCTTTGGCATCTTTCTGTTTGCCTTTCTTAAAGCACTTGGAACATATGCTTCAATTCTGTTGTCTTTTCTACGATCACTTTCTTTGTCTGAGTCTAACTTCTATAGACAATGAGCAATTTTCAGGCAATTGTGGGTGAGTGCACTTTTTTCCATTTATAAACATTTATGTATGCAAATCAAGTATTTAGGTGGACTGGGTTCATACAAAGGACAATAACAGTGAAACACTGCACTATAAAATTTAATTTGAGGAGCCCAATTATTTCCAAAAATTTATGTTTACTGTCCATACTCTCCTGTCCAGGAAACTTGAGTAGAGTAGACATAAGTCAAGAAACTCACTGGAGAGCCTTTGAACATAGTTTTGAAGAGGAGACAGCAAAACACTCAAAAGACAAGGTTCATTCTGCTTTGGAAATTACACCTGTGAAATTCTTTTTGCCCAATGCAAGGATTTTTTTTCTTTCTTTTTCCCTTGAAAATAAATCAAGCAAACAACTAAGAAGTCTCCCTGCTGCTAGACTTGAGCATTCCCTTGAGGCTGATTTTGAACAGATATGCAAATTTCAACTGTTAGAGAAAGGGAAGTGTAGAAGGCAACTGGGATAAAAAACATTAAATATACTTTCTGCAGATTTGATAATTTGTACTGTAGTTTAAAGTAACTTGGTTTTCCAACCTTGTTGAACCTTAGAGCTGAGGTGTTTATCAGGCTGGTCAATCAGCAGTATAATGCCATGTTATCCACACGACCAGTGACAGAAACACATGAATCATGTAGGTTGATGAAACAAAAACTAGCAAATTTTTAGAGTACCTAATGAAACATGAGTGGCTCAGTGGTTCACAGCTGGACTATATGATTGTTGTAGGTCCCTTGCAACTGTAATAATCTATTATAAAATAGTAATAGGGCTACAATAGTCTGTTCAGGGACAGTGGAGTCCAACATGTGCAATCCATTACTCAGATCCAATTCCTTTTCTGTCCAAATGCTGATATTTCTGTCACTTAGCATAACTGGAAAAAGTTGCAAAGATTTTGCATATGAATTAAAGAATGTGAGACAAAACTGAAGATTGCTTTTTGTAGTTCACCTGTTTTTATAATATCTTGCACAGCTCTTCAGGTAGGGTCATACAACAGTGCTGTGCTAGCAGTATTCTGTTCCTGATTACTCTTTTCTGACAAATTATCTATCTTGCGATAAATAACGTGTGATGAAACAGTATGTGAAGAGATAACTTTATGATGGTGAATGAAATAATAATTTTAGGATTTATTTATATCACTGGAAAAATGATGAATAAGGAAAAGGCTTTTTGCTAAACCCCAAAAAATTCCCAAAGAAAATACCTCCTTTGACACAAACCTACCAGTTTATGTAATATGAAAGGACCTTAAAGAAATATGGTGCAGATTGTGAAATGAAAACTTTTTGACAAGGAAGTCAATTGCTCCTTGCATCTTTGATGTTTCTTGTATAAAGGAACAGCATACCTAATTAAAAAAAAATTCTTTTTAGATTTAATAAATTGACAAAAACAATGCAATAATTGTCTTAATTTTTAGCCTTTGAAAAGCCAAGATTCTCTTCAGGTACTGAGAAAAATAATCAACAATATACATAGCTTATTGCCTTGCCTTGACAATGTATTAATCTCTCAGCACCCTGTATAAAATGGTAATTCAGAAAATGTCTTTCAAATGTTTCTCTGACATTTTAAAATTTAAGCTGAAAAACAATTGGTTTTGTTGCTGTTAAGCACAGATGAAACAAGTGCTTTAATTGATTACCTGCTTTGCTAAAGAGAAATCAAAATGCTATCAAAAAAGTCCAAAACTCTGGTCAAAAGTAAACACAAAATATGTAATTGATTGTGGGTCAGGTAGCCATGTTTTGAAAATTAAATGATCTTCTAAAGGTCTTCAAAATGGAAACCAAAATTAATGCAGACAATTGAGTAGAAAGACTAACAGGTCAAACTATATTATGCTATTATGAGTCATTAAACAAGCCTTGAAATTATGGGTACCATTTTTAAGATTTTTATCTGACAGTCTCATCCTTAACTGTATTTACACTTATGCTGGTTTAAAGGTAAACCAGCAAGAGAAACGAGCCCAACTCAAGAGCGATTACAAGTCAGTGTTACAATTTACTGAAAAGTTTACAATAAATATAATGATACAGAGAAAAACTGGTTTTAACCCACAAAATCAGATGTATAACCCAGCACACTGGGGCACAAACAGAATGGTGTTAGCCCTGGTGCTGAGCACCACGTGGTCCCCCTGAGTGCAAAAGAAAACAAAACTGTTGGTGAGGATGATGTTCACAGGCTTGCAGTTGCAGTCTTGTTGGGGTTTCGGTTCTTCTCTGGATCTGACAAGTGGTACCAGAAGTCCCAAATCCCAAAGGTTATATATGTTCAGGTTCAGGTGGGAATGCCCAGTACCTCCCCCAGGCCGGAGAGTTTCACAATGGGTGTTTTACTCTGTGAGTCATTGGGTATTTTTGAATCTTTGATGGTCTAGGTCATTGCAGCTGCCTGTCGTGCCAGTCTCTAATGGTCCATTAGCAGACATGACCCCTCAGGCTGGATGTCAAGGTGCTGATGCCTCTCTGGAGGGGAGTTGTCACAGCTGAGCTGCTGGTGTGAAAACAGAAACACTCCCCTGTCTTTCAGGGTTCTTTAACACCCAGCTTGTAACCTGAGGAGTCAGGTGTGCCCTGGGCAGCTGCTGAAAATGATCCTTTATTAACAGTTCATGAGAAATGACATAGAGGGTGTAGAATACAGAGTTTTGGTTACGCTCACATAGTAATAAAACTGATCCCTGCCACTGTAACTAGGATACATCGTACCTGATCCTCTGTGGTTTCATTATGTATTCATAATTTATAATGTGTGAATAAGTCACAGAGAACTAGAAATAAAATTACACAGTAATTTAACTGAAGTCCTTTCCCTGCTTTCTTGATAAGTTTCTTATTTTTTTCTATCCAAGCACAATAAAGGAACTGGAAAGCAGACATGACTCTTAGGTAGGACTTCTTAGGGACCAGAAGTGGGCAGCAGAGAAATAAATTGTGTCAATCTCAAGAATCTCACAATTCATTTTTATAATTCAGTGCCACAGCCCCTACCAGCTACCCTACACAACAGAGACTTCTTGCCTACCTTATTAAGGTAGTTTGTACCAGCATTATATTTAATTAATGTAGGTTCTCATGTGATAGAAAGACAGATTTAGAGCAAGGCTCCGAGCAAGTCAATTTGGGCTAGTCATACCTAAGTACATAATCTTATTTTATTATGTACATAAAATGTTACAAAATAATAAGCCATCATCTAGTTAGTTTTGATCATTTGCATTTCTAATTTGAAGACCATTGTTATTTTCAGAGATGACTGTTAATTTACTTAGTGACCCTTTATAATTTCATTATTTTTTAGCAATGTTTTTTTGGGGGGTTGTTTGTTTGTTTGTTTGTGTGTTTGTTTGTTTTAAGGATATCTCTGTCTACTGGTTTCCACTAAAATAGACCCATTCTTTTATGAATGTGTAAGAGTGATAAATGACAGAAAAAGCCAGGGGAAGCAACTAGTGGTATTTGGACCCTATCTTATTTGAATCACAACTGACAATTAATAAAGTACTATTTCTAACAAATTTCTTCCTAAAACTGAGGAATATTCTATAGCTGCACCATCTCACAAGAAATCCTCATTTCTCTGTCTGCCCAGTTATCCAATATGACTAGATCTCTTCTATGCAGTTTTTCCATCTTCAGTAATGATTACAGAGCTTTGCAGCTTGATATCAATTATAAATGTCACCAACATGCTATTCATCCCTTATTGCAGGACTTCAAATGTTAAATAAAACAAAATGCGATATCCTCAAACAAATTGGTAAGACCTTTTTCCCTTTGTCAGGTTTTAGTACTCTTTCTGCTTACATCTTTTTAGCTGGTTTTCAAGTTATATGATAGTGTTCATTACTAGGACAACTTGAATTAATCATTAGTCATTGCAAAGTTTCTGTACCTTACCACTGTAAAGAAATCTTCCTCAAAAAGAGCATACTGCAAGAAATAAACATGAAGATTCAAAGTTTGTATTGGAAGATTGTGAGTAGCCCATTGCCATTCTGATAGTCACCCCAAGATTTAAAAACTGTCTGCAGTATATTGTGTGCTTTTGGCTTTAGGAAAACCCTGAAAACTGTATTGCTTTCACTTTTTTGATATTATTAATTGCATTAATATTTAATTCACAAACTGTATTATGTGATTTTGACATGAATTGCTTCTTGATTTCACTTAAATAAAACCAAGTGTTCTTGAGTCTTCAGTTATTCATAGAGTGCACCTTCTGTTCTGACAAAGTTTTTGTCATCATGGGAAAAAAATAGTTGTTCCTGAACAGGAAACAGTACAGAAATTTGAAAGAAAGTACGTAGCACTTATGGTTTCACTTAGAGTGTTTTCCAAGCCGTATTGCAAATGCAAAAATCTATTGACTAAGTATTCTGGCCTCTTTTAAATGATGGGGAGGCTGAGTTGTAAAAAGATTAAGAGAAGGGCTTAAGGCTACTCAGGGAATTATTAAGAAAACCAGGATTATGCTCCGGCTTTTAGTCCAGTCTTTTTCCACCTTGTTCACACAGCTCATGAAGGGAATCAGATTAAAGTTAAGAGTTTAATTAACAGCATCTTAAGTCTTCTGTTATTTTCTTTCATGCAGTGTAAAGTCAAAATCACTCAATATGATCTACTGAATCATATTGAATCTAACTGAAGTTAAGGTTTCCTTAGGAATTACTACATTATCTTCTCTGTGTATCTCACATGGATTGGCATGGAATTTGTTTAGTGGGAGTCAAAATAATATGAGGGGGTTTTTTGTTGTTTGTTTGGGGGTTTGGGGGGTTTTTTTGAGGATATGGTGTTTTTTTCTTGAGGATATGGCTATTCTGGGTTTCACTGTGATAATTATTACAAACCACAAGAACTGAAAGAATTTTTTAAGCTGCTCATGACTGTTGAAGTTTGAAAGCCACATCTGCCCTTTTCCTGGAATAGAAACATTAAACACCTCACTAATATTTAACTCCTTGGAGGAGATTCAAGATCTCTTTTGGACATTTTATCCAAAGCTGGAAGACCTAAATTTATGTTTATATTGACACATATGGAAGTGTATAACTACATTGGATCTTAACACACTCTGTATTATTTCTGTAATATTTGGGATATTTCCAAAGCCCTCTTTGCCAGCTTCTAGAACCAGAACAGGTGTGGATGTTCAGATACAACATTCTCTGCAGTTTATGCTGTCACTTTCTTTAGGGAATCCTCCTACCTCAGCAATGTCTGTTAATACAAGTATTAATCTCAGGGTACAGAACTGTTAGGGGACACACACTGTGAATGGAAGTTAATTCCAGCATGAACATTATGTTTTAGGTGCTGCTTGGCTTTGGATTTGTGCCTGGCTAGACAGAATTCACCGCATTTCCACTCTGGGTTCTTCTCCTGCCAGACCTAACAAGTAAGTAACTTTCATTCTATAATGTTTGTATTAACCCTTCTGCTCTGCTGCTGAGGATGTATTTACTGTGCAAGAATCTGGGTATATATTAGTGCAGAGAATTCATAAAGGATGAATCATACTAATTAGTGTAATGGCTTTGTTTCTTGGTACTGTAGTTCAGTCTATGTTTTGGTGTGAGTTGTAAGGTGGCCTAATCAGGTTCTACAGTGGAAAGAAACAGTCCTTTCCTGAGTTGCTGGGTGAGTCAGGCAGCTGGGTGAGAGACACAGGGCAGGGCAGGGAGTAGAGAAGGAGAAAGAGCTGGTTTGACTAAATTTTATATCTCAAAAAGGAGTACAGGCTTCTTTTCATCTAACGTGCAACACCACTGCCTTAGTCTTGACACAACTGTGTTCACACAGTCATGTACTGACTTTGCTTGGAGAACAGATACGCTGCATCCTTTTGTTTTCTAAGCTCTACGATCTACTCAGTTTGTCTGGAGCTAGCAGTGGTGTGTGCAGCATTGGAGGGAAAGGAGAAGGGTCTCTGCTTTCACCTTGTCCGAGGGGATGCAGAGAAGGGAGACAGTGACCAGGAGTACAGGCAGTCCAAGCAAGGGAAAGTTTATTCGGCCAATCCTCTAGGTTTTGTAAGATTTTGGGGGGAAGATAACAGATTTGGGGCTGGATTGGCTAAAAACTTAGGAAGGGGCAGGGTCTAAGGTCCATTAACCAATGGATTTAGGACAGGGACAGGGCTGGCTGCAGCCTTGGCCCTGCCCCCGCCCCCAGCCACGAGGCATAGGGGTCTGACGCCCGGGGCTTCCCACCTTGGAATAGCAGGGCAGAGAGGGGAGCGGGGCCTGGGGGCCATCTGATCCCCGGGGCTCCTGAGTGTGGGCGGGCACCAGCTGGCCCAGGATGAGGCAAACTAGCTCAAGGGGTACTCATCAAGAGAACAAAGAAAGCTCGAGGGATACAATAAACAGGGTGTGGTGGTTGTCAGCACAGCACAGAAGAGGTAACAGAATCAGGCAGGGGATTGCAATAAAAAAAAAGACCCTATTACAAGTAAAACTACACTTTAAAACTTCAACAGCAAGTCTCTTAGTCATTCAAGGTGTTTCTCCAGCACTGTCCTCCTTGGGATTCATTTCAGCATTTTCCTACAGTGGTGTGCCAGGAATCTACATTAGGCTTGACCCTTAGTTAATGTATGTTGTACAGTTCTGAAACAAGTGGAAAAAAACAATATGCTATTGGCATTTGAAGGTGCTAGAAATATAGAAAGTATTGTAAATACCAGACACATTTGAGAAATATCTTTGAATCTCCTTTGTTAAGTATCCGCTTCTGCTTAAAGCTTCATCTGAATGAACATAGAGTAGAAAAACTGTATTTTTGGTTTATTATCCCACAAAGTAATAGTTTGTTACCTTGAAAAAAATATAAGACAATTTAAAAAATGAGTTTATTTCTCTTTCTGTGCTGTTGGAAAAATAGTAGCCACTGAAAAGTGGGTTGATCACTCTTTCCACTTTCCTTTTTAACAATTGTATCACATTTTTGTGGTGATATAAAAAAAAAATCTGCAATGTAGCACAAGTTCTGATGCTAGTCATGAGTTCAATGAAAGCTCCTCTGTAAGATCCAGTCATCATTACCACTGTTGAGGAGTACTCTAAGGAACAAGAAAAACCTTTGTTAATGTCCTGTGATAACAAAAGGTAACAAAAATGGGTGATGAACTGTAATTTTTCCCTCCCTGGAAAGATCTTTGTTGAAGAAGACCTCGTTTATAGGAAGCTATGGAATGTGAGTGGACTTCATTTCTATGTCAGGAGTCTGACTGAATGTGATGTGGCTGGGAAGAAAATATTAGAATATATTTCACGTGTCATTGTAAAACACTTAAAAATGAGGTGACTGAGAAGCTCTCTGTGTTACACTTGTCCCTTTTCTTATCTTCTCATAGCAATAGTAGTGTCTTCTCAGTGTCTTTGAAATATCAGCCAGCTTCAAGACTCTCTTCTTTCTTGTCTAGGGCTCATTGCTTTTCAGGTCACAAATTAAAATCTTGCATAACTCCTTAATTTCTCTCTTCCTACTCAAGTAATTATTATAATATTCAGAAAATTATATTAAAAAAATTAAGGTCACAAAGTCAAGCACTCAAATTAGAAAACATTAAAATTAAAGTTGCCCAATGCAGCTTTCATTTGGCTCCCTTGGGCATATGCATTATAATGGTCTTTAATTACATCATCACAGAGTTTTTTTACATGGGATCCTTGGCTCCATCAGTCATAAATAGTACTTCCTTAATTAGAAGTATTCAGTATTTCATTCTCTTGTCCTTCGTCAGTGTGTGGACATGCCTTATTGACTTCAAATTATTCAGACTGCACTCTTTAAGCAGAAATTATTGATTTTTCTGTGCTATTTTTTAAATTGAACTCATTAATATAATGTCAGGCATTACTTTATATTCACAAAACCCTCATAAGGTTAAGGGATTTTATTATCTCCATTTTACAGATGGGTAATGGCCATGCAGAGAAATTAAGCTTAAATATATTCACTAGATTTGGGTGCCCAGTTTGGGGTGTCTATAACCTGTTATTCTTCTGTGTGCTTGGCAGAGTGTAATTCTGTACAAACTCAGGATATGGAGCCTGATGGATTCTCTGTTTCTTCTAAATAGTCATAAATTAGACTTGGGATATGTAGTGGTAAAACCTCCAAAACAATGATTAAAAACTAGCAAAGAAAAGCCTTTAAAAATTCATTACAATCTTTGTAATAAAACTTTTTCACAGAGCTGCTAGGGAAAAGGCTATCATCTAATCTAGATCTGCAGTGCAGATACAGCTGTGTTATGTTTACTTCTGAAGCTCCTTCTTTCCTGTATTACATATTCAACAAAAAGTAAATAGATGGTATAAAGATCTATATGAATATGCAATATTAGTACATAATCTGTAAAGATATTGTGAATAAGAGTGATTTTCTGAAGTGATGAATGAGGTATCAATTGAAAACAGCAAGTACTTTAAAACCAGATATGTACAATGAGTTTAAATTTTAGTTGTGGACATTATATCAATTTTTCAGTCTTTAAAATTAATTTTCTGCAGTTCTCTGAGCAAGCTTTTATGTATGACTGGCACAGATGCTTTTATTATATTTATATTTATTGGCTACATTAATATCAAATAAGTGTGTAATATATACATCTTGGACATATATTCAAACAAAGAACAGAAAATTATTGCTTCATATCTTCACCAGCATTGGAGTCTTTAAATCCCTAAAACAGGCCTCTGGACTTCAAACTAACAGAGCAGATGTAGAGCTAGCAGCTTCACCCTCGGAGTGTACCATTTCTTTGGCAGTCATAAATGTTGCTAGAAGGATTCACGTATCTTCCTTACTGATGGAGGACATCAGAGCACCAGATTTCACTGGGGAATCTGCAGGGATTCTCACTGTAATCAGATGGTTACAGCTATTACATTCTGACTTTGTCATTCCCATTCCTTCTCCTTGGTATATCAACTTTCTTCCCCTACAGCCCACCTCAGTTCTCACCCACAAGCTACCTGCTCTTTTCCTTTCTCTTTCACAAGATTTCTTGCTAATAGATCCCATTCATCTTTGTGTTCCTTTTCATGATCAAGTTTTTGATTCTTTACATTTGAAGTGAACAACATTTTCCATCGTGATTTTTGGATGCCAGAGGACGTTGTCAGCACAAGGAAACAACAGGCCTTTTATTCCTTTGCTAAGTGTGGGATGTGACACAAACCTGACAGAAAAATGTAGAGGAAAAAAACCAAGAAACAAACCTTGTCAATCACAGTAATTGATGGGCTATCAAGAAACTGGACAGAAACCAGGGCATTGCATCCAGTGAGGATGGAAACAGCAGGGTTCAAAATGGTGAGGGGGAAAGCTCAGCTCAAACTGATGCAGGAAAATGCAGGGGTAGGGAATGTGAACGAACGAAGGAGAAAATGTGGGATAAAGGAGCAGGTCCTGTATACAATGTGGTCAGTCACCCTGCTTATTGGACTAAGTCCTGTGCCTGATCAGCCCAGTCTGTCCTATCTTCTTGTTCAATTCTTTCTTAACTATCTCTCTGAATAGTCTCACTATCTGTCCCGTGTGTGAGTGCTGCAAGGACTGGATGGAGCTACTGGGAGGTACCAGTGTGAATGGATCTGAGCTGGTGGATACATGGTCAGCTTCACCATGGGTTGAACCTGCAAATGGGAAATCCGCAGCTGCCATGTCCCACAGCCTGGGCAGAGACCCCAGCTCCCTGAGTGTACTAGGCTCAGCTCCAGAGGCTGGGTAAGGAGGAAGTCCTGGGCCAGAGCTGCTGGAGGAGGCGTCTGCTCATAACACTGCTTCACAGAAAGGTTTCCACTTGGAAGAAGTACTTCCAAAGATTAAATTGGTCAGCATATAATTTCCAAGCATTATAATCATAATCCAACCTGATGCTTTCTGCAAATATAATGAAAAGTTTTTATCCAATATGCAGGGCTAATGATCCCATTTTTTTAAATAGAAGAGGTTTTTGTGCTATTTATTTTCTAGATTACAATGCCTATACATGATAATCTATTTTAAAAAGTATGATCATGAATAAGATGATGAGTAATTTCAAGACAAAATGAATATGTGGTATTCTTCATCTTATTTAAATAGGGCTTGCTTCAAATTTCTGTTTAAGGTCATAATGTGGCAGAAAAATTCCATTGCACTTATCCAGGCATGGGTAGAATTTGAATTTATAAATATCAGTTGTTTCAAGGCTGTGCTGGGTTATGCATAATGTTCTTTACCGTATATCACTACAGCAGAAAAAAAGCAAAATTATTTCCTCATGACTATTGAAAACAATGCGTAAAATGTCTACCTCCTACATGTTTTCATATGGAGAGTTTTACCCATTGTAACACTTGCTCAAAATATTATGGTTTAATATCAAGTTGGTTTGGGTTTTTTGGGTGTTTTATTTTTGGTTGTTGTTTGTTTGTTTGTTTGTTTTTGTGTTTTTGTGTTTTTGTTTTTGTTTTCCAATAAGCAGTGAAAATGATCTCTGCAGTAACTGGTAGCTCAAGCACTAAGGTTGTTTGACAAAATTGAATTGTGCTGAGGGGCAACTGTGGTTATGAAGTGTGTAGCAAACGTAAACAAACAGAAAATGATGCATATTCCCTCAGCAAAAGCTACTTTCAGAGAGCAGAGAATGTCAATAAGTAGGTGTGGGAGGTGGCTACATCAAATAGTGGAGGGAGAGGAGGAAAGCCAGATGTTGTAATGCTGTGACACTGCACGGAAGACCAATGTGTAACATTAAAATAAGCACTTTTCCTGTTACAGCTGGCCATGCATAGCACAGTGTACAGGCAGAATACATAATGCTGTAGCATCTGCTTCTCTGTAAGGCTTTCATTTTCTTTTTCAGACAGCTATTATCTCAAATCTTTTCTTTGATAATTCAGATGTGCTTGATGACAGAAAAAAGGCTGCAGTGTTGTCACAATCTCTAAGTACATTCCTTTGGCAGTGAAAAAGACCCCAGAAATTATGAACAGTACACTGCAGTGAAAACATGAAAAGCTTTTGCTTTCCTGCCTGCTGCACTCCAGTCATCTTCTTTTCTTGATGCAAGGGAGAACAGGTAACAAGGAGTAGTCCAAAAGGTAAAAAGAAAGGTATTTCTTTTACTGTTGGAGCAAGTCACAAAACAGTGGACGTTTTCAGAGCTGGAGATTGTTGTTTTGTTTGTATTTTTGGACTTTAAGACATATAAATCTCTTAGTGAGATATGAACCAAAATTGGCTTGTACAGATTCTGTTTTGTCACAGAGACCTTGGGGGTTTTTTGAAATTGCTTTTCCTGGCTGGTATTTAAAATAAGTTTTAAATATCCCTACATGTAGATATACTCTTTCAAAGTATATGTATATGATTGTTGTTTTGGGAAAAGATAATTGTGATTTTTAATGTATTGACAGTAGGGAAAATAAAAAATAAGAATGTAATTAAATCCAGTTTTCATGCCTGCAGCTTTGACCTCAATGAATAAAGAGTGAAGTTTGTTTAGTTTTCTGTGGTTTCTAACAGTCCTTCTGGGCTATGGCAGCTTAGTCTTTTTAATAATGTTACTTTGCCTTTAGATAAAAGCCTGCTGCATACACTGACACCACAAATGAATGTACAAATATTAAAAGGGGAAAATGGATTTATACCTGAATATTGGATTGATCTAATTACGTTATAGAATCAAATAAAATCACTTCTCAGGAAAACAGAATGCTAAATTCCATGCATAATTTTATATCCATTTTGAAAAAGTAAACCAATTTTATCACTGGCACATTCACCTAGAATGAGCTTGAAAGTCCCAGCGTTTTGGTAAACATACATGCACTACTGAAAGGTACAAGACATTGCTTCCTACTGCCAGTTTGGTTGTACACACCAATGATGTCTGCCTATGCATTTCTCCCTCTTTAGATCTTTGCATTCAATCTTTGCAACACCACCTTTTCCAGGGAATCTTTGCAGCCTTTCCCACCCATCTCCCTTGCTGACAATTTCCTCACTCTCTTCTGAGTACCAGATACTTCCTCCCTGCTTTGTGTGTAGTTCTTCCATCTCCACCCAAATTTTCAGTGGTTCTTTTTTCTGCAACTTTTTAAAGAACACATGTCATTGTGCTAATGCCACAAAGGCTTCAATTTGCCTGTAATGCTGATTCTTTTCTCATAATTACTTTTTTATTCTTTTTCCTTGCTTATTCCACACAGGAACAAGCTTAAAAAGCACTGCAGTGTGATCTATGAATGTGCAAAGCATGACTTCTGTGTTGCTGTGCTGCAGGATATGGTGATGAACTCCCAGGTCAAAATCTGAGTTAAGCAAGTAAAGGTGAAAGAAGATAGTTATTCCTTCCTGCATAGAAGAGTCTGGGATTTCCTGTGAAGTGGTTAGAAAAAAAGGAGAATGCAATATCAAAATAGCAGGTAGCCCAAAGTAATTTTATTTCTCTTATCTTGCCAGTCAGTGTTTTTCAAAGACGTTAATACTTGCTGTCAACAAAACAACAGTTCTTTTACCAGAACAGTATTCCATTACATTTTTCCTGTCTTGAACAATGTGTTTACTTCTATCCTCCAGCCATCCTTTCTTATCTAGTCAGGTAGGGTAGGAAAACTGAAACCTCACTGTAAAAAAAAAAAAATACAAAAAAAAAACCCAAACCAAAAAAACCAACAAAGCAAAGCAGAAAAGAAATTATTAACTCAGGGTAAGATTATTTTTCACATTTCCTGCAGAGACATGTTACAAGCCAAAGAAGAATCAAACCTGAGCTGCAAAAATATTGTCCCACCTTCTACAGTTTCTACAGATCTGTTTCTTATTCCCTTTCAGAAACATATTTAGTTGTTTTTGGTGAGAAAATACTATAAAAGCTGAAATAAGGCTTGAAAAACATTAGGCTATAGGCCAAGTGGAAGAAAACTGATTGAAATTAGCTCAGAGGAGGAGAGGTTTCAAGTTGATAGCCTGTGTTCATTCCAATAAGTCAGTGTGGTTCAGCAGATGACTAGAGCTAAATGGAAGATAAGAGTAAGTAGTCAGAAATACGAATGAATCCAGAAAAAAAACCAGTGAATTGAGCAAAACTATGAAACGTAAAAAGGGGTGGGGGATGTTGAAGCGATGGAGGAGAAAGGGTTATTTGAAAGTCTGAAAGACTAATAATAAAAACACTTGAAAACAACCTTAGGAAAGAAATGTTATGATTCTAAGACTTCAATGCTTTACGAAATTTAACAGATGAATGTCAGGGAAAAGGCTAAGCCCTCAGGAGTAAGGAAAAAGTAGCAGAGAATTTCACAACCTCTTTATCACAGGCTGGATAGGAAGGATTATCTTTGCTACAATGTTTATTTTCCAGTCCTGACTCCTAAACCTCTTATATGAAAATCAGAATTAAAAAAAACCTCTGGAACAACTGTCGCCATCCTGAACAAGACTTACAGTATAAGCAAAGATGTGTTGTTTGCTCACCATTTAGTAAAATAAACATTTCTGTAATCAGCTACACGAAAAATTTTCCCTGTGCCATCTGTAAAACCCCAGCCCCAGAGCTGATGGCTCAAGGGCTCCACTAGTTTTACTTTAATATATATATATAAATTATATGTATATGTATATATATGTATATGTGTGTGTGTGTATATATATGTGTGTGTGTGTGTGTGTATATATATACATATACACATATATAAGGTTCTTTAATACCTCTATAGCTTCAAGAGAATAAGCCACAGATTTGTTCCCAAGAGGCATTTTTATTTATAATTTAGGGGAGGAAATAAGGGAAATCTGAAAAAGTTCCAAAGGGCACCACACAAGCTAGAGAAAATATTTCACCAATTCAGGACATAATCTACAACACTTAAGTCAAAATCCAATCCCTCCATGACACTTGAGTAAAAATCTAACCTCTCCAGCTCTAAGCCACCCAAAGCATCAAGAATGGAGCAAAGAAAGAGAAGCAGAGGGAGGAAGAAGAGAGAAGGAGAGGGAGTGATAGCTACCACTAGAACTTTGTGGAAGACCAGCTCTTACATGCCCAGATGGCAGGGCAGTGACATGTGGCAAACATATGCCTTTCGTTTTATCTGTTCTGGTCTCTGTAGGCAAACTCCCCAAGTGGGGCCCCTGACCCACCGGCCACTCTAGGGGTCCCAGGCCAGGGTGAGGGGCAGTGTTCCTATTGTCCCTGCCAATCTGAGCCTGGGTCAGGGGCTCCAGGAGGTGTGGGGGTATTATAGTTTTCCCAGGCTGTTTGTGACTGGCAGCTGCTCCAGGGCTTCCCCATGTGGGCTCCAGGGACCTGCTACAAGGGATAAGATGCCACCCCATCTCCATGAGGTTTGACCTATCCCTTCCCTCTCTTCACACTCCCTTGTGGTTCTGATCCAACAGTTACTGATCTGGTGTCTAACACCATGTGAACTGGACTCATTTACAGGCAAAGAAATGTAAGATTTCTGAAGCTGATCAATTGAAAGCGCAATAGTAGACTTCAGGCTTTCATAATTCTCCAGAGGGATTTATGTATCCCTACTACATGTTAAGAAGACAAAACAAGAAAATACACTAGAAAAGATGGATTTGCATTCATTTTTACTGTACTAAAAGCATTACTTTAGATTACAGTAGGGTAGTTTAGTGCCTGGTTTAGTCATGGAACTAGTTTTAACTGCTGTTGGTTACATAATGCTGTTCACCTCCGTTCTCTTTGGTCTACACAGGATATGTGCATTGTTTATGAGGTTTTTTTCTAACATCTGGTTATAATTATCTTCTATAATTAAATCAGTATCTTTTTTTACCATTAATAAAATTGAGAAATATAATCATGACTGAAGCCTCCGGAAAAATTCTAGAATTAGGGGTCTTATTTCATGAAAGAATAGTGAAGAATTATCCATTGTGGTCATCATTCTGAATTCAATCACTGTTTTCATCTGAAATATGTTATTACCATTACAATTAATGTAAGTACTCCATTTCATCTTATACTAGGAAGTCATCATAAATTTTTTTCAATATTCTTAGAGCCTTTGAGTTTTCTTAGGTGAACTGATGGATTTGGTCAGCTTAGATGTTTTCTTTCTAAATTTTCTTAGACATTTTCCTACTAATTTTTCTAAAACTCTTCACTCCCTGAGGTGTTTTCCATCTAAAGAATCTCAGCTGAAAGTCATCAGAGACTTTGGCCTGACTTGCACTGTTCTTCAAAAACAGGTGATTGTTGTCATTGGTACTTGTCCCATGTTACCTTTTCTGAAGAAACTACGGAAGCATCAAGATCAGACTCTTACTTAGTAATGCCAGACACAGTGCTTTTCTGGTTTCAGACTAGTTAATCAATCATTGATTTTCAGAGAATGGTAAGAATCTCCGGATGACCAGAAATTTTAAATGACTCTGGCTCTGAATCTGGAGCATAAATGAGAACAAGAGGTTAGGTTTTATTCTAGATAAAGTAGTTTAATATTGTAGCCATAAAGGAACTTAATTATTTTGCTTCACAGTACTAGAGGATCTGACTTAACATTCTAATCATTCCTGCAACCCCTCCCCACTGCCAATCCAAACAAGATAATGAAAAAACAGCAGATATTTGTACATATGCGAGGCCAGCTGTAAGGTTTTTACATCATGCAATCCATCTACAAAAAATGGTGGACTTCTATTTGGTGAACTCCTTGAAGGTTCAGATTCCTTTTTCTAGATGTTACTTTTTACTTTTAACTTTCGGGTAGTCCTGTGGTGTAAAGGAGAGCACTCTGGACTCTGAATCCCAAGGACCTGAGTTCGAGTCTCAGCAGGGACCGTCCTCTGGCAGTTCAATGCCTCCCTGCCATCTGATCCCATCAGATCTCGGATGCTAAGCAGGGTCAGCCCTGGTTAGTACCGGGTGCTGTGACAGTCACAAGGACTTCACTGTCACTGTCCAAGCTTGCTCAGCCATGGCAAATGGACCTTAGGACTTAAACGGTGGGGCCAGTTCTGCGCACACTGTGCCTCACCTAAAAAAATCCACTGCACAGGCTGGAAGGGCACACCTACATGGGGAGAGCCCTTCCCAAATCTTCATTCATGAAGTCTGGCCAAAATACAAAATGCTTTTAACTCTTCTGCTGTTTGTCATTCATCATACACCTGTATCCTTCAACTCTGTAAAATAATGAGACAATAATATAGGTGAGCAATATGAGAAATGCAGAATGATCCAAATGCAGGAAATTCCCTTTGTATTGGCTTTGATCTGAGGATGAAGACAGCAAGAAAGACTGATCACCAGAGATGAGAAATGATTGACTGATTCTTTCAAATGAGATAGAATATATCTCTAACTATGTCAGGTCTCCTTCTCAGGAGGCTGGCAAAGGATGATAAGGAAAATTTCCAGCAAGGACAGTGGACTTAGTCATATTTGATTGTAAAAATGTAGGAAAAGTTGCATTATTACTTCACTATCCTGAAAATTGGTCCTTTTGCTAGACTCTGTAAAGTCATTTTGGTAGAAGATGAGGTTGCTGCTTCAGTGCTCAAGCTCTGGTCTATAAGAAAAGAGAGAGATGTATGATGAAGCTACACAGATGAAAAACAGTGCTTGACATTCATTATTTTCCTATTTATAGATGAAGCATGTCCTAGTACATAGCAAATTATTACCTTCTGAGATGTAATTCATAATAGTGTCAGTGATTCTAACTTCAACCTGTGTTTATCATTATTTTTCATCTTCATCTATGCTGTTGCTATTACTGTTTTTCTTATTTGCTGTATCTTTTGATAAATTAGGTAGTAGGCTCTTTGGGGTAGTAGCCATATTTTGCTGAATGCTCTCTTGTCGGGGTTGACCAGGACTTTGTTAAATGGCAACAGTACTACAAACGATGGGTGGACGAGGATGCAGAAGTTCGGGATCCTGGAACCCTGAACCTTGACGCTCTGCAGCGATTTCAACAGAATTCTAAGGACTTTAAAGTTTATATAGATGTTTCCCCTGTTTAATGTTTGTTATGACAACCTGTCTACCCATTATATTTTCCCTATAGTAGTCCCTATCCAAGTTCTTCTTCCCATAAACCCCTAAGATTTTCCCACCAACCCTTCCCTGATTGGCCCCAGTTTGGTGCAATGCACCAAAGTTCCATATTTGGTTATGTTCTGATCCCTGTTTCCCATTGGTCCCTTCTTTGTTCTGCCCCTCTGCTTATGCTTGGACCAATGGGATGCTTCGCCCCTCCCTTTCTCCTCCCCTTTCTCCACCCATGTTCTAGAAAACTCTCTTGATCCCTTTATAAGCTGGGCACCCCCAATAAATTTTGCTTCTCCTCATTGACTTCCTGTCTTGTGTGGTCATCTTCCTTTGGGGGACTGGCGCTGGGACCAGGAGCAGGAGGAACCTTTCTGTGCTTCGAGGGGCTTATTCTAAAAGAGCTGACTTCACTAGAGCCTGTAATCACTTGCCCCTTGGAGCTGAAGACTATCTACACCATATTGGTGGAGCCCAAATCCACCAATACTCTCTGGTATAAATAAGCCTTGCTTTGGTCTCAACCAAATGTTTGCTAACACTCTAAAGAGAAAACAAGTATCATCAAAATTAATTGCGATCCCTGAAAAAGCTGAAACTAGGGGCCTCATACTGCATTTATTGAAGATATTTCACTGTATATTTATTTTGTGTGTAAAAGAGGTATACTGGGGAACTCTTTCCAATCAAAATAAAAGAAATTTCATGTGTTCCACTCTGTGAGAGACATCCAAAGACATAAAATCCTCACAATTTTTATCATTAGCTATTCCTTAGTTACGTAGCTCTACTATCATTAATATTAATGTCTGATTAATACTCATGAGAAAAGCTCCCTCAGTTGAGGTCTGATATATGTGCCAAGAACCAAATATACTTCTCTGTCCCCTTGCTTTTTTTCCTCACAGAAAACACCAGATCGTATTTATTCAGCTGAATCTCTTATGCCAATAAAAGCAGGCGTACTGAAACCTTACCACAGGTCACTAGGGATCTAGTTCCTTGAATGTATTTGAATATTCTGTTGGCTGATCAAAATACTGATGTCAAAAGTGAAATATGAATGTGCACGTTCTGCATCTCTTCATTATCATGGGATGTTTCACATGAAATGAGAAGCAGAGCAGAGTTAGCCATGTGAGAATCTCTCCTGCTTTCTCTCCATGCTTCGCTGCTGCTTGTCTCCATCTATGAAACCTATACATAGCCTTTAAACACCCAGAGCAATGTGGTCAAATAATCAAAGATAAAGTTTTAAATAAATATATGGAAAAAATCAGCAAGTATGAAAACTTATATTCATAAAGCATAGGGGCTAAATGGATAAATGTGATATCCTGGATTTTTTAAGATTTTAATATATAGACAGATTCTGCTATCATTTTTTTATTCATTAATTCTTATTTTTTAATGGAGGCAGCTTAGCAGGTATTCAAATTAGGTGTTTATTACAATGCTGTAAGGCACAGTATAAAAAATATCTATATGTCATTAGAAAAGAAAATTTCACTTTGAGCTCATCTTTGCTTTATTTCTTTGTCTATAACCTCAAACTTTTGCTTGGCACTTCAACATGTTAGAGAACTAAGTGAGGAATTTTCTAGGCCTGAGTTTATAGTAAAAATAGGGGGCATGAATAGTTAGGATATATTTTTGGCAGATGTAAAGGCAATTTGTAAGAGAAGGGATAGTTCAACTGAAAAAAAAGGAAAAGAGGGGATATACTCAAGGGTTATATTTGAACAATAATTTAAAATAGTTTGTTTGCGTGTTTTATTGCCATTATAATTTAAGTCGGGATCTGGAAAAGGGTACTTTCAGATAAAGAGCTAAGTTTCACTTTGAAAATAATAGAACAGAATACTCAAAACTCTAAAAATGTAAAATAGATACTTGACATTTCTTATTTTTCCACATCCTTTTTTAAGCTATAAATGTCTATCAGAACTGAAGATTATGTCTGTGGCATGACATAAACCAGTTTTATATATGAACAGTTTAAGCTTACCCATGAGTTTCCGTACTTTAGTTTTAGATACAAAGAAATGAATTAATTTTTCCCTATACTTAAAGAATTGAATGAAATTAAAACCCAGTTTTAATGTAGCTTCTGAAATTAGTAGGCCTGGACATACTTGCTTTAACATAGAGTCATAATGAAAAGCAAAGAATTTCCATATAGTGAGTGAGATTCAGCCTGTTATGTTTAATTGAAATATATTTCAATCACATTGCAAACCAAATTTTGAAATTTTGAACATTGCCAATTCAATTTCATACTATTGACTATTTTTTAGTCAATCATCACAAAATTAATTTAATATTTTCTGACAAATAATGATGGATATTCTAAATTTTATATATACTTCAGAATAAATATAAAATTTCCAAGTAAGGATGGATGATTTGAAGTCAAACACTAAATATCTGGACTAAATAAAATCAGCTGTGATTAGTTATATTGTAAAGTTCAGTGGGTTTTTTTGTATTTTATCTTTTTGCGTTCTTCATGTTTTCTTTATTTTCAATTTACTTGCCTATTTAACTTCTCTCAGTACTTAGCAGATTCTGCTCAAAGTTCTAGAGCATAAACTGAACATCATTATTTTCTGCTGATGTATCATACTTACAGCAAATTCTGCATTTTGCACTTCCATTGCTACACATGCAGTCTGTGTTAATGAAGTCAGACAAGCCACTTCTTTCCCATGAATTAACTTGTCTATTAAAAAACTAGAAGTTATAGACTGTCTGTTAATCAGTAGAAACCTCTGTGATAAATATTATTAAATAATATGAAAGATAAAATGAAGAAGAGGGAGGCTGAAGAGGATGCTCCAAGGAGATTTGAGTGTGATATGAGGGAAACTCCTGATAACAAAGAAGTGCAACTATGCCAGTGTTATAAATCTGTATGTTATGTATTATGTAGATCTTCTTTGCTTATTTACATTTGTATTTTTTGTTTGTGTTATCTGAGTTCTAGAGGTGAGCCTCTGGTATTCTCTTTAATTCCATGGTATCCAAAAACATTACAGAATAAAATGCGGTCAAATTGCCAGTACTGGAAATTTGTATCATACATTCATAAAATCAATTTTGCGACTCCACCACATCTTTCTGTTTGCTATTGACTTGTCATATATCCAATAACTATGTAATATACCTTGCCTATGAGGAAGCTTATAAAGCAATATATGTTCATGGCTGCTGTTTCATGAAAAGTTTCATGAAAAGAAGGATTGAATTTTCCTCTTTCACTGAAATATTTTTTTAGCAATTAATGGTAACTCTCTAGTTATTTTGTAATTTAAATATTCATTATAAATTTGATACATACATTTTATTGTGGACTGTGCAGGTCTTTTAAAAATTAAATAGCCCACTCTGAGTGTACTTTCTTTGAATTCTAATGTTATTTCTGTGTTACAAACAGGATGTTCATTTTACAGGAACCTGTTACTCCTTTTGTGTTTTTTTTTCCTGTTCCTTTGCTGTCCTCTCCCTCTCCCAATGGCTGCCTATAATTGCAAAAGAATAAAATTGTAAAAATTGTAAAAACAAACAAAACAAACAAATGAAAACAAAACACAGCATAGTCAAATGGCCTTATATAAACTTCTTCAGAATAATTTTCAAATAAGCTCTTTTTTTTGCTATTTTAATTTGAAAGTGAGCCTTTTTCCCTCAATTTAATTCCATAAGCTCTCAGATGCACTAAAGGTTTGTCTTAATGGGTTTTTAAATATCCATTGTCAGAATGCCCTGTGGCAATCTGGTTCTGATTCTTGATGGCATCCAGCTGGACAGGAGGCTGCATCAAGATGTACACCAAAATCAAAGAATTTTTTTAGCTTTGAAGTAAAAATCAAGTACTAAATTCATGAGTGACTCTCATCTGCATTCCATTTTCTTTTGTGCAGGTTATCGAAGGTTGTCTCTGGAAGAGCCATAGCCAAAGTAGATGAACTAACTTGGAATTCGAGGACCTCAAAGAGATATATGATATATATCATAATAAAAATGTCAAGGGAAAAGGAAAAGGTCTTAAGTTCTTATTAGAAACAAACAAGAAAACAAAAGATCTTCCTTTGGTTTATTCCTGATAAAATGATAAGGACAAGTAAAAATAGTATTTTGAGACATCTTTTTCCTTCTCTGCACTGCTTCTATGTTTTGTCTGCTATTAGTGACACACTTGCTTCTATGTATAATCATTCTTTCACCCTGGAATTAACAAGTTGAAGCATTACAATTCTATATATAATGGCTTCTTTATGGCATGGGAAGGCATGGAAAAGGCATGGAAAGATTGGAAAGAGGCCATTTGAGCTCACAGTTGGTTATATCAACTTTTCAAATGGCTTAGTGTGATGAAGAGACAAAAGAAGAGTACTCTTTTACTCCCTTTGAGAATATTCAGTGAAAAAACCCCATTCCTATCTACAGAAACACAATTATACCACCCACACTTCTTAGTTGGGGAGAGAAAACCAGTTTATTGGATCATTAACTCAAATTAGTATTTTATCCCAGGATTTTCCAGATTTCTAAATTTAAATGTGGAATATGAACATGTCTCTATATTCAGAACAGAAGGAAAGGAATTAATGAGCACATTGAATATTTTGCGAGGAGTTTTCCACATCCGTACTGGAACATAAATTTGATGACTGTTTATAAAACATGATTAAGAATATGAGAGTCAGAGAGACAGCTGTAACATGAGGTTAATCTTCATTTTCACTTTTAATAGGATTTGATAATTGATTATTGTTTTGCTTTTCTCATGGTACAGATGAGACACTAATCAGCTCAGATGAGCGAATCATGATAAAAATCATTGCTGTGTGGGCAGTAAAACTTGCTTATATTGGTAAAAGTGCAGATTTCATTTTTATCAAATGCACAGCTGCAAGCAATAGCCCCATTCTATACTGCATGATAAAATAGTTGTTAAAAGCAAAGAGATGATAATTATCAGGAATCTCTCCAGCTACACAAATAAAATGTCATATTCAGATTTAACATGGAACAATAGTGATATCCCTGGGAAAATTATGCATGAGCATATTGTAAACTTATAGCTGTTCTTTTTTATTCCAATAAAACTTAGGGACAGGGAGTGTAAATTAACTTGGAAGTGCTGTATAGAAATGAGTTAGTAACTCTTTTGCTATGCAATACTTAAAATGTGGATGAAAGAGCAAGAAGACATCCTTTGGTATTTTTGGCAAACCAAATTTTCTGACACTATATAGGGGGCTTTCCTGAAATAAAATGCTGTCATAAACAAAAAAAATATATCTGCTTAGCTGTGGATAGCTTTCGGTACACTTTCTGGGTTTTCTTAAGTGTTGTCATTGTTGACCTTCTTGTCTGTTACTCTGGTCCTAGTTTTTCGTACTGGAAGTTCTTTGGGCTGTGATTTTTAAAAAAATAAGAATTAAACACTTGTTCTATGAAATAAACAGAGGGAAAATAAAAGTACTAATTGCCACTTTGCTGCTTTAAAACTCCCACCTAATGACTGCAGAAAGATTTCAAAGACTTTTCCTTTTTGGATTTTCCCTAGTCATTAGACCATCAAATACATGTTTATTTCTCTTTTTTTTCCATCCTCTTCGTTGCTATTCCCAGATTGCATTTTGATTTTCATTCCAATTTAAATGCCATTTTTCCTTTCCATGCACCCAATAGTGCATTGGTAGTTGGTGTCATCTTAAAACATCTCCATTTATTTTTCCTGCAGCTTTTTTGACACAGAAAGAAAATTTCCTTTCTCTTTCTCCATACTGTTTTTTAATCCCTTTTTGTTCACAAGCTACACTGAACAAACTGCTTTGACTTTCAAATGTCACACTCTCATATGCTCTTCTGCTTATTCATTTGCTTGGGACAGCTTTGAGATGAGTACATTCTGCTAAGGACCAAAGGCAAATTTGAACATATGGTAACACTCCTAAACTGTGCAGATAATTCACTAACCTACTGTTTTTACCAACAATCACTTGTTTTTCTCATTTATTTCTATTATATACACTTGTTAAGAAGCGTCAGTTTCCAAATGTGTGAGTATGTGAAGCAATTTATGTTACTTTCTCAGGAGTAAAAATGTAGAGTTCATTGTTTTGTACTGAAGTCTAGAGTAAATTTTTGTCTGTTTATCCAATATTTTAGCATGAGCCTAAAGACTTAAAGCCTAAAAATAGAGAAGACTACTGAGCAATTATCATTAACTGTAATTTTTATTCTGTGAGTCATAAAATCCTAAACAAGAATACGCAGCTTGAACATTTAATAAGGTACCCCATAGAAATGGATTCAATATTGTGTTGAAGCTTTATTTTAAATAATCATCCATATTTTCTTTGTCTCTTAATCAAAAACCTGAATCATCTTAATTCAGCACAGAAAAGTTTTCTGTCTGCTAAATTTAAAAAGAAAAAAAGATAAAGAAAAAAGAAAAGCACCTTTGTTTCAGAGCAATTGTTTACAGTAAGGTAGCTGTGAATTTGTATAGGACTTCAAATATTTTCCATAAAATAAAAATGCATTTTAGCAATAGACCTCTGATCAAACACAAACTGTGATGTAGGAGTAAAAAGACTTTGATCTTTGAAGTAAAGAATAACAATACAAATCTCACATTCAATACAAAGCTTTCTTGATTTGAAGAGTGAACAAATTGAATCTATGATAAACATCTCACTAAGTGAAGAAATGACTTTTCAGAAAATATGATTAGAATTTGAAATAATGAAACAGGTAAAAGCTCACTATGTTTTCCATTGCTGGAGTATTAGAAAAACTACCATTACATTAAGTGACAGCCATTTTTTTAGGTAGCAAACATATTAAATGGTGAGTAAATTCATTTTTATTATTTTACTTGATATATTATATATGATTTTGTACTTGCCATGGACACTGCCAGTAAGGAAAGGGTACAAAACACAATGGTCCTGTATATAAATAGCCTACTGCTCCAGCTGATATTGGCAAATAATATATTGATAAACACACAGGTTCTGAGCATATTTATTAAAATGGATACCTTATAATTAAATTTAATGGGGATGCCATTTTCAGTGTTTAGATAGTGACATTGCAGAGAGTAAGATAAAGTACATAAGAAATGTACACTTTCTATAAATTATGTTCCCAAGACTGCGTTTTGGAAAAGACATAGTAGAAAATAAAGATGAAGAGATCTTAGTCATGATGAATTATTCATGTTGTAGCAACAGGACAATATTTATTCTCAGTAATGCACTTGTACCTCTGGAGAGCTGAAATGCATCAAAGCTTGTTTATTCTTGATTTGTGATCACAAAAAATAAGAAATATTCTATGGTCTTAATTTTGGAAAATATCAAATTTTTGTAGAAGATGAAGGGATTTTTTTTCCTAAGGAATTCCAGTGAAAAAATCAGACTTATGACAAAATAAAATACTAATCATGACCTACTTCTGATTAGAGCTATTAAAATTAAGTTTCTCTGTTCTGAATACAAATATATAGAGTGTTCTACTTCTCTGAGTAAGAAAAAACATATATTTGTGTGTTTTGGTTGGTTTGTTTGTTTGTTTCTTTGTTTGTTGTTAATTCTCTGTGTACTAAAAATAAATACTGTTTTACCACTGAAACTTCTGTAGCATTTGACATAATTTTATGACATCAGGCCTGGTAAAGGTATACTTTCTAATGGTAATGGAATAAGCCATTGGATTAAGAGCTATGATTATGAGGAAAAAATAACTATGTAGGTTTTGTGCTGCTCTAGTGGCTTGCAGGGTCTGAGGCTGCCTTCCTTGGCTGGTGACAAGGGACGTTTCATGGAGAATGGCCTTCAGAGGAGCTGCCTGCCATTTGCACTGACCAAGGTGGAGTTTCCTCCTGTTGCAGAGGAGTAGGCTGATGCCAGGAACCTGCAGTCCTACAACCTGCTCCACATCTTTCCTCTTGAAATCTCCCTTCTTGACCATCACTTGCACTGTCCTTGTGAGATGTCACATTTCAGTTGGATAAGCAATTTGCTTATAGCTCTAAATAGAGGTGTCCAAGCACCAAGATTAAGGGCTTGTGGCTGATTTATACCCCTCACCCTATCAACATGTATCTTGCAGCAGATCAAATGTGTAGAGAGTCTTGATTGCCCAGAAAAGTGAAAGTTCTTAGCAAAAAAAAATGGAGAAAAATGTCTTTCATATGTGTGAATAACTTACCATGACTGACATCGCAAGGAGATTGATTGATTGATCTAAGTAAATACAAACAGGGTTACTCACTGAGAAAGGGAGAGAACTAAATGAAATATTATAGATAGAAATATAGAAGGTGATAGGGAGGTGATTTGGGACAGCCAGCACAGCTTCACCAAGGGCAAGTCCTGCGTGACCAAGTAAGTGGCCTTCCTTTATGGGGTGACTACATCAGTGGACAAGAGACGGGCTACAGATGTCACTATTTTGGACTTCTGTAAGGTCTTTGACATGGTCACCCACAACCTCCTTCTCTCTAAATTGGAGAGAAATGGATTTGGTGAGTGGACTGTTAGATGGGTAAGAAACTGGTTGGACAGATGCATCCAGAGGGTCACGGTCAATTGCTCAGTGTCCCAACAGAAATCAGGGAAAAGTGGTGTCCCTCAGGGGTCTGCATGGGGACCAGTGTTATTTAATATCTCCATTAATAATACAGACAAGTGATCAAGTGCACCTCAGCAAATTTGCAGATGACACCAAGCTGAGTGGTGCAGCTGACACACCTGAAGGATGGGATGCCATCCAGAGGAATCTGGTCAAGCTCGGGAAGTGGGCCTGTGCGAGCTTCATGGCGTTTAACAAGACCAAGTGAAAGATGCTGCACCTGGATCAGGGTAACTTCCAGTATCAATCCAGGCTGGAGGATGAAAAGATCAAGAGCAGTCCTGCTGGGAAACACTGGGGGGTGCTGGTAGATGAGAGACTGGACATGAGCTGCAATGTGTGTTTGCAGCCCAGAAAGCCAAGTTTATCCTGGATTGCAACCAAAACGGTGTGGATAGCAAGTCAAAGGAGGTAACTTTGTCCCTGTACTCTGATCTGGTGAGACCTCACCTGGAGTCCACCTCTGGTGTCCCCAGCACAGGAAGGACATGAACCTGTTGGAGTGAGTCCAGGGGAGGGTCACCAAACTGATGAGAGGGATGGAGCATCTCTCCTGTGAGGAAAGGTTGTGAGAATTGGGTTTGTTCAGCCTGGAAAAGATGGGGCTTTGGGATGAACTAATTGTGGCCTTCCAGTACCTGAAGGGAGCCAACAAGGAAGACAGAGGATTTTTTAAAAAAGCGAATGTAGTGACAGAACAAAGGGGAATGTATTCAAACTAAAAGGGAATAGGTTTAGATCAGATGTTAGTAAGAAATTCTTTGTTGTGAGGGTGAAACAGCTGGCCAGACAAGTCTTGGATGCCCCATCCCCAGAAATGTTCAAGGCCATCTGGATGGAGCTCTAAGCAATGTGGTTAAAGGCGTCCCTGCCAATGGCAGGAGAGTCAGAACTGGATTATCTTTAAGGCCCCTTCCTACCCAAACAGTTCTATAATTCTATGAATAGTTATAAGCTGGTCATGGAATAAAAATAACTAAATTAGAAAGTTCCTAATATCTTGCTAAATCTTCCTAACAAGTTAAAGCTGGAAATACAGGAATTTATAGAAAATACACGAAAATGGAATCTTCCATTGGAAATACAGGAAACAAATGTCAAATAATAAGAGGCTTCTAAGACAGGGATCAATTGTTTTATGAAGGCAATTTTGTGACATGGGTGTCTGATATGACCTAATAAATCAGGAAATCCATTTCTGTGCAAGATGCTTCAGTTCCTCTGTGCTCCATGCAGTAAGGTTGAACGAGTTTACCTCCACCCTGGATTAAGCAGTGAAGAAACAATTTTCCAAGGCAATGTAAAGCCCTAGAACTGGAAATAAGGATTTAGAGTTAGAAGGGAGCTGGTACATATAAGCAACAAAATTCCCAGAAGGGAACAGTGGGTTTTAGTTCCTTGTGGATGACACAAAACTGTATTTGACAAGATCCCCCAGAACTGAAGATGGTTTAGCTGAGGGCCCTGACCATCTATCTCCACCTTGCAGAATGTCTTAGCACCATCACAGTGACTGCAGAGTGAGCCAGCTCGGGAGGGTGATTGAGCTGCAAACCCGGGGGTGGGTTGGGGGCGGAGTGGTGAATAAGGCCCGTGTTGGTGGGGGGATATGACAGTTTTCATCCAGAAATAGTTCCCTGAGCTGTCATCTTATGAAGTCACAGTGGCATTTGTGGTGACAAAAAGATGGTGATGACTGAGGGTCCTGCATCAGCTGAGTAGACTAAAATCTGTCTAAATAGCTATGTGAAAGGCAGTGAGAAAAAGCTGCAGCAAGGTAAGAGAAAGTTCCTGTCTGTCTCCCTGCTACAGACAGAACTGCATTGAGACTGCTGCACAGTAACTGTCAAGTACCGGATCCCTCGCTGCCAGTCTGCTTTTGGCCACCTATAGTTCTATTCAAAGTCCTCCTCAGGAACTAAGCTTACTTAAGCTCATACTGGGACTACTGGGTTAAAACTACACAGTTGAGTTTTGTGGGATACAAAACCTTATAAAAGAAGAATCTGAGCATTTTAAAAGTTTGTATCTGAGGTTCCCTTAAAAAAAACAGCAACCACACCTCTCTGTGAAAAGCTTCTTAAAGCAACCCAAGATGTGTGATATCTATATGAAGTTCATGAACTAGGCCTTCAGCTCAGCAGCACACACTTTCAAGACTGCAAGCACATAAATAGGATTTTCTTTAAGGCACGTGGACAAGACTTCGCAGCATCTGAATGTCTCAAAGTAATCATAGCTAGAAACCTGTAAAATAAAAATTTGCACATTGAAGGAAGGAGATTAAATTGATATTCATTTACTCACTAGAAATCTGGCACTCAAAGCATTTCTTGTATTGCTTCAGTACCTTTTGTTCTGATAATCTTCTGGATTGACAAGGTGAAAGTAAGCTCTTAGAAGGCTTTACTGAAATTTTGCTAGTATGTGGATTGGAAAACTTACCAAATTGGCATCAAAATTATGAAACAGAAAATGTAAAGTTTGAAAACTCTTGGAATTATTATATTTTTCATAATTGATGACAAACTGGTGCTGAACCGCCAGGAATTCTGAATTCTTAATTTAAAAAAAAAAGAAAAAAAATTCTAATGTTTCTGCTTCATCTTTCTCACAATAAAGCCCTGATTTCAGGAAAATTGCTCTATGAAAATGAAATCTTCACATTAATTTCAAAATTAATGCAGAAGAACTTTTCTATTATGCATAACGTGGAAATCTATGCATTTGCCATGTGATAGAAGAGCAAGAGAGATAATTTTTAAGGTGTTCAGCATACATAAATTTTAAAAAGGCTGTGAAGAAAAAGAAGGGACAACACATCAAAATTCAATTAAAGTATATTTTCTTTCAGAATTTGGATGAAACACAATTGATTTGGGGTTTGTTATTATTATTGTTGTTGTTGTTGATGATGATGATGACTATTTTCTTTAGACAATGCTCAAGACATCATTCAACATGGCTCAAGAGTTGTCTTGGGTTGAGCTGGCAAAATGCCAACTCCCCAAGAACAGAGAAAAAGTGTTCCTCTCCCCCCCCAACCAGCCAAGAGAAAAGGAAGGAGAGAGAGGGAAAAAAAA
>JAOXXN010000471.1:8368586-8380220 GCA_026770055.1 Myrmophylax atrothorax | reverse complement strand
AAGAAGTCAGCTGTCAGCTAGCCCAGCCCAGCTCAAGTCACCTGACAATTCCAGGCCTAGTCTGGCCCCCAAAACCTTAATTTAGGCCCACTTAGGTGAACCCATAACAAGAGTACAGGAGAAGATGAAGTTTAGTTTAATGTTGTACTTAAGAGGATTCTTAATGACCTAGAAGGATACTGAAATACTGAAAATTTTGTCCAAAAATCAGTAAATTAACTTAAATGCACAGACTGGAAATATTTTAATATATACCTTCACAAAAACACAAAAATGGTGTTGAAATGGTAGAGGAGTCTCAGGCAAGCTTTTCTCTTTTATTTATGATAGCATAAAGGTCAGAATATTAAACAGAGAATACTTGAATGCACTGTATTACTGATTAAATTACATCAAGAAGAATTACACACATAAGAATACAATTGCAAGAAAGCAATTGATGTGTCCAAACCCACAGGCAAACCTGGAAAAAAAAAGTTAGTCAACTTTATTAAAAAAAAATAAAAATATTCCAGAGGAAAATGGGAAGGGATGCATGTGGTGATGGTATGTATTATTAAGAAATAAGCATTGTTTCTTTGCATATCAGTGCCAAGAATGTAAGTCATATGGGCTGGTATCCTAACGATATCTCAAATTAATTAAAGAAAGAAAGCAATGTGGTATAGCTTCTGCATCTGAATGAGGCTGAAGGAAATAACATAAATGTTGCTCTTATAAACAAAATACAAAGAACAGCTTTTCTAAAGAGCAACACAAATAACTACAACACCACCACCCCACACCCCCAGTTGTGAAGCACATAAGTTCACCTTGACCTACCTGTGTTCTGAAACCATCTGAGTTTAGTGATCAGAAGACTCTCAGATTTAAAATCTTGAAAACTTTAACATCGAGAAAACAATTATGTGGTTCATAAAAAGAGTATGTGATAGATAAGAAGTGTTTGTCACATGGACAAAAGACAACAACAAAAAGTACTCTGAAATACATTATTTTTAACCAGAGGTTGTTTGAAAAGGAGATAAAGAATTTAGAAACCCAAGAAGTAATGATTTTTCCCTGCGCGAAAACAACTTTTGTTCAAGAAATCACTCTTACAAAAGGAAATTATTATCTACCTAGTACAAATTAGCTGGGATGGAATAAGCTTTCTGTTTTTCCACAATCTCATTTCTGCAATATAGCATTCTCACAATAGCTGTCAATTGTTATTGGCATTTTTGAAGATGCTGTTGTCATACTGAAGCTCTGTAATTCTGTGTCGCATGGAACTTGTGCACTCAGTGGAAATGAGTGTCAAAATGCTTTTGATTAAAGGTTCTAAACCCCTTCATGTCAAATCTCAATTATACTTACATTTTATTGTTTAGTTTCTTCTCTCTCTGCAGTGATAAATTTTAGTTTACTAATAAAACAATAGTAATGAGAATAGGAATATCAGTGTTCCTTTACTTGGATTCTCAGAGTATCACAACCAGTTTCAGAAATTATTGTCTGATGAGAATGAGAAAAATAATGGTTTTTTTGAAAGAGGAATCTCAAGGAAAGCCCTGTAGATGAGTAGTTTCCTGTGATTCTAAATCGAGTTCTGTGATTTGGCTTTTCAAACCTATTTAAAGAATAACTAGCAATCATAGAAACCACAGTATATAAATAAGCTGTTTAATTTTGCAATCCTGATCTAAATGTTCTTCTAACAGTTGAGAAAAGTATTCCTTTGGTAAATCTGCCAAACATTTTACATTGTGTGAAATTTTGTATTTATGTTTTTGTTGGTTTTCTGATTATTTCTCCATCTCTTTTCTGTGGTTATACTGGATTTCAATGACAAGTGAATAAAACTGTGAAAACCTGTGAAATAATTCTTTTTCCACAGCTGACATTTGAAGAATTTCAAACTGCATTGTGATTAAATTTCATGTTACTGTTCTCAGACATCTTACCCTTGTTACCTCAAGAGTTTTGCAGAAGTTAATCTTGCGGTGGAACATAAAAAACTCCACTCAAATGCCTAAATTAAAATGAGAGGCAGTTGTTCTAGGAAAAGGGAAATACTTGAAACTTTATGTCTCCCGAGGACACAGAACATTTAGGGCATGCCTGAGTATTTATCAAGCTTGTATGCCCATTGCAAAATTAATATTTGAAAAGTTCACCAAGTAGTTTGAAGTGAATTCTACGTTATACAATTTGTATTTTCAATTGAAAATAAAGAGTTAGAGGTAATAGAGATTTATCATCTGAATAAACTGAACGTTATGAGACTTTTGAAATCATATATGTCTTCTGGGCCTTTCTGTGAGAATAAGAGCCAGTGGTCTCTGAGTGAGTGTTACACTTCAGCAAAATACCTTTTTTTTTCTCTCAGTTACCCATCTGCAATATACACTGTCATTGTATCCAATTTACCAGCAAATTAAATGAACAGGAGGATTTAATTTCAGAATGATGCTGTCTCTTCCAAAGGACACTTAACTGTTGTGTTTTTTTCATACCATCATGAATTGAAAACAAAGAAGTTGCTCACAAAATTTGGAAATATCATACTATGTAATTCATAGGAATTTCACTTCTATATATAATTACTTTGTTTTATCAAATAGATTATTTTTTTCTAAAATACATCTTCTAGGTTTAAGAGGAGAGAAGGGCTGGGTCCCTTAGTGAGCAATTTTATTCACTGTATACAGTTGGAGCTTAATTTTGTCTTGCAGCTTGAGAAATCTCTGACAAGAAACATTTGATTAGCCAGTTATTGCACAAATACAAACAAAATGTAGTCTGTACTATCTTACTGCTCAAATTAAATCACTGAGGATTACCATTAACCAGTGGAAAAAGAGCAGTTTGAATATCAAACTTCTGTTCTTTGCAAGAGTTTATCTGAAAAGTCATGTAAGGTAAGGTTCTTGTGGTTTGGTTATTTTTTTGCTCACACTCCTAAACTCCTCTTAGCCCTGTAGCTTTTCTCTAGTAAATTTTTGTTAGATATTTCTTTATGACAGAGATTATATGTTTGTAGTGCAGTTATTATAATAGAATTCTACTCTTAATGGAGCCTAGATATTGGTAGTTGTCAAGATGGAAAAGTAAAAATGTAGTTTTAATATTTTATTTCACAAACTCAGAATTTACATTGTCTTGGAATTAACAAGTGCAAGAAACTGAAAAGGCACACCATAGAATGAGAAGGTTTACATATACATACATATAAAAACAATAAACCGAGAAATAAATTAAAAAAAAAATCCCAGGCTGTACTAACATGGTCTCAGTATTTTCTCTGTGAAATTAAAAGGGAGGCAAATGACTGAACTGCAAACAAGAATCTCAAAGAAAACAAAAGTATTATTAAACTTGTGCTGCTCATGGTACTGTATGTTATACTGATAACACTGGGGTTTTTTCACTGTAAGCAGCTCCAGCCTATGTAAGTTTACCAAATAAGGAGTGCCAATCAATGAGAATTAAATTGTAGCTCTTTGTATTTTTTAAATATTTGGGTTAGTTATGTCCACAACTAATAAAAGTGAGAAGGAGGAGGGATGCCCTGTCTCAGGACAGTATGGAAATCTGTTACTTGGCAATTACATCTGAGTCAATCAAGACCAATTAACTAATTGAATGTACTGCATATTTCTTGATTAGATGATTTCAAACTTGATATTAAAGTTCCAATATATGCATTGTTGTTTCTACCTCTTCTATTGATAATTTTATATTTATTTAGAGCTTAGAGTTTAAAACAAAGATGAGTACTATGCCTCAAAAGTAATACTTGGTAAATAAAATGCACAGAGAAGAGTTAGATAAAAACTTGTTTTTCATTAAATGATCCTAAAATGAGGGGAAATTCTTTTGCCTTAATAGAGTAGGTCAAGAAATGTGAACCAGGGATGAGTGATGCAATGCTTGGGCCTTACAAGTGAACCACTCTTAGATTTCATTCACAGATTCATAAAATCATATAATATGCTGAGTTGGAAGGGACCCACAAGGAACATTGAGTCCAAGTCCTGGCCCTGTGCAGGACTTCCCAGGAATCCACACCATGTGCCTGAGAGCATTGTCCAGATGATTGAACTCTGTCAGCCTTGGTGCTGTGACCACTTCCCTTGACAATCTGTTCTAGTGCCCAACAGCCCTTTAGGTTAATAACTTTTTCCTGATATCCCACCTAAACCTCCCTCAACTCAGCTTCATGCCACTTCCTCAAGTCATGTCACTGGTCATGACAGAGAAGAGATCAGTACCTGTCCCTTCTCTTCCGCTCACGAGGATGTTGAAGGCCACAATGAGGTCTCCTCTTCCCCAGGCCAAACAGACTAAGTGACCTCAACCACTCCTGACACAGCTTCCCCTCTAGACCCTTCACCATCTTCACAGCCCTCCTTTGGATGCTTTCTAAGAGCTTAATATCTTTCTTATATTGTGGGGCTCAAAACTGCACAAAGGACTCAAGGTACACTAATGTATTATAGGAGCCACACTAACAAGTCAGAGTTCATTCCATCAAAATATAACTTTTTAAGTAACTGGGGGATAAGAGAGTATTTTTGGACTGAAATATGAGGTTTTTAACATATTCAAACCGTATCTGTAAATGGTCATAGTACAACCCTTAAGAAAGATGCTGTGTTACCTGTCAGCTACTGATTTCTGTTACTCTTTGTCAATATTTTTGTAAAAGAAATTCAGAAATTAGTTTTTCAACAACCCAAAGATTTAGCCACTGTGATTGTAGTTAACAAGTGATGTGGATTTTAAATATCAGATATAGCTATCAGAAACCAGACAAAGAATTTTTCTTTGAGTCTTCTCCCCTACCTAAAGATCTCTGTATCGTCATCATCTTCATCCTTCAGATAATATATTCTTTGAAACATTGTTTTGTGTAAAGTTTTTCTTAAAAATATTGATAAAACTGGTTAAGCACAAGCATGCTCCTATATTATTGTGTTCTGCCACAGGTACCATTTTAAATTATTACTTAGTCGACAGATCACATACTAGGTTATAGTTACTGAGTAAAGAAGTACCTCAATACAATTTTTTCCTGGCTAAATTTTAGAAACTTTTTTCCAGAGAACAGACATGCTGGATATATTTGAAAACACAGCTAAGAACTTTCATTAAGAGAAAGTAGAGAAAAATATGCTAATATCTGAATTACCTTATGAGAAAACAAACAGAGCAAGTTAAGTGATTACTAAAAAAACTGTACTTCTTTTAGAGACAATAGAGATTTAACACCACTTTTGAATACTGTATACATAGGAACTTGAAAACTTAAAATTCAGTAGATGATTAGAATAGATGCTCTTTTGCAGTCATAGCTCCCACAAGAAAAAAAACACACCTGTAGAGAAATTATGAGGTTACATTTTTTTTTCCAGTACTTAAGAATCTAAGAACTGTCTTTAGAAAAATAGTGCAAAATTAAAAGAAAACAAAAAACCCTGTATAGAGGATATAACAATATGAGAACTCATGTTTGTTTCTGCTAAGGGAAGAAATTATGTTGTCTTCTATAACATCGAATCTGTATAAGATGTTCATGTGCTGAGAAAGAAATTATGTTGCTGAAAAGCACTTTGAATCAGAGGTGTTCAGAGACCAAATCAGATTCAATGCAGTTTTCGATGTTCTTGTTGAAAACAAACCTTTCCAATATTTCTGTATTGTGTGGAATGAGTCTTTTCCTGTTTAGTTGTTTGGGTTTTTTTTTCTTTCCACTGCATTTCATTCCCCAATGTTATTCTTCAGTCTCCACACACACTTGCAGAGCAGCCCTGAAATCTGGTCTCCTTTCCTTCTCTGCATCCTAGGAAGTGGCTCTGCTCTCTCTCTGTTTCAACATGATGCAGGGATATGATAGGTGTTCTCCCACATTTCCCCCTCACACTATGTATCTCTAAGTCTCTCATTTCATTCCACACAGTTTCATCCCAGTAACTCACACAGAAAGCCACTGGTCTTGTCCAGTGGTCTGTGATTGACATCCATTGAAGATGGCCTCTATCAGTCTGTGTAATGGAGGGTCATCTACTGCTTAAACCCAGGGCAAATGTCAGTCTGGAGTGTTTGGATATCAGCTTCTGAAATCTTGGGCTGTTTCTAGAATTTCCAAGGTCTACTTTTGTTGAAAATATTATGGCCCTTTCTATTCTTAAAATTATCTTATGCTGTTTTTGTAGTGAAAGAAATGTTAAATAAGAGGTTTTGAGGAACCTTGATAAAATGCTTAAGAACCAGTTGAAGATAAAGGATTTAGAAACTTTAAGATCTCTTGATTCCTGTAACCAAGGTGGTGGTCACCAATATCTTATTTCATTATTTCCTCTTTCTTTGGCTGTGTATTTCCCTCATATAAGGAAAAATCTAAAAACATTTTGAAAAAAACCCAAACAGGTTACTTCATTAAAAGAAATGAGGAAGTCTTTCTGTGCCTTAACTGAGTCATTCATTATCACAGAAACAATTAGTTTAATTTTTCTTATCTTAGGTGTAATCTTCATAGATGGCATAGACAATATCATCAGAATAAAGAGTGTCAAACTGCTTAAAGATGTAGTTCAGAATATCTCACATTACCTAATTTTATGGTTTCGAATGAGAGGGAAGTTCACTGTGTGCTGGACTTGCTTTAAAAAATGCTCTTTTAATGGTGGCTTCTTAGGTTCCGATCTACACATCTTTGAATGACTTGATGTTCAAGCATTGATCTGCATTGATTTCTAAAGGGGAATTATCAGCTTGAGTGAGAGCTGCTTAATATTCAATTTGTGTGTAATTAAGCATATATATATTACCTATAGAGAAACTTCCCTAGTTCCAATTTTTTTAATATATAATTTTTAGATGTATATAATTCATATATGTGCATAAAGGTGTGAAAATTTATATGCATATAAAATCTATAAAATTATAAATATGAAAACCAAGCATAGGAGGTCTGTGCTTTCAAGATTAAAAATAACTGATGTGGGGAATGTAAAGAAAAGGACGTCTGTAGTGTGTTATTTTTTTCATTGAAGTGAGGAAAGACAGGAGAGTGTTTCTTTTTCTGAAGAACTTAGTTTTAAAGCACATCCTTGCCTCTGTGTTATAGGGGTATCTCTGACATCCATCCTCTAGATCTGAGGTCTAGAAGACCTTTATTGCAATGTGGTAGAGGCATAGAGGAATAGTGACAGGTATTTCATTTAATAAGTTTGAATAATGGACTGTAAATAACAGTTTTTCCTCTCACTTTCATTGGTCAAATTAAAGTGGAGTAATTTATGCCTTGCTCCCTTATTGAGCTCTTTCTGCTGTACTTCATCCATCTCAAATCAGCCTTCACTCATACAAAAAGAGAGTGTAATTTAATGTGAGAAAAATAGTACCTGCATGAGACTGGTTGTGTGTTCATCCTTGTTTAATTCCTCATTTCATATTTATGAGAGGGGAAAAAAAAAGTAGATATTTATTGTTTAGCAGAACTACATTTCCCCTGCATAAAGAGCAGGGATGTGAAACAATGCCATGAAGAATGATTTTTTTTTCCTTCTCTCTGATGAATAAGTATGTCAATTAAATACAATAATTAAAAGGAACAATTATACCAAATATGTCTTTTGTCACAGTGTAAAGTGAGTCAGAGGAAATCTAGTTTTAAGAAAGATAAGTTTGATTTGCATCTACTGCTGAAAGTTCAGGTAATTCTTCATGGGAACACTATATATTATTAGCTACAGTCAGGTGATGCATTACACATAGCCTGGGTCAAGAAAGCCACAAAACTTACTGTGTTCACAGAGCAGTCTAGAAAAAAGATAAATTGACTTTGTGAACCCAGAAGTTCACTTTCCATACCATGCATTTTTTTCAGTAATGAAGTGTAGAAGAGAACAGAGAAGTGTTACTCCTTCTTCAGATGCTGAGTTTGGTGGGTTATCAATATATAGGAAGGCAGAAGGGAAGACTAAATTACAGTGTTGCACTGTTTCTGTTCTTTGTCTTGTCTTCCTCTTTTGTTTAGACCAGATAGACAATAAATGTAAAGTAGTTCCCTGAACCAGAACTAAAAAGTGACAAAAATCGGCAAAAAAGGGTACACCTTCCCTCACACCACCACAATTTGTTGTGTGGGTGGGTTTTTTTGTTGTTTCTTTTTTAAACAAGCTATGATTTTCCATTGCATTTTGAGTTAAGAAGGTTTTTTCTAAGACTCAAATTTTTTGTTTCACTTTCTGAGTAATTTATTGTCATTGCTTTGCCCTTCTTAGGTGGGAATCTCCTACATTACTTCATGAATGGACAAAGATAATCTAAAAATGGAAGTCTCAAAGAAGAGTGAGATGAGGAAAAGGAAAGGGGAAAAAAAAAGAATTATTTTTCCTAGTTTATAATTATCTCAGGAGCTTGAAACTGGGATTTTTTTCTTTAATTCTTTATTTTTCTAATCTTTACAATGCCTTCTTACTAATAATAAGGGACCTTTAACTGCTATCAAATAGTTTTTCAAGTATAGTCCAGCCATAAAGAAATAAATATAACTTTGAAGAAGCAGATGTGGTCTCTAAATCAAACATGGAAAAAAATCCTGTAGTCTTACAATGTTTGCAAACCTCTTTCTCTGACAGGTGGTCTAGTCTGAAACTCATTGGATAAGCAAGATGTGTGGAAAAAGATGATGAATTGCCCAGAATAGCTGTCAAAAGAAAATTCTCGCAATATTTATGAAGCAGAATATATTTCAGAGATGCTCCCTTCTATTACCAGGAAAACAAAGAAAAAAATCAAAGCTCATGTCTACTACCTTCCCTTACTCTTCAAAGCAGGGCATGTGTACTGCTTTTTCTTATTCCCCACTTTCTTACATACAGGTATCATGAAAGGGCTTGAACTTTTAAGACTACTACAAATTTTAGGCAAATATGTCTTGCCTAAAGCAAGATTTTGGAAACTTGCCTAGAAAGTGTAACTTCTGAGTCATGTTTGAAGGTCAGCTCTGAATTTATCATGTGCCTTTCAGACTTTCTCAGTACTGTAGGTACAGTTGAATGAACAGGCTAATATGTAATGGAATACAGGAAGGGAGACTGTTGCATAATGATTCAGAAAATTACTTAGTTGTCTTGGTTATAGATATTGTTGTTGAAATGCTGTTTTGAGAAGGCAAAGGTCAACCTGAAACTGAAGAAAAGGAAACACTAAGTCAATTTAAATGGATAGTATATTCTGCTAAAGTAGATAAACAAGTCCATAAGACATTTGCTGGGGTATAGGACCCAAAATACATAAAGGAAGTTCACAAATCAGAAATCATTTGGAAGGGGGAAAAAGGCCACCAGAATGATTTGACAATCAGAAATTCTGGTAGTGAAGATTGAGGAGAGTCTTTTCCTCTATTTCATCTGTCAAAAGTTATTTTGGAAGGTAGTTTAATTATTGTATATTAACACAAGTGAGGGTAAAAGACTTTAAGGACAGATAGCTCTTTAGTCTGAATAAGAAGTCAGAGCAAAATCAAGTGACTGACAACCAGTGGTTCTCTGGTTAAACTAGAAGTATTATTAAAGGGTTTTCCCAGTGGTGGTAAGAAATCACAAAGTGAATTCCCCACCCAGCAGAATATTAAATTTTGAAAGTATATCTTTGTAGATGTTGTGTTCTATGTTCAATCAAAAATTCGATGCAATGCTTATTTGACATGCACTTTGCATAAGCTCAAAATGTATTTTAATAGTACCTATGAGGCTTAAAACATACAAATCTTTATATGAAGTATAATACCATGATTCTGCATCTGCCTACAGTTCATGCAATGGTACAGAGGTGATTTAAGGTCAATTATAAAGATAAAATTAAGAGCAAGTAGAACAATTTAAAACATGATGCATTAATTGAAAGGTTGATAGTATCTGAATTCATCCATATATGATGCTACAAATATAAATTGAAAAATATTGTAGCACTCCAGGGCCTTATTGGAGCTGGATAACATTTACAGTACTGTGAAAAAACAGATTTAAGTGGTGGTTTTGAACTAATGCTGAACCTTGGGACTTGGAGACATGAACAAACAATGAAAGCAAGGAAAAGAGAGACCTTGGGAAAGAAAAATTTAACGAAAGAGAACCAAAATCTAAAAAAGTGTCCAGCCTTTATATTGCAAGGCAGAAGACATTAGCATATTGTTTATTTGTGTGCTTGCCAAATAGGAAAGGAAGCTGAGAGTCGACATGTTACCCATCAACTAATTCGATGTTTTCTCATCTTCATCCTCCCCTTTCCAGCTTTTAAAAGTAAATATTAAGTCTATGAAAAATAAAAGCATAAATAAAGCAAAGAAGCCATGGATGAGTTATTTGCAGCTCCTACAGTTACATATTAGAAATAATTCTCAATCTGATACTAGTTAGTTTTTTTGTATGAATGTAGAGTCGTAAAAGTAAGTTGTACTTATTCAACTTTATTAAAACTGTTTTCCCAGTTTAAATAGAATTGAATAAATGTGAGTTTATGTCATTAAATAATTAAATTAAATAAGATTAAATAGAAACACAAATGTTGAAAGTGGTCTAAATAATTGTATTTTTTTCTTTAGGTAATCTGATATTACGAAGTCAGTGCACACAGAAGACATGACACATTGTGTGGTAAACCAAAATCTCACCAGGTGGAAGAAAAAAAGAATATTTCTATTCTGTATCCTTTCTATTGCTTTTCTTATTTCTTTTAGAATTCAGCTATCAGCACAGCTGGCCAAACATTTTGTAGCTTCCATAGATTATTATGCGTGTTATTAATGCACAGGTAAACTCAGAAGTCAATAGATCAAATGCGTATGTGCCCCTCTGTTTCATACACTTGAAAAATATAAAAGATTTTTATGTATCTTTTTGAAAAAAATCTTCTATTCACTTATTAAAACTGGAAAAGACTGATATATGTAAATTCTTTTATAAATTATGAATTATATAATTACTGAACCACAACACTCAATAATAGATTCTAGTTGAAAAGAGGTTTTTCTTTACATTTTGAGTTACACATTGTCTGCTCTTTTGTAATCAAGAGATTTCATGGACTAAGTGCTTTTTAGAGAAGAAGAATGCATAAAAGTTCACTTTTTATGGGAAGGGATGGTTCTTAAAATAAGTTTACCTGGTTACCATAGAAAGGTCCTGCTATTTCCTGAAATGAAATGGTGCTATCCTCACCTACTGAGTCACTACATCATATATTTTCAGCTAGTCCAACATTTTAGCTTTTTATCTTTGAGGTCAAGTAGGAATTCTGGCTGGAACAAAATTTGTCTTTTTCTGAACTTTTTCTTCTTCCTTCTTAATTGTCATTTGTAACAGTTGCACACTAAATCATCCCTTGCATCTGTAACCTGGAGATTATTTTTGGTTTTGTTTCTTTTTTCCCTCTTCCTCATCCAGAATACTTAGGGTATTTCTAGTTATTACTTTCACACACACACAGAGATGGTAGATATTTGCTGCTTTTCTTCTCTTTCTTACCATTGTGGATGAAGCAGGGCAGGATCCAGGACCTAAGAAGTTAGCTCTTTGACAAGGAAATATGGCTAGTTTAGTTTAGTTAAAAAGACATTTAACATTTGGACAGGCCTGAGGC
>JAOXXN010000471.1:8323622-8351690 GCA_026770055.1 Myrmophylax atrothorax | reverse complement strand
ATATAGATGTTTTGGTTTGAAAACCTTGGCAAAATGCCAAGTATTCAATCAAAGCAATGCAGCCCCCCTCTCCTTCCCCCCTTCCCTCCCCCACCATGGAACAAGGAAAGAAAAAACTCTAGACCTTAAAACATGTTTATATGTTTACTCAGAAGAGGGAAAATTAAAAGATAAACTACAATATAACACATATATACAAAGGTAAAAAGAAATAGTAACTTTACATGAAGTGGCCCACCCAATAATACAGTCTGCACTACCCCAGCCCCAAAACACCTCAAAAGACACTTTCCAAGAGACACCCAGAAGAAAGGAAGAGGGAGAGAATAATAATAAAATGTTTATTTCCCTGAACTAAAACAAAATGTGATGTAGCAGCGGGCAGCAGCGACGACCAGCTCAGCAGAACAGCAGCAGCGTGTCCTGTCTCAACCTCAACCAGGATGGAAATTGAACTAAGCACCTCCCTACACTGTATTTATACTGAGATGATGTCAGAACATGGTATGGAATACCATTGGCCAGTAGAAGTCAGCTGGCAGCTGGCCTGACCCAGCTTGAGTCAGCTGATAATCCAAGGCCTGCTCTAATAATCAAAGCCTAAATCTGGGCCTAGCTAAACCCATAACAATAGATGATGACAATATAATATGCATTTTGAAGGCATGAATGTTGTTAATTGTAGTGTTATTTTTTTTCCAAGGAGAAATGAAAATTTGGGGGAATTCTTTACTCTTTCTTTTATGATACCAGGCTTAGGCATTTGCTCTCTAAACCCCTCCATTTTAAGTGATTGTTCTCCTATAGTGAGGTAGTTAGATCAGGCATTTTTACAGAGATTTAATCTTTCACTGTCATTCAAAGCTTTACATGTGAATACAATGATATATTTAGAACAATATATATTTGCAGAAAAGCAAACACTATTCCACTTTTGTTGCAAGTTTGTAGTCTAGATTGCTACCTTGCAATTATTACTGGTGATATTTCTTTTAGAATCTTTCATTATTGTTTCCAATTCTAATTAAGAACACGTGTATCAGTATGTTTCAGATTGCATGCCAATTAAACAATGATCAGGACATTATGAAAAAAATCTCCACTTTCTTGGCACCCTTCTGAAAGCCGACACAACATTTTTAAAGAATATCTTGGAACACAGATTTTTCAAGACATACTTTTATATTTAGGCTGCTAAACTATTGTAAAAAAAAAAATTCTATTTTTAGTGATTTTAAAGGAAAACATGAGAGAAAAATAACCTGGAGCTTGCATGATGATTTCTAGCCCTCTGGAAAAGATAACATTCATAATGAATTAATATTTCTTTTGTTCACTGTGTTTTGTTTTCTTGCTCTTAATTAGATACTTCACATCACCACTGTGAAGTAGAAAGTAAATTATTTTAATAGTATCACAATAAGAGTTTAACAAAGTCCGGTTGATAGTCTATGTCCTACCCTGATTTACCATCACATTACAACTCAGAACATTAAATTTTATTTCCTCTGTAAATATTAGGAGTGCTTTTTAGCTGTGAGATGGTGCTGGAGATGCAGGAGTTGTAAACCACTTGGAACATCTTTGCTAGTTCTTATGCCTCCTGGAAGCTTTCAAAGGAAAGCCTGAAATAAAACGTTCTAAAGTGCTTAGATTAACTTTTTTATTCAATTCTTAGGTATGTCATTTGCCTCCAGATATAAAATAAAGGGCAAATCAAGTACATATTTGACGTCATTTTTCAGGAAGTGTTCTCCTATTCATAGTAGCCATTGGAAGTTTCAACAGCAAAATAAGTAGAAATAGATGCAAGGCATGCAATACTGTTCGATAAGGTAGGTTATTTCTGCTTGCTTTAAGTAGGAAAAATTTGAAACATTTCTCTAGTCCACTGACTAGAGTTCACTGGCTGAACTAATTTATCATAGTGTAACAGAAAAATAATTTGAGTGGTAAGTTTAAACTAAAAAATAATATCATAAATTTATAGCAAAAAGCAAAACGTTAAATGTATACATCTACATAAAGTATCATTATGCTAATTTAAAGGCAGAGCATTATAGGATAATTTCTGAACAAAGATCATATTCCTGTTGAGCTGCAGCATCTCTACACAGAATAAAGAACTATTCAAAACTATTAAAATGTTTGCCATTTTGCTAACGAAAAGTTTTGTCACATGCAATACTTCAGCATTGAAAGAGTTGATCAATTCTGTTTGCCAGAATTTCAGGATCCTACTGAACAACTCATATCACTACATTTTGAGATACAACAACAACAGGTGATCAGAAAAACAATCCCAGTGTTAGTTTTCTGGGTTGTTTTTTTTTTTTTTTTCCTGATTTAAACTGGGGGGTTTTTTTATTACCTGAAACTGTACAATTTCAGATTTCATTAAGTGGCATTTATTGCTATAGCCAGACTAATAATTCAGGTAACAAGCTGTTAATGGACTTGGAAACAATTCATTCTTTTTCTAGGTTGATGACATATCTCTCTCTTTTCTAGATGGCATGGCAAAATATTTGTTGCTCAAGAGGAATGTCTAAAATAGGTGCATGTAGTTTACTAGAAGTCACAAATTAGATGCACAGAAAAACACCCCCTGCCTTTCCCCAAACCCTCAAAACCCTGTTCCAGTAATTTGTTCTAAAGTCAATTCAAAATTTGCAGGACTGTTTTGGAGGAATAGAGAGAAAAGTGACTTTTTTTTTTATTGAATTCACCATTGTCACAGGGAGAATATGGTTAAATGTTTTATTTATTAGATGGGTAGAATAAGTCTAATAGAGTATTCTGCACAAATAGATACTGTGTTATACTCATACACAATTAGGTAAGTGTGCGGTGCTTTTCCAAGAAGCAAAGAAAGACATTCTTGAAAGCTGTTTTTAATTCTTTTCTGTTTTTTCTTCTGGCAACAGAGGATAATATTGAAACCTTGCTTTATTAATAGCTAAGTCACTTACAATAAACATTTAATTTATTTTTTTATTGTAAATTAGAAAGGATTCTACTGTGGGTTCAGTCACGCACAAGTTTCCTCCTATTTATTTCTTAATTATAATTATGAAATTCTGAAATGCTACTGAAGTATCACAGCTGACATCAGAATAGCCCAAAATCTGACTTTTCAGTCCTCTGTCCATAGTCAGGTTAGTTCATGGATATAGAAGTTCTTATGATGTTAAGCTGTGCTTTTGTCACAAATCCACTCAACTCTCTTTTTGGATTGTCAGGTTGTGTGGATTTGCTTTCTCAATTCAATCTGAAGGTTTGAGAATCTCTAGCATTTCATATTAGCTGTGATTGCTCTTTGGAATTTATATTGAAAATATGTCTGCCACATACTTGCTTGTGACAATCTCTGTTAATAACAAATTCCCTGATCATTGGAGATCCAGAGGAAAAGAACCACTAGGCTAGTAAGGCTGGTATAATGAATCATTTATATTTCTGATGCTTGTGGTGATAGAGCTGCTGCCCAGACTCCTGCGGGCTTCAGAAATGTGCTCAAAAAGAAAAGTTCCCTCCCTGTAGTTCTTCGTGCATCTATGCACAAAACCCTTCTACTAAAGATATTCCTGCATTTCCCTCACAGGACTAAGAAATCATTTTGTTATATCAAAATTTGTCAGACTGTATCTGTAAATTTTCTGTTTGGAAAATAAATTGTAAGTCTAACCACCATTAACATCCACAAATTTAGCAGTAGAGAATGTTTTACTACCTGAACTGAATATATTGGTTCTCAAGTGGTTTCTTCAGTGGTCCTACAAAACACCTTCACCCCTAGAAGTTCTTTCTAACCACTGCTCTCATGCTGTTTTCATTGATCTGTGGTGGTGTAGAGAATGAAAAGTGCACTGATTCCTTGTTGAATCTGCTCCACGTATGAATATTTATAAATGTTCATAGACATGTGGCATTGCATTTTTCCAATTTTGTTATCTGTTGGGGGTTTTTTATTGTTTGTTTGTTTGCTTAATTTATGCTGATATTTTGACCAGAACTTTTGTACTTGGACATTTAAAATGAATCAAGTAAGGGGCACTGCTGATGCAATACTTTTATTAGGATACTGTATGCAGCTGGAAAATCATTGAGTCTGCCAGAAAAGATATCTAAAATACATAGTAGATGAGCAAGGGAGGGAAAGGAGTCCTTTGAGTAATAAGTTAGAGATGCAGCAGAGAAATCCTTATTAACTTGAAGGTTAACCTGCTGGTCCTTGCATACTGTGTGGTTTAATATTGAATTCAATAACAGGAGCACCTGTACTTATAAGGAGTGACTAACATTCATTTGGTTAGATACTTAGCAGCACCAGAGAGTATTACAATCCTATCTAGCAGAGAGACAATGAGTTTCCATGAGTTAATGTAAGCTATTCCTCAGGGGCAGCAAATTAACCCAGACATGAGCTATATGTCTTACAGTCTAGACACCAACTTCTAAGAGGGATGTAACTGGGAGAGGGGGAGAAAAATTGAAAGGAAACCCCAAAAAGCATGGGTTCAGGAAACCTTCAAGTGCATGCAAGATAGTAAGTGAAGGCTTTCAAGGGACAGCTGAACCCTGAGTGTAAATGAAGAATAGCTGAAGTGGTGAAAAGGTGAAGCATCTGCTCTCATCATTTTGCAGTCGGTTTTGTGATGAAGGTGAGATTTTAGCTGGCAGCTGCATCTGTTCCTTGGTGGCTGCTGTACATTGTCTGTCATGTGCTTTGTCTCCAGGATGTGAAAATAATAATTTGCAAGTTCTTTGATAAAAAACTGAGACAAGGAGCAGTGGAATAGAGGAGATGAAGATGTCATAATTTTTGCTGATGGTCAGGTACATGGTTGATGTTCTCTGGGGTGCCAATGTTGTTTTCTGGCAAATTTATATGCTGTTGTTTGAATTTATTTTCTCCCTTAATCTCTTTCCCTTTGCTAGAATTCAAATGCTTATTCTGAAGGTAAGTGGTGTTTACTTCTTCACCAGGCTTCTGAAAGGGAGAGAGAAAAAGAGGATTCAAAGCAGTGCCATTTATAAATTTCAAAACTTAGTAAACAGACAGAAGAGATCTACAGACCTCTCTGTCTCTTCCACCTTCTTAATCCCCTTGCAAAGACAGTCTGTGATTAATAGATACTGATTTACATTCATCTTCTGCTTTTTCTTTTGTATTGTTTTTGAGAAATAAGATGAGGGCAGATGAAGCTAAATAATTCAGGCAAATGGATATTTATAAGAATACTTTGTGATTGTTAGGAAATTTGTAAGATTCTTTCTATGATTCTTGTTTTTTGGAGGGTATTAGGATTATTTTTTGAACATGTGTTCGATGAAATTATTTTAAGCAGTCAGTCCAGGAAATGGTTTTTCAAATTATTATTAAAACCTGCCTTATGTAAGTCTCACAGTTGTGGAAAATAATCACCTTGAAATGACACTGATTTCTGCATGTTATGGTGGGTTTTAAATAGAATGTGTAACTCAGGATAAGGGGAAAACATTTCAGAAATGTACTGTTTCTAGCACCTTTAGTAACTTGGCTACAGAATCAAAGATAATGAAAAATAAAGTTCTGATTGCGTCAGGAATGTATTTGAAACACAAGACTTTGTATTTTCCTTCTTATTTCCTTCCCTGTCTTTATGCTTTCCCCTTTCCAGTTATCTGTTGGAGTGCTGTAAACTATATTAGCTGAGAACTGTGCAATCAAAGGTGGTTTGATCAAATTAATTGTTATTTTAATATAATTAATATTCACTAAATAGAGCCATAACTGAGGGATTAAGATAAAAATGCCTTGCATGCTCTTGTGTCTATAGGAGACTGGTAGTTTCTAATTTGCAATCATGTGGTTTTATTCAAATTGGGAGTTACTGGGAAACACAGGGTGCATTTTAATTCTGCCCGTACCAATTCACATATTCTTTAAGTTTTTTCTTTTATTTTTTCTTTGGTTTTATGCTTTTAATTTTTCTTTTTATTTTGAATTTGTTAACTCAATTTGCTTTTTATCTAGACTTGAGGGGGTTTAGGGATAGAGTAGACAAGAAAATGGGAAGAGTTCTTTGTATATGTGAGAGCACTGTATTCTCTCTTTAATTGCTTTCTCTAGAATATGTCCACGGAACCTTTAGGTAAGGCATGACTTTTTACTGTGACACATGTCAGAGCTGTTATGGAAAATTCTGAGTAATTTTGTTTATAATAATAAAAAAAATCAGTGAATGTACTTCAATTGTCAGTTCTGTATGGGAAGATAAAAACAGTCACTTCTTTGTGAAGTTCTGTATTTCTTTCCTATGAAGTTGTCGTGGTTTAACCCCAGCCAGCAACTCAGCTCCATGCAGCTGCTCTCTCACTCCACTGCCAGCAGGATCAGGGACAGAATCAGAAGGGTAAAAGCTAGGAAAATCATGGGTTGAGTTAAAGACAGTTTTATAGGGAAAGCAAAAGTCACACACACAGAAAGCAAAACAAGGAATTAATTCACTCCTTCCCATGAGCCGGCAGGTGTTCAGCCGTCTCGAGGAGAGCAGGGCCCTGTCACATGTAATGGTTACTTGAGGAGACAAACATCATCACTCCAAATGTCCCCCCCTTCCACCTTCTTCCTCCCATTTTCTTTACTGAGCATGATGTCACATGGTCTGGAATATCCCTTTGGTCAGTTGGGGTCACCTGTCCTGGCTGTGTCTCCTCCCAACCTCCCAAGCACCCCCAACTCCCTTGCCAGCAGAAGAGACCTTGGTTCTCTACAATCCCTGCTCAACAACAATAAAAATCATCTCTATATCATCAACCCTGTGATCAGCACACATTCAAGACACAGCCCCATAGCAGCCACTGTGAAGAAAATTTACTCCAGCTAAAACAAGCATAGAAGTCTGCACTGACCTATCTTGTGGACAAACTGTCATTTGATTTGTTTGCACATTTGTTTGGGTTTTATGTAAATACAGTGTATTTGCAGATCTGATCTGAAATATTTCATCATGCATGTTTTACTCATGGATGAGAGTAACTCCTATGTTAACTGAAATCTTGCAATGAAAAACATTATAGGAGAAATTTAATATATAGCTGTTTATTTTCTGAATAAATAAAATAGTTTCTTTTTATTACATCACTCCAGATTGGGTTTTTTTCTTTACAAGGTCAATTGCCTAAATCTTTTGTTTAGATTATACAAATTCATCAGTGCCCAGTGGGTCTGCCTGTCATTGCTCTGAACCTTAAATAGTCACTTAGCTGGTACAAAATAAGTGAAAAAACATGTAAAATGTTATTTCAATCAGAATGGTTTTCTTTTACATCAATTCTATAATGATATAAAGGACTACATTAATTACAGAAGAAAGTGATTTTTTTTTCATCATGCCATTTAAAGTAAGATAGAGGCTCAGTATAAATTCAGCAGTTCCTTTCCATTTTTGTTTGTTTGTATAAAAGACTTGAGTTTTTTCATAAGAAACACTAATCTGAAGTGTTAGAACCTGCAAGGCTCTGTCTGAGTCATGCTGACAGGTGAGAGTAAACAAGTATAAAAATGGAAAGTGTTTCCTCTACAGACAGGGGAGGGACTTTCTAGCTGACTAGGGAAAACAGAAGGGGCCATCTTCTGATGCTTGCTAATTGTTTAATCTGAGTTTGGGCTAAACTTGCCTTTAGTTGATGATTTTAATTTCTTATGTAAATGGACACTTTTCATGGGGAAATTACTAGATGACCAAACACTATAATCCAAACCTGTCATGAAATAACTTGTTTAAAAAGTCTTCTAAAAAAGAAAAAAAACCAAAAAACAAAAAACACCAAAACCACAAAACAAAACAAAATTCCTCGTGAATTTGTCATTAGAACATTAAAAAAAAAGGAAAAAATACTTTTAGTAACAGAATTCTATAACTATTTTGTATAAAAACAGCAATTTCTCATTCATTTATGACTTTTTTTTTCTGTTAACTATCCCAGGACTGTCTTTTACTGCAAGTAGAAGAAATCACAGAATTGTTAAGGTTGGAAGGGATCTCTGAAGATCATGCAGTTCAATCCCCCTGCCAAGGAAAGGTCACCTGGAGCAGGTGGCACAGGAACATATACAGGTGTGTTTTGAATGTCTGCAGAGTGGGAGATTCCACAGCCGCACTGAGCAACCTGTTCCAGTGCTCTGCCACTCTTAATGTATAGAAGTTCTTCCTCATGTTGAGAGGAAACTTCTTGTATTTTACTTTATGGCCATTGTTCCTGTTGTTGGACATCACTGAAACGAGTCTGGCATCATCCCATTGGCATCCACCTTTGAGATATTTCTATGCATTAACGAGATTCTGTTTTATCTTTTAGAGACTAAACAAGTCCAGCTCCAGCAGCTTCTCCTCATAAGAGAGGTGCCTTAGCCCCACTTTGTGGCTTCTGATGGACCCTTTCCAGTAGCCCCTTGTCTTTATTGTACTGAGGAGCTCAGAACTGGACACAGCACTCCAGGCATGGCCTCTCTGGGGCCGAGTAGAGTGGGAGGATCACCTGCCTCAACCTGCTGGCCACACTCTTCCCAATGCACCCCAGGCTACTAGTGGAACTGAGAGGAAAGTCATGATTGTGCTCATCTTACCAATTTCGCTTTTTTTTACTTTGTAATGCCTGAATCATAAATCCATTCCACCTATGCTGCAATGCAACTTGTAATCTGGATACGCAGGAGAGGTAAAATATACCTTGCAAATCCATTGTCAGCCAAAGTGAAGTGGGAAGCAGATCCCCAAACTCTGCTTAGGTCCTTGACCTTCTTTGATTGACATAGATACACATGACTGCTGCAGTGGCAGGCTCAGCAAGCCATGAAATAGTTTTATTTAACCAGGGAATTGTGCATGTCTGAGAATGCTACTTATATGGGGTGTGTCTATGAATAAATATTTTTTAAGTTTTTCTGTTAATGGTGACTTTACAGCTGAACTGAGCCTCTTGCCAAGACGGCAGTGCGTGATGCATGTGAGCTGAACAACAAAATGTTGAAGGGAGTGTCTCCTGGGTGTGTGAAGAACTGATGAAAATTCACTTGAATGCTTAACCTGACTAAACTCAGTGTTTGTAAAAATAAACAGAAAGCCACCCTTGTTTCAAGGACAGTGCTGTGCTTGCATTGCTTATGTTTGCAAACAAATTAAGTAGCTTCTACTCTCTGTATTACAGTGTGGCTTGTTTGGATTTTGGGAATTTGGATTTTTTTAAGGAGTTTCACCAGGTTCCGTCATCTGTCTATTAGGCTGTAGAAAAATGTTGAAGTAGCAACTGGACAGAGTTTGAGCTCTGTGTTTGGAAAGAGTGGATTTCTCCCAGTAGTGGATCCCGTAGCATTATCCTAGCTAATCCTCCCCCAAATCCCTTTCCTCTTGTACATGCTGCATGATGGTATTTCAGGCTTATCCTGTACCATTAAGGTGATTAGGGTACCTGCTATTGAAAAGAGCTGTTCGAAGCTGTGGTGACCCAAGAGGAAAGAGGCAAAAATACAAAAAGGAAACAGAAGAAGGAAAAGAGAAAAAAAAAAAAAATAAATAAAGGAAACCCAAAACATTCATTGTCGTAGCATTTGAAATATAGCAGTCAAGTTCTTAAAATATTTAAGCATTTTAGATAGCTGCTGCACTTCAGCTATTAAATACTGCTCCTTTACTGAAATGTGATAACTGTGGGAGAACTCTGTTAAATTAACGTAGGGTTGACAGGTTTTTATGGGAATTTTTTAGCTTTTGTAAGACATGCAAGGAGTGCTCACTGTTGCTTATTATCTTCTGTCCTAGGGTAAGTATTTTAGACATGCACTTAGTATGTAGCTAACGGGGTGGTTTATCTGAAGTGCTATTTTATTTCAGCAAATTAATGCTTGATCAGCTTACTCCTTTCTCTACTTCATTGTATGTGTGCAATATACTTAAGAGGTTAAAAGTTTAATACATCATATTTTATGGATATTTTGATGATGTTTCCAAGTGTGACCATTTCAAGTGCCTTAGTAACATTTATTATTCATGATATTCAAATGAAAATATACAGGTAAGTCCATGACAGAGCTGTCATTGCAGATCTTTTCTGAGTGTTTTTCCCCACAATCTGGATAAATATCTTATTCTCCAAACATCACATAAATAAAACTTTTTTCAGTGTGACTGTGATTAGTGCCCTCATAATGCCCTCAAATGTAGCTCCTAATTCTGTGCTCACCAGCATTTGCAATCTGAGGATGGGTTGTTGTGCTAATGTTGGCTGTTGTGTCTCTACCTTTTGCACTTCTTGCAACACTCTCACCTTTGCTGATTATATGTTTCTGTTTCTGCAGCCTGTTTGGATTTTTCCTTGTTACCTTTTACCTTGCTGCTGCTTCACAGACCTGCCTGTGCTCTGCTCACATATCACTTTATTATCTCAGTATTGAGCATCGTTTGAAAAGTGCAATGCCATCTAAAGTTATAGTCTTCACTTGCCAGCTAAATCTATCAGGATGAGAGATAAAGATTGCTTGGCAAAAACTATGACCTTTATAATGACAAATATGTTGTCCTATTCATCACAATAAATATAAGGCATTGTTGTGACTCTTGATAGGACAGTGCACGTTCTATGAAGAGTATTGTTATTCCATGTGTGCCATTTCTATATATTCAGGACCTCTATTTAAGAATTAAATAGAAATAAACATAAGCATGAAGGTTGAATAAGACAGATTAATGTAATTTAAGAGATGTAATTAAAACACCATAGACAGAAAATTTATTACTATTAAAATCATTTTAGAAAGCATTTTTTCTATACTAAAGAGATAATTTGTATTTTTATGGCTTGATTAATACACTGTGATGAAATTCTAAAGCTGCACAGCATTAATTTTCATAGAACTAAGACTAAAGCCTAATATTTTAATTTTAATGGGTTTGGAGCAGTTTAATGCTGTTCAGTTCTGCATATTTCTGTGTGTTTCAAGCAGCTGAAAAATTCTTTGAAATCTGGAAAGACTAATTGTTTTAAATTTAAGCAGGCTTAATGAGTAAGGCACTAGACTGTGACTTAGAATGTTCAATGTCTAATTTTTGACACCTTTTCACTGTTCTCTAGCATGATCTACATCAATTTATAACCCTCCTTTTATTTCGACTGTTTTCTATACTTTCAGTGGACTCTATGCTTGTTGTCCTTTCAACATGTTTATAAGATTTCAAACACATTGGGGTGCTGATCTTGGCATCTTTTAGAAGTAGGAGAGAAAATAATAAATATTATATAAAAATGTGAACAACTTGTATATAAATAGGATACTAATATCATTCACTATGTATTCATGATTTTTCTCTTCTCCTTTAGCCCCAAATTTTATGTCCTTAAAGTTTATGCTAGGCAGTTTAAAGGTCATGCAGCCATCACAATTTTTAAAGAGGGAAATACCCTGCAGGTTTAATTTTGGTTTTGACAGTGGAATCCAAAATTTCTCTAAGATTCATAAAAATAAATTACTATCAGTAAACTTTATAGTTATTAATATTTGAATGTCTACTAGAATATACTTCTGTTTTTGACTAAAAATGGCAATTTTATGCAGTTGAAAATCAGTCACTCACGACATTCCAGTACCACATTTACTTTGAAAGAAGTCCAGGGTTCATATTTTAAGCTTGCAATACATTTATATTTATGTGTGTCTTTTCTGAGATCTATAAACTGAAGATAGACGTGTTTCATAGTAAAGAAAATAGAAGTCCTGTATATGATGGAGGAATTGTGGGCTGAAATCTGATCAGCAACATCATATTCGAGGTTCGACTAGATTGTAATGTTGTTACATTTTGGTTTTAAAAATTGAGTCTACAAGCTGATTCAATCTTTTTTATGCTCAAGGAAACTTCACTTTATGATTCATTGTTTTGGAAGAGAAGTATTAAAAGGTTTGTAGTGCACATAAAATAGAGGAAAATTTAAAAGCAGAAATTGTTTTTTTCTTTGTTTTTCTCCCAGTATACATGCTATGCAAAGTTATCAGCTTTCAGGTGGAATAGTTGGAATTTATTCTTCTTTTGTGTAGTTTCAATCAAACAAAATTTGTCAAGTGGAATCTTGATGTTATTATTAAATAGCATCATTATATTTTCTTTCTTACTTCATAAGTTTTATCTTCTGCCTCAACCACTTGTAAAAAAATATTGCGGGAAAAGATATGATTTTTTTTTCAATATTATTTTCCCTTTTAGTGGTAGTGGGATATATTAGGGCTCAAGGGGTAGTTAGTTTGTTTGTTTTTGTTTGGAGGGGCCAGGTACTGGAATTTTTCTTTTAAATGGAAAGAAAATAACACTTTAAAAAGGCTACAGATCCCCGAGATGCTTTTATTAGTAGTAGTTCACTCTAAATTTGTAAACAAGAGACTGTAGCAACAGCCATTTGTCTTTTCCTTTAAATAAATCAGGCTTGCCAAGCTTGGCTTTTACTGCTTAAAAGTGTGGAAGTATTTAATGTTCACTTAAAATTTGCTTCAGGCAGCTTCTGTGAGTTTATCTGCTCATGTAAAGAACAACAGAGCATTTCAAATAAGCAGTGTAGCTGAAGTGTTTGATACAGAAAGGTTTCAGCTATATGTATCTGTATATATCTTTGGTTTCCCCTGAAGCTTCCATCAGATAAGTAATGTTTGGGATAAAGCTAGATGGAAGAATAATAAAAACTGAAAAAAATACTGTTTAAATTTTTGATCAAACACAGTTATATTTGCTTCTTAAAGGTTTTATTAACTCTGATTTTCTTTGAAATTAGGAAAAAATTATTCTGTGATAATATTCTCCCAACAGCTGTTTGATTATATGTCTATTCTTTGGTATTATTAAGGAATATTTTGTAACTCAATTGTTCTAAAATATTTTTCCTTCTTTTATACCTCAAAATTTTACAAGAAAAAGAGCATTCAGATTAATGAAAAATATTTCAATTGGCTGCCAGTCTCTTCTTAGCACTGGTGGGTTCCAAATTATGAAAATGGTTTACTAACAGATTTATCTGGAATACTGTCAGTCTGATGAAGGCTGAACAGAATACAGCTGCAGGCACAAACAGCCAATTACCTGAGCAGCCCTTTTCCACCATTATTTTCAATTTGAGCTGGAAACCTTGGCCCTCATAACTCATAACCCATCACCCTGACTCTTCAGTTATGCTGACCTGAGGGTAGAAATCAAATCTCTGCTGAAAAGCTAAAGAAAATACAAAAATATTCATTCTGACTAGTATGTAATCCAGGAAAATTTTCTCACTCTTCTGAGACTTCATTTCTATGAACTTTTTGACCAAATTTATCAGGCTGATAGAGATTTGGTAAAGCTTTAGCGAGTGCCATTAAAATCCATATCCATTGAAATTAAAATTACTTTCTCTTCTTGCACAGAACGTGAATGCAAAGTTGGTAATAAAAGTGCCTTCTATTAAGGAAGATTGCTTATGTCAAAAATGTGCACTTCAATCTGACTGCCTTTGAGCTTATTAGGTTTTGTCAAACTTGAATATATTGGAAGCTAAGGGAAAAAAATGAATTTTAAAATGAAGCCCAACAGTGAGATAGTGTATAAAAAAATGGTATCTGAGATGAGCCTGCACAAAAGTTGTGTGTTCCAGAACCAAATAAGAAACGGCTTAAGGTTAGAAAATGATTTGAAGGAAAATGGTTGTGTTGAATATGGTAGACTTGACATTAACTTCAGTGATTTCACATTATTAATATCTGCTACCTGAATCATGCTTTTTCATAGGTGACATAGCGGATCTTGGAAGCAAAGGAACACAGATATCAAGTCAGAAATAACTTCTCAGTCTGTTTTTTTTTCCACTTGCTGTTTTGGGTCATATCCTGTAGTCAGTAGTACAAAACACACAGATGAATTTCAGGACATCTGTAACCAATAAATGCAAATATTTCAAGAAGGACATGATTTGTCAGTTCACCCTGGAGTGTCAGTGACCAAATACTTCTTTAAGTTAGACTTCATATCAACCAGAGGCTCTGTAGAAGGGATGATGGCAAATGAGTATTACAGATAATACCAGCTTGAAATTTCAGAGTGCTAAATACCATAAGCAAAAGAGCTCTGTTTTGATCAGCCAGATTGAGTTGTCCCAGGTGGAGTGTGTGAATGGGATTACAGCACAGAAATCTTCCCCATCCAAATCCATATTTTATCTGGTGGGACAACATAGATTTTGAAAGTACTTTGGATTTTATGACTGCTAAAGGAAGAATTTGCAATGACTTTTTAAAGTATTAGTTCAGATACCTTTTCTTCTCTTTTTTCTCTGTTTCACTTAACTTCCTCTATGCTCTGCTCCTTGTGGAAGTAGAAGTGTCAGTACCAAGACAACTGTCTCCAACAAATTCCAGGTAAAAGCAATCTGGTTTACTGGCATTTTCCATATTACTGATGAAGAAACTTAAATTTTTTTTTCTGCCCAACTAGTTTGAGGTTGTCATTTTCCTATTGTAAGTTCAGAATGGTCAATAATCTGAAGATGTTATCAGTCATTGTTTCTGAGAGGAAAAGTTTGCTGAGGCTCAGCAGAGGCTTCATTTCATCTTTTAGAAATGGGGAGATAGTAACAGCTGAACTAATGCTGACTTCTCTTTTGGAAGGAAGGTAATCAAATAAACATCTTTTATGCCACTGAAATGGGTAACTTAGGGTTGTCTGTAGATCTTGCTGAGAGGCAAGGGGTTTATCACAGAATAGCTTGGAAGGGACCTTAAAGACCACCTAGCTCCTACCTCCCTTCTGTGAACAAGGACACCTTCCACTAGACAAGCTTGTTCAGACCCCCATCCAACCTGGCCTTGAACACTTTCAAGGATGGGGCATTCACAGCTTCTCTGGGCAACTCGTTTCAATTGCTTAACCCTGTCATAGAGAGAATTTTTTCTTAATATCTAATCTAAATCTACTCTAGGTAGAAACCATTCCCTTTTGTCATGTCGCTACATGTCCTTGTAAATAGTCCCTCTGCATCTTTCTTGTAGGCTTCCTTCAGGTACTGGAAGGCTACAATTTCTTCACCTAAAGCCTTCTCTTTTCCAGGCTGAACAAACCCATTTCTCAGCTCTTCCTCCTAGGATAGGTGCTCCATTGCTCTGATCAACTTGGTGACTTCCTTTGGATTTGCTCCAACAGGTCCATGTCCCTTGTGCTGGAGACGCCGGAGTTGCATGCAGCACTCCAGGTAGGGTCTCACCAAAGCAGAGTAGAGGGGCAGAATCCCCTCCCTTGACACTGCTTTCATGCAGCCCAGTGCACACGTGGCTTTTGGGGCTGCAAGTGTCTATTGCTGGGTCATATCCACCCTCGCATCCACCGGCACCCCCAAGTCCTTCCTGTCAGGGCTGCTCTTGATCTTTTCATCCCTCATTCTCCACTGACACTGAGGGTTGCCCTGACCCAGGTGCATCACCTTTCTCTTGGTCTTGTTAAACCTCATGAAATTCTCATGGGCCCACTTCCAGAGCTTGTTCAAGTATATGCTGACAATGTCTGTAGCTGGGGAAGATGGCTCCTGTTTCTCAGTCCCCAGATAAAGACATAATGGGTAATTTCCTTAGTTCTCTAACAATTTTTGAAGGGTTTTGTGGTTCAAAAAACTCCCAAAGACTACCAACACCACCCCCATCCCCAGAAAAAGAAGAAAATTGTACTGTTTTGAGGGAGTAGATTTGGGAAGTAAACAACAGCAGGAACAGATATAAGCAAGCAGAATGCTTTACCTATTATACCATGAAGAACATGAAATTTCATCCATTAAAATAAAAAAAAAATCATGTGACTGTTGTCTCCTTCTCTGGGGTAGAAAGTATTTATATCTGTGTATGTACACACAGTAGACATTCTAAAACAAAACAAAAAAATAACCTTCTTGAAAGCCAAAATCTTCTTAGAAAACTGAGAAGTGGAAAAAAATTCAGGAAAGCTCAGTTAAAAAACCAAAATTAGACATTTCAAAATTTATCTTGGTTCATCAGGTCAATAACACATTTGCATAGGTTGAGAAATATACGCAAAATAAAAAGTAGGGGTTTTTGTGAATCTTTTGGTTCTTCAAGTAAATGTGAATGGGATACTTAAATACATATTTCATTTGCTGGTGGAACTCACTCATATTTTAAAGTATTATGACTTGCATTGAAAATCACTGATTCACATCTTCTGTATTTTAGAATTCTGTTAATTCCAGAGCATGACTTGCTGAGTTAAAGTTTGTGTTTGATACTACTGTTCTTGGAAACTGTTTTTCATATTACACTCATACTCAGCTTATGGAGAACTTGTTTTTTATACCAGATGGTTAATAATATTTCTTTATATGAGCCATCAAATAAGTGCATTTGAATGGACTTTGTAAACAGACTTCTTAAATTTCATTTAAAAAATACTGTGTCTGTGTTATAAGAGATGTAACGTCCCATTATTATGTCATTTGTTCACAGTGGAATTTATATTGATTCACCTGTGGGAGTTGAAATGTAGCCATAACATGCAGTGGAAAATGTCTTCAGATTGGCAAAGTATGAAGGAGGAGATCTGTGAGATAATGAGGCTCTTCAAGTGGCTTTTGACAAACAGAGGTGTGTGAAAATTAATAAGCATAGTGTTCACGTTCCAAGAAGGCCTGGAAATCATCTGTAATACACTTTCTTTTTCTCTGAGAAACCACTTCATACTGTGTTTTGCTTATTTATGGTTATAATAATTAATATTTATATATAGCATGGGTAAAACAAACAGACTTTTTCAACTCCTCTGGCATGGGATTGATTCGCCCTAAAATAGAATTGATTCCATATAGAGAAATTCTTATATTTCTGGCAGGGCTTCTATATTCTCAGAATGCTATAGATGTGTATGAACTGGATAAAAATAGTAACTGTATATATAGTTTTTACCACCTAGGTCCTTTGAGCATCTCCCAGAGATAAAAAGCATTTGTCACATTTTTGAAGGGGTTTTCATTGACAAAGGCTTCAATCATGCAGAAAGCTGTTTTCAGATTTCCATAAAACAAAGCGGACATCATTTACATGATAAATTGCTCCTAGACAACAATCTTAGTTGACTACCCAAGTGCTGCCCAGTGATTCTGTTATCACTGATTTGTCCTTCAGTTTTCAGCAGAATGAAAATGAAGGACTTGTCACTAATTGCTCCAGGAAAAATTATGCCAGGAAAACAGAGAAAAATTGTTCATACTGAAAGGAAAAAAAAATATATTCTGAGCCATTAGAGTTGAGTATAAATCATATCATATGCAATAATGAAGCATTATTAATGGCCATACTGTCCTATAAAGAGTCTGAGGGTGATATTTTGTAGTAAAATTACTTCTTGAAAGGTCCAACACTTTTTTTAAAAGCACAAAGCCATCTACTTCTAAATATTGTTGAAAATTATGTGTCTTCCAACAAAAAGTATTAATCTGTGCTATTTTAATCAGTACAAGAAAACAAAATTTAAACATATAAATATATTCTGGACTCCTGTTATTACCAAATTTTATTCTGATAAAGCTATCTACTTTCTGATCTATTTTTAATTCTAAATTATCAAAATGCAAAGCAAGATGCTAATGGATTCTTTAAGTAGTATCAGGCTGAACTACTAGTCTGCCCTGAGTACTCTGTTTTATCTATTCCCAGCCAGACTGACAGTTCAAAATATGAAGTTTCTAACCAAAGGAGAAAACATGACCTCAACAGGGAGTTCAAGCATTCTCCTCTTAAGGATGCTGTTTGGGTTTTTTGTTTGGTTTTTTTTTTCAAAACTCCTTTGGAATAAGATTAAAGAAGCTGTGACACTGATGTAGACACATTTAGCTATTTATTTTAGACATGAAATATTTTCCCTGTAAGCAAATATTATCTATAATGTTAGCTGTGCCTTTTGTTCTATGATTATCTGCTCTTAGACTTTCATCTTGCACCTTTTCATTGTTCTGGAGAGCACTTATTTTTGTCATTTTTTTTTAAAAAAAGAAAAAAGCTCCATTTTCTGCATTCCTATAATTTCTTTTTACTTTTGTAGTTTCTGTTAGTGTTGTAAGCATTCTTTCGAGGAAGAAATAGCATTAGGACAATAGGTTTGAAGAAGAGGAAATACTGCTTTTAACTTTGAGGTGACCAGTGTAATTTTGGTCTGTATAGTGTTGGTTTTAAATTAGACTTGGATTCTATTGCTGACCAAAAGATTGTAACTTGGATTCTATTGCTGACCAAAAGATTGTAAAATGGGATGATGTTGTGGTCTTGTCTTAAACAAACAAATGAACAAAAAAACATAACACCAGAAGGTGGAAAATAAATATGATGGAAGTGGAAGGAAGAACAAGAATAACAAAGAACATATGTAACTTTATTCTAAACAGCTGGTTCCAAGTCATCTACTAATATTCTTATCTATCCTATTGTGCAGCTAGTTCAGTTTATCTATCATGATGAAAATAGACCTTGAGAAGTAGTGCTTATAAGAGTAGCAAGATAAAGACATAGTGGATGTATATTTTTTTAATATATTATGGGATTCAGCAAGGTGTATTCTCAAACTGTGTGTGTTTAATGTTTTCCTGGGTTTGGGGGATTTTTTTGTTGTTGTTGATTTGGGAATTTTTTTGTGGTTTTTTTTGGTTGGTTGGTTGGTTGTTTTTTGTGGTTTTGGTTGGGTTTGGTTTGGGGTTTTTTTGAGACAAGAAAGCCAAGATCCCACTTCATTCTGTCTTCCTCTTACCATTATAAAAAATTCATAGGAGAGGAAACTTTTAGAGGTCAGGGAAAAGCCTCACTTCATGATAGATAGGACTATAATTTGATTGTGTGCTTGACCGGAGCTGTGCGATACATAATGAGGAGTGAACATTTACAGAGTCCAGATTATTTTTTTGGTTTTGTTTTTACCTTTGTAGGAGTTAGGGGACCTGAAAAATTTCTGCACCAATGTTCCTAAATCTATTGATATGATTTTGATTAAGCTATTTTACTTTTTTTTTTCTGTCATTTCACTTTGGTGCCATCATATTCCAAGGACATTTTTACTATCATGATTTAAAATGTCAGGCCCTATTTTCCTTTGTCTGTCACTCTTTTTGCTGTTCTCCTAAGTACTAAAGTGCTGGCTAGGTCTTCATCAAATTGCTCTACAATAGAAAGCTGAAGGATTTAGAAAATTCTGTGGGTTTGATTGTAGCTCTGCCATATATAAAAAACTTTTTCTGCGTGTGTGAAAATTTCCGGCATGATTTTTACTTGGTATAGTCCCTATTTGGGAATGGATCACTAGGACTGAAAGTTAGAATACCCTGAACTAAAGGTGTAAAAAGAGGAGGTTTAGAGGCAAATACACAAATTTATTTTAAAATAATAATAAAATAAAAGAAGCAGAAAGTTCTCTGAAGAAGTAGAATTCTCAGATTGTATAGATTTGTCATTTGTCAGCAATCTGGGTTGGTGACACTTAGACTGTCCTCTGTAAAGCACTTTTATGTAGTCTGAGGAGTTATTTTTCTCACAATTATGCAGCAGTGATGAAAAATTGAAATTACAAGGTCAACCCATTATCCAAGGAAATTTCACTTGAGTCTGGCTTCAAGGAGAATTGCCACTGTTCACTTGTATTTCACTGTTTATGGTATTCTTGGACATAAAATGAAGTTTGTTTCTTGTTCTTTTAATATTTTCTTTTGCTGTAAGGACAACTGAGTTTAGTATGCTGTTGGTATTAAAATTGGAATGGAGAGGCAAAAAAAAAAGCTAGCTAAATAGAAGAATCATCTGGGATCATATAATTTATAGGTCTAAATTTTTTTTGCATCAAACAATCTGATAAATATAAATATTAGTAAATTAAAATAATCTATTCTTTTAGTGGGCATAGGAAACAGAATAAACACATGATTTTAAATTTGCCTTCCCTTCAGAACAAGGAGCAAAACAGGTTCAGTCTTCATGTTAAAGTTATTCTCCTTAATATCGTGGTAACAGCATTTGCCATGTAATTGCAAGATGTTCCTTCGCAAAATATTTGCAACCTTAACATGCATATAAACTACTGGATAGCAGCTGCCATATAAGAAGGAGAGAGAGGAAGGCTCTTTGATCATAAAAAGATATTCCCCTCTATGCAAATAAAACACCAGCTGAAAATGCATCTTAAAACTGAAATAGGATTATGATCTTAGTGCAAAGACAGTATCCTCTCAGGTGAATTAAATCTGATGGTGAGGCATTTGATTATACAAAAAAAATTAATTGTGTTGCAGCCTAAGATATACAGGATACTGCAAGGGGAAAACACTATGGCAATGGAAGATGATAAGAAACGCCCTTAAAAGAAACTTGGAAAGTATTTATTTTGTGGAAAATAAATTAAATTACTAGAGGGAAAATTATTAAATATTCACAGAATGAATGCAACAGCCACAACTAGCGAATATTCAAATTAACCATTTTTCAAGGTGTGTTAAATTTCATCCTGCATGTTAGGCTAGAAAGTTTTTATAAGAAGCTTTTTAGTGTTTTGGCTATTACACATTCTTTGAATTTTGTCATCTTAATTGTACATTTCCGCATCTTCTCTTTTGTTTCCACATTTGTCGTCAACACAAATACACATATTGGAGAAGATTGCTTAACTCTGTTATTTACTGTGGTGGCTTTAGAGAAAATTTCCTGTCCTTCAATTTTCAGAATATGTGGAAAACTTGCATTGGTGCTGCAGGGATATAGTGAGACAACGCCTACTTCTGTGTTGTATTTTTTTTTGTTTTGCTTTGGGGTTTTTTTGTTTGTTTGTTTGGGTTTTTTTTTTCACAACATAGAGTCAAGAGATAGGACTGCTTAGATTAAAACAAGTGAAAAATCAAAACTCCAAAACTGTAAAGGGCTGTCTATTTCACTTACTGAAAATGAGGCCATACAATTTCTCTGCCAGTAGTGCTAATTTCACTAATGAAAATAAGATTTGCTATAACCTGTTTTCAAACATTCTGCACTGCTACATCTCAACAGCCTCTCAGTAATGTTTGTAGAAACTAATACTTCAGTGACACAAAACCTTTTCTTAAGTCCATGTTTCTCTGTTTCAGAAGAGCATTTTTTTTCCTCAGTCTCCCATTTTTCATTTCTTTCCCTTCCTTAGCAGCTAGTCATTTTGTAATTTAAGGAGGGTGTCATCTCATGTACATGCATCAAATGCTTCTGTCCTACCATCCATTTTAAATTATTTTATAGGGAAATTGTTGTAGCTGTTTTTCAATGATGTCATGATTTAACCCCAATTGGCAACTAAGCCCCACACAGCTACTTGCTCACTCTTCCATGGTGGAGTGGAGGAGAGAATGGGAAGGGTAAAATTAAGAAGACTTGTGGGTTGAGATAAGAACAGTTTAATAATTGTAATAAATTCATATAAAAATAAATCATTAAAAAATTGAAAATAAAATAAGAGGAATAGATGGAACCAAAACAAGTGATGTCAAGGCAATCGCTTACCATGGGTAAACAGTTACCTGGGAAATTTCCAAGCAAAAGTTGAAAACTGTCCAAATTACCCCTATTTTACCTTTTATTGCAGAGCATAACTTCATGTGGTATTTTTTCATGGGGTTTTTTGGTGGGTTGGTTTGGGTTTTTTCAGGCTATGAGGAAAGCTTTGATACCTATATGTACCTACATATCTATGTATATCTATATCTATGTATATCTTTTACAAGCAGTACTGTAAGATAGCAACAGCCAGAGACACATCCTTGTAGCATCCAAAATTCCTTTATAATGGCCTGCATTCTCTGCCCTTCTCCAGCAAAGCTCTAAGTGATTCTGTTTGTCTGCCATGTAAGCAGACTAGAATAATTGTCAGTTTTCTCTGGCACATAAGCAGAATACACCTATCATTCAAGTACAATTTTAAAAAATAAAAACTTTATACTATCTCATTAATCCACTCTCTTAAACTTTTCCAGTGCTAGAAAAGTAGAAGCGCAAAGCAATTTGAAGCAAAGGAACCACTATAAATAAGAAAGGACAAAAGGCATAAGGCCTTGTCTAAGCTAAATGATGAGTTTCAGTTGTCTGGAGGTGATTTTTCTCCACTCATTACCATTCTAACCATCTGCACAGATGGCCTCTGAAATCTACATAAAGGCAAGAGTTTAAAGGTTAGGAAATAATGAAAAGATGATGCCTACAGTCTAGTGAAATTATAGCTTTTTGCTGTTGAGGAAAATGCATACAATCAGAAATCCAGAAATTACAAGAATATGTTTAAATAACTGTTTTAAGTAACACTAAAGGGAAGAAAATTAGAGAAGATCACATGAAGGTTATAGAAAATTATGTCTATTAGCATCACTTGTGGTTATAGCACTAAGCAAACTGTTCTTATTAACAGTTTTTCTAACAGTCCTTCCACTGTGAAATCTAATGCTACGCTTCCTTTCATCTTCTTCTTCCTTGCATCCCACCTCTCCACTGCAAATAGGGAATGCATCTGGTCACACTTCCCATCTCCCTTCCTTTCTTCTACCTGGGTGATAGTAGCAGCCCTCTGGGATTCTTGGAAATGTGGCTGGTGAGCAAGATATTTTGCTGTTTACAATGACTAGCAAAGCTTGCAAGCATACAGAGAGCTTAATTAGTTTTTCTTTATCTGTATTTCAGTGTGTCTCAAAGTCTCTCAGTGCTGAAATATATGCTCTCTCACAGACACCAAGGAGGAGAGAGGAGCACATTGTGAATGAGCTCATTTTGAGCATCACCTTATGGTTTCAGCAGCTCGGTTGGCTCTGTGCTTGGAGCAGTGGGAGATGTTTGGCAGCTCAGTTGTGTGATTTTTCTACACGCTCATCAGTTTGATCCAAATGGGTGAACAGCTGGGATCTCACCATCTTGAAGACAATTGCCTACTGGAATTCATTTCTCTGGCAGACATTATGCTGTAATCTTGCTGAATGGTGCTTTGCTATTTTCCTTTCTTTCCCTTTTGCCTAATGAAAAGAATATTGAAGTTCAACCAGAAGGTCTTTATTATCTCTGGTAATTCATGTTACAGTGAAAACAACTTTCAGAGAAGGCATGACAAATAAAATTTTTGTGGACATAGTTTAATGTTAGATTTTTTGCCTCTGAAACTATAAATAAGTCTTTTTTTCTTATTTGAAAAAATACCCAAACCATATCAATGAAGTTCAATATTTATATGCAGTAGACCCACAAATGGTCCCATTGAGATAGCTCCTAATTGTCTGTAGAAAGGATGACAGAAATTTTGATTCTTGCAAACGGAAGAGTATTAGGCTAATCGGGCAAAGATACTCTTGAAATATTCCTGGTTGGTTGTTTTGTGTGTTTGTGGGTTGGGGTTTTTGTGTTGTTTTTGTTTGTTTCTTTGTTTGTTTGTTTCTTTGTTTGTTTTTTTTTCTTGAGTGGTTGATTTTTTTTTAAGGCCATGAAATACTTAATAGAAGTTAGAGGATTTTTCCTCCAAAACACAAAGTGATAATATATTCTTGATTGAAGGATACGCATCTCACTTCCACCACGTAGCTTCAAAAATTTAAATGAAATTTCATATCTCAGTTTCTTCTTACTCTGTGTTTGATTGCCGGCATCAAATGATTTCACTTATTTTTCACAATTTTTCCACAAGAAATCTATGTTAATATTTTTCTCTTTTTGAAAAGAACACTAAAAATACTAAAGTCGCTGAAACTACTTATCATTTAAGGGAGAACCTTAACTGTTCAAGCATCCTGGTTCTTCATAGAGGAAGTAAATTCCTTCTTAGTTTTCATAGTGAAGAAGACTGAAGTAAAAGCAGGTGAAATGAATCATCTGTGTTTACGTAGCTAGAAAATACTAGATCCAATTTTACTTTTCGAAGTAATAGACAGATGTTAATTTTTTGGATGACTGCTGGTTATTTGTACTCAGCTGATCTGATTACCTAAATATTACACATTATAACCTTTTTGTGTAGTCATCTCTAGAGGAAAAGAAATTGTTTGTCTATGACTAATGACAAATTAGAACAAGAAGCACAATGACTTCCTGTTATAATTTTTCTGCTTAATTTAAGACTTTCTTCCTGGTGTGATGAAATATTGTTACTATGAGCCTCTTTGGACAACAGTAGTATATTTAATGTATTCTGAGTAGGGATTTAATTATGACTGCAACCTCAATTTTATTTCCCTGGGTAATACAGCTGAAGAGCATGAAGACTTTTGTGCCTCTTCAGCTTCCCCACAGGGTTCTGGTGGAGTCCTGGTCATTGGTGGTTTTCAAGACACAACTGGTCTTGATTTAAGAGAACTTTGTGGCTAGTGAGCTTAGTCAGCAGAGAAAGAATGGGTTAGAAAGGTGAGAACTTCCCTCCTCTCTTCCTCATAATAATTTTTAATCTTTGACATTACAGTAGATCCAAAAACATTCCATCTGAATTCTAAGGTGCCTCAGAACCGGAAGAGAGAGGCAGCATGTTAAGAGTGACCAGGGATGGACAAATGAACTAGTAGTGGAGGTTTACCTGGACACCTTGAGTGATGTCTAAGGAGGGGAAATCAACACAGGAAACAGATATCCCTGGAAAAAAAATCATTTAATCAGATATAAAAGATTACTTCACAAGCTGCTGCTGAAGTAGGCTGTATGGACACTGATGATTTTGTGACTATTTCTTCATGTTCTTTTGCCTTTGTTTTCAATGTGAACTTGTTAGCTGTATGAGAAAAATTGAGCAGTTTAATGTATGTAAGAAATACTTAAGTCTCTTTTTTCCCCAGAAAATTAGTTTGACCAGTTTTAGGAGAAGTTATTATATAGTTGGACATAATATTTCTATGCTGAGGAAAAAAAAAAAAAAGCTGGCAGAGATGTTGCATATGTATTCTCAGTCCAGCTAGGAATAACCTTTTCAATTAATAACTTTTTTTCTCTCAGCCTCTTCTCTGTTAGTCCAATCCAGAGTGCAATTCTCTGGAAATGTTAGCTTTCCAAGAGAAACAAACCATAAATATCTACAGTGCTGCTTGGAGCAAATATTTATTTCTATACAGGAGAGATGATGAGTATAGAGATTTTCTATTTCCATGTGTTTCTTCTTTAATTTTTTTAATTTAAATTCTTTTACTTCTCATGTTCAATCTTTTAATGTAAAATATATCTACATTTCTAGTGGTGAGAAAAGAAAGCTTTTTGGGTGTGTTGTTTTGGTTTATGTTTGGTTAGTTGGGGGTTTTTTTGGTTAGTTTTTTCTAAGAAAAGCTCTAACTTAAAAGCCTTAAATTAAATAAGAGGTAATGAACTGTATTTCTTGTTGTTCCAAAAGTTACTGTGATCCAATTAGATACCTAATGGAAATATGTAAACCTTTACTTGTTAAATCTAAATATACCAGAAATCAGATGTTTTATTTAGGTTTTGAGTAAAACTCCTCTTCCAGTGCGGCTCCTTTGGTAGGAAAAAAAAAAATCACACCTTTCTGTCAATGGAGTGGATCACATGGCAAATTAACTTTTCAGTCTTCTCATAAAGGAATTTAAGGGGAAATCTCACAAGCTGATTTGTGACAACCCTATACACACACACACACATCTATATATTATATATACTATATATATATATATCAGATTGAAAATCCTAAATGTAAACATCTTTAAATAAAGTGAATACAAATATTACAGAAATTGACAAACCATATGAATAAATGCTTAGCTGATGAATGAAAATCTATTTACAGCAAGCAGATGTGACAGTATTTCTGAAACAGTTCAAAAGACACACTTAGAGCTAAGTCTGTACTTTGGAGGAAAAAGCTCAATCTCAATTTAGACATAGCAAAACTATCAAAGAAATATATGTTTAAGTTGGTGTATCTGCTGGAAATTATGGTAATTTTGCTGGAGGTGTTCTACCTAATAGCATAGACACTGAAAAACTAGAATGGGATGAAAGAAATTTGACCTCACTTATTACACAAGGAGGCTTTCCTGCCTGGTGCGTGTATCATGCTACACATCTAGCTCAGGTCTTCCACCATTATTAACAAGCTCCTCTAAATGAAACACCTGATATTGTTAGTCCCCCATATGACTTTTCATTGGTTCTGGTAATAACATTAATTTTGTCTTCATTTACGATTGCTTGGAATTGCTCCTTTTTTATCTGCCCCAAATCTAAAACAAAATCCTAAAAAAATGCTAAGAGCAATTCTAAGAATTTAAGAAATGTTATATGAAATAACATAAGATCTATGAAACTGAGAAAAACGACAAGCTTAGATCTTTTCCTAGGAAAAGTCTGCGTTGAAATGCCATTATAATAGAGGCAGCTCCTGTGTTACCAGGTGACAAGATGCCATCCATGACTATGTAGAAACATCCAGAGCTGCTTCTGACTTTCACAGTTTGTCACATTTCTGGCAACCATAACATTCTGCTGTCAAGTATTTCTAGTTTTGTAACAGTGATTTTTGGTCTATGAGTAGAAATGTATACATGTAACTTTCAATTCCCTAGCTTAAATGAAGCATGAGATGTAGAAAATATCTTACTTTACCCAACATGCGATGAGCTTTTTATTATACTGCATTTTATTTTAATATTAAATGCTGGGAGGAAGAGGCCCTTTTCCAAAGCAAGAGCTTTGAAAATATATTTGATATAAGTAAATGTATTTTTAAGGAAAACTAAAAATATTTTTTTAAGGTTATAGGCTGGAAAAATGTTATTAGAACAAAAGTTAAACTGGCAGTGTTGTAATTTTTGAGGTTGTATCTGCATCTTAAATGTGATAAAAAGGTGCCTGTTCTCTGCAGGTTGGAATTAATAAATAGTGTCTATGGAATGATTATTCCGTTGTATAATAAAATGCAAAATCTGGCTGTGTTGCATTAAGTCAGCCAAACACTTATGTAACTATTACCCTGAAAAAAACAACCCAAAGTAGCTGGACAAAGTGTTTGAGATGAGCCAGGACCTTGGAATAGGCAGTGTGGTACTTACTGACTGGGCAGAAGCCTCAGGCACGGGGAAAAACTGTTCAGTTCAAATAGGTCAAACCAAAATCAGGAGTAAAGCGGATTATGAATTTATTGATGACTAATCAGCAACTGGCAATTGGTGATTTATACATTAAGAATCATTAGCAGCAGCAAGTAAACTAAAATATTAGGCACTTGTAAACTGTTAATAGAACTGAAAATTTCTAACCACTGATCTACAAGTCCTACTATTCTCTATGCACAGCGATATACACACTCTTCCTGCTCTCAGCCTCTGAGGTTACCAGCACCCACCCCTACTCTTGGAGAAACCTTGGGAAAGAGGGATAAAGATCTCAGAAGAGTGGACCAGACTCTCTTTTCATTAAGTCTGGATTTGGAGTGGGATAAAAGCTAGGACCATGCCTAGCTTGAAAATAAAACATATTTTTTCCACTGAGTATTGGAAATACCCAATGTGATGGGTACTTCGTGGTGTGGTTGTTAGGAAACGCTGCAGCTCTGGTATAGACACTGCTCATTGTCCTGTGCTTGGACACACAAAAAAGGCTAGTTTTGTGGGGAAAAAAATAGTTCAAACAATTGGCCATTGCAATATCAAGTCAGCTTGCTACAAAACAGTTTTGAATCATTTGCTTCAAGCTGCAGGGGAGTAATTCCTTGAAAACGATTTACAGTACATTGACAGACTGCATATGTGACATTTTTCAGAAACAGAGATGACAAGCAGTGGCAGCTGATCTCCACATGACTATAAACTGTTCTCAAAGGTCTGAACACTTAAGACTCTGTGCTTGCTATGCAAATGTCTCTGTGTGATTCACAGAATCAGGGTCTATTTCTAACAAGGAATTTGTGTTATATTTTTGCCTGAGGTTGATTTGCCCAACTCATTTGGAGTTGGTTTTTTTTCCCCATCCAGGTGTACTGGTGTCTTAGTTTGAGGGGAAAATCCAAAATGCTTACCCACAAACAGGGGAGGACAATTCCTCCACAATAATCACACCAC
>JAOXXN010000471.1:8290379-8301499 GCA_026770055.1 Myrmophylax atrothorax | reverse complement strand
ACATAATAGAGTATTGTAAAATGTTCTTTCAGTTGTCTAATTTTGCTTCTAAAATGCTGAAACTCAGATATTTTTGAATTAATCAACAATAAAAGCGTTGTTAGTATGAATTTAAAATGTGTTGGGACATGTCTGATTTTATGGTTTGGATTTATATTGTTGTTCAGTTAAATCTCCTTTAGTCAGTTGGGGTCCACTGAATGTGTACTTCACCTCAAAGTCATAATTCTCATGCCTTCTGCAATTCTGTTAGTTATTTTGTATGGCTTCAGAGTGACAGATTTAAGTCTTTTTATAGTTATTGAAGTTGAAATTTATCTTGATTCTCGTGTCTCATTTTTTAGTGGAATCTGCAACAGAAACAAAATTTTACATCTAGGAGAACTCTCGGGTTATATTTTTTCTGGTATATCAAATATAGTTTGATAAATTTTTGTAACATTTACAGCAGACAGATCTTATGAGAGGCTTTGCCTTCCTATAGGTACATTTCTGGTTAACACAGGAACTTTAGTTACAGTAATTTTTAATTTCTGACTGTGATTGTACCAGTGGTATTCAGATATTGACAATACTTATATGTTTGTTGACTACTGTTTACTCCTAAGTATACAGGTTTTGGTTGTCAACTTTTGGTTCTGGAGAAGTTATTCAACAGAGACTTTTGAGGAGTAAGTTACTCATTTTGCTTAACTAGTTATGAAAAAGAAAGTAAGTTCTTAATGGGCTTTCTGGTGTTTCTTTTCACTTGTGTTCATATAAATAGTAAGCTGCTTGTGCTCTCTTAAAGTACATTTTGTAAGTACTGGGTTTTCTAGCAGATTTTATAGTAATATTACTGGGTTTAGAATTTATAGGGAAACTTTAATTTGCTGAACGATCTTTTGAGTAAAATTGGGCTGGTTTTCTTTTACGTGCCACACTTGAGTGGGTACACACTTCTTTTGAAACTCACTGAAAGTATAATGAATATGAGTTGTGAATAATAATGAAACAAGGATGAAAGAAATTGGGGTTCTAAAGAAATTTATAAAAACCTGAGAACTTTGTCTAATGATCGCTGCATCTTTTCAGCTTTCCTTTTAAAATAACTCATTTCAAAGCATATGAAAGAAACACTGTGAAACTAAACACTTATCTGCAACTTTGCATGTATTTAGGAAACTGTAGATTTTATCAAGCATAAATGTAATGAGGTTTACAAGGCCCAAGAATCTTACAGAAGGAAATCACTTTCCTTTGTGAAACTAAAATCCCAGGTATGCAACACTTTTAGTCTGTGTATGAAAGGACATTGGTTTAGATCTCTGATTTGTGTCTATTATATCCTAAAATTTTCCATTTATTTATTCATTTATTCATTAATTCAGGTTTTGAAACCTGAAGTGAATAGCTTCAATCAAGTTCCTCGTGTAGTATTCTCAGCTGAGGGTATTGGAACTTCCACAGAAGGAACATGACTACTGATTATTTAATTTTAGAAACTGGGTTTTGAGCCCCAGCCACAACTATGACAAAATTTCTTAGAGAAACTGATTCATTTATTGTACTTCTAGGTGAAGCAGATTCATTATTTAGTTTGTTCAACAAAATAAACTGGTAGTGACAATTCTATGTGTACAGCCTGAATTACTAAAAAGAATAAAATTGTTTGAGGATAACTTAAAGTTTATAGTAATAGACAAGTTTAGTAAAATGGGTCAAGCTTTTTTACTGTTGCGTTTTGCAAAAACATCTGACTTTTTCAAGGTGCATACTTTGAAGTTCCTAAAGTAACAGACAGGGATACTCTCTTAAACAGCAATCAGTCACATTTTGCATATAAATACTTCAACCAGACATTTTATGCACACGTTTAATTAATAATAATTATTATTAATATTAAATCCTAATAGAAAGAAATTAATAGATTGGATTATTTGCTCAAGGGATGCATTTCTTTTTGAATAGGATAAAAGATATTAGTAAGTTAATATCTTCCCACTGTGGCAGAAAGTGAGTGAAAATTAATGAAGATAATAGGCTTTACTTAGATCATTCCATTATTGTCATAGCTTTACCTGCCCTGTTTTATGACTGCCTTATTGTCTGTAGTAGAATTATTATCTTAACTCTGCCTGAATTACTTTATAAAACAGATAAAAGGGATCAAATTACATAGATTAAGTATTTTTGCCTCTTGTTGCTTTTATTAATTGCTTATGCATGTTCGAGGTCTTTGCTGCTGGGGAGGGTTTTTTTTGGTTTTGGTTGGTTGGTTTGGGGTTTTTGTTTTGGTTTCTTTTTGTGTTTTTGTGGGGGTTTTATTTTGTTTTTTTGTTTGGTTTTTTTAAGTGCATTCTGGGTGCCTACACTCAAATGGAAGTTTCTATTTGAGGACTCTGCTGACTCTTCATTTTTTAATGGACCATGTGACTGTAGGGAAAACTTAAGATTCCAAAACAGAAATTCAAACTTTCTCCTTTCTTACTGGCTCCTCAGGGACACTCCTCTGAAGGTTACCAAGATTACCTGTCTTCACTAGGACATAGAATATGATAAGTAATTGTTCCCAGGAATATTCAAGGAGTCAACCAAAGATACCACTAGGTGGTGACAAGTTCAAGTTCTGATCTTAATAGCATGCACAGTTAACAGTGTTACTTGTAAATATGACAAATACTGCTGCTCTCATGAAACATCATCCTCAGACAAGAAGCTCAACCAAAAGGAGGAAAAACGTCTGAATTGTTCCAAGTGATTTATTTCTCACCATGTAACAGATAATGGAGGCATTTAGACAAAAAAAAATTAAAAATGCCTATGGGAAATGGTTTTGTGGGAAATATATTGTAGGAATTGAAAAAGCTTTTGAAACAGAAGATTCTTTGCTGTCTCTCTGGGATAGGTTGTTAAAGCTTTCTTATTGTTGCTCTTGTATTAGTTCAATAAAAATACAGTAATATCAACACATCTACCACATTTTTCTGTGTGACATAAAATGCTCCCTTAACACTCCAATCAAGTAGCATCACTGCATGCTGGTTGTAGCCAGGGCTTAGCTGGTGTTGCCAGCAAGCACATGTTTTTGTATTTAGCTTGCTAGGCATATTTGCTTTTCCTTCAGCTCTTCTCTGTATGGCATGCCAGCATTTCTTAGTTCCATCACATCCTTATGCTTGCTTTCAGTTTTCATTTCTTCTTGTGCCAAATTTTTTGCCAAATGTTCTGTTTCTTCTATGGATGTGTTTGCAGCAGGCTCCCTCTGAGTGTCTGTGTTTCATATTTGAACAGCTCATCAGCAGGCATATCAATTCTCTTGCTGGGAATTTGTTTTCTTCCTCAAAGAGATCTTTGCAGCTTGATGTTGACAGCTTTTGTCTTCCCCTGAGGCAAATTTTTTTAGGGTCTCTGGGTAGTCTGTCATCTGCTTTTGTAGAAATAAAAGGCAAACAACTATGCTAATTACTTCAAGTATGGTTTGCATGTAAAAATTGCTATAAGTGATGAAAACATTGCTTTGACCCTTTTTTCTGGACATAATCAGACTGTGTATGCATCTTTATACATTGGAAATATATATGCTTCTTTCAAAAAAATTATTAAAATTGTAATATGCATTGGGCTTTTGATTACTTTAAATCTCGCAACATCTGGTGCTTTGAAATACTCCTTTAACCAGGCTGAAAATAAAAATGTTTCTACTCGTGTTCCTTTCTCTTCCTCTGAACCTCCTATCAGATAAGTGACAAACGCAGACATGGGAGGGAGGGCGGATCCTTAGCACGCTGACAGCCCCGGATCACCCTCTGTTCGCAGATCAGCAGAGAAAGCTCCGTGACACGGCGCGAGCAGGACTGGGGGAAGCGCGAACAGAGTTTGCCTTCCTCACGACATTGGAGGAGGTGTTATGTGGCAGGTGGCAATGTAGCAGTCTTGCAGAGACCAGTCAGGAGTAATGGGCTGGAAAATCCAAGGTCACCAGTGCGGTATCTTCCTGGTGCTTACTATTGGTGTTGCATAAAGCAGTGGCTTAGATTATTTACAGCACAATTGGAAGGGGGGAAGGAAAAGGTGGAGGGGAGGACATGATGTAGGACAGAGTTCTTTTTTTTTCTTTTTTTTTTTTTGCAGAGACTCTGCTTTTTTAGGTAAGATTTATTTTATTAGTATTTTGAAGGCAGATGCTCATTTGATCTCTCATTTGATAGCTGGTCACTGTTACACATGGAAACTGTCACCCTTTGCTGAAGTCATGCAGGCTTTGGTGCTGGCTAATGTGCAATCCAGCCCAGCTTCTATTAAACTATTTAGAGCAGTATTTTTTTTTTCACCGCAACTTAAACTAAGAAGCAACTGCGTTTTTTGAACTGAGATTGAAAAGGATAACCAAGGTACAGGGGCAAAAAGTACCTCCCAGGGAAAGGTTGTTGACAACCAGCACTAGGTGGCCCTGCTTGAGAAGGGGATTTGGACTAAATGACATCCAAACATCCCATCAAACCTCAACCATTCTGTGAAGTTCAAAATCCCAAAGGATTGCAGGCATTTGGTTTTGGTTTTTGCTTTTTTTTCTTTTTTTTGACCCTGTCTTTTTCTTCCATTTGAGCACAGTGAGCTGCTTACTCTTAACTTTCTCCCACACTCTTGTGTAGGCTCAAATGTCACTGTAGGGTGATGTGTTAGTATGTTTCTGAAGACTGATGTACGAAGCCAGACAAAAAAGAGGGGAGTGATTTCTGCTGCAGAGCAGTGTTTTCGCATTTTCAATTTCAACAGCTAATTAAACAACATTTTCCAAATTTTACTTAACTGTAATGGAAGATATTTGCAAATTCTAGCGGTAGATTATATGAGTCACCATCCTATCTGTTCATAGCTCAGAGTATGTTTTTGTTTGGGAGGGGATTTTTTTTTGTTTTTCCTTTTTTTTTACAGCTTCATCAGATTTATGTCCTTATAGGAAGACTTGAAAACAAGGATGGATCTTGCAGTAGAGCTGTCAAACTAGTAGTTTCTAGTTTGCAAATGTGTGGATTTTGAGGGCCAAGGAGTACTGGTTTCAGACTAAATCTGAGAAATCACACATCTGAATTCTCTGACAAAAAAAGAACTTTTTGTCCCTTTAGGTTTTTAGTTGAAACTGATGTTCCTGTCAGCATCCCAGATGATACGAGTAATGAAACTGCCAACATTGTTAACTCCATTGGGCTAGCTGCCTGTTTCCCTCAAGGACTCAAGATGCAGGACAGCCCTGCTAGCAGACTCCCTGGGGCTATTGCCCTGCAGCTTCAGGGGTTCCTGGCTCTGAGGCAGACTAATAAATGACATCTAATTTAAGCCAAAAGGTGCAGCTGTCTCTGGCCCTTGGGCAGGTACATCAGGAATCCTGGTAAAAGGTCAAACAAAGCTGATGATGTCCAGTATAGTTAAAACATAATGTTTATGTATCAGCTTTTCTTTGAAGAAACTTGGCTTATATGAATATCCCTGACTAGTTCTACCTTTCAAATCAGGTCAGACATATCTGGTATGGACTGTGCAGCACAAGATGTGCAGTAGCTGTGTGTAGCCAAAGAGGTGATAAGATGCTCTAGCCTATCAAACAGGTATATTTTTACCTTTCAAATCAGATAATTCAGCCTGATAGATATCTGAAGCTCAAAGACCCTGTCTACCTTTTGAAGCTTATGCAATTGAAACGTCTTTTTCTAAATTTGAGAGATCTTTTTGTCTTGCCTTGAATTTTTATCATCTTCTACTATGACTCAGGGAGGGCAACATGAGCTCATTACATCATTCTATCTTTTACCTCTGTCTCTGTGATTTTCCTTATTCTCACCTGAATCTATGCACTCAGAAGTTGAGACAAAGTTGTCCCACAAACCATCTGTCTGGATCAAAGGATTCCATTCCTTTTTAAGCTTCATCCTCCCCCTGTATTATACAGCCTACCAGCCTCACCACTTCCTTTTTTTGACTGTAGCCCATTCATGTATTTTAGCCCCACATTCATCCTGTAGCCTTCATCATCTCTGTTATCCCGCCTTCATCATCTCTGTTATCCCACCTTTTCAGAATTCACTTGCTTATAACCTGTAAGTTTCCAGAAACAAACTACTACCAGCTACATTTTCCTGTTCTCCATTCTCCAGTACCTGAAAGCAGATTATTTTAAAAGGAATTCTTTAAAGAAATTGAGAATAATAGCTCCTCTGGAAGTTAGCACAGTCTTCTTGAGGAGGTTCAGAGTACTTCTGCTATTGAATTATGAAACACTGTGTGCAGTTCACCTGTGCTACCTGTGCGTTGTATTGGCTGAATGTGCCATTCAGCATAATCATGTATATCTAAAATTAAAAATAAAGAGTTTTATTTCTTTAGCAGAAAATTAGAGGACCTGAGACAGCTCATTTGGCATGGTAGCATTCCATTGAGCCAAAAGGTAATTTTCAGAGACTGTATCTTTGGTAAGTATTCCTGCAGCAGTGAGGTAGTGATTTTAATGTGCAGTGCTGCATTTTAATAGCCAATTGAGATGGCTATTAAGATATAGCATTGTACATTAACATCACTGCTGCACAGGCAGTGGCTGATGACTGCTCCTGAGATGACAGCTCTCTCTGCATTCTGCTTCATAGCAATGGTTTTCTTAGTACCTCCTCTGATCTACAGCAAGGAAAATAAAAATCATTAGCTAGTTAATATTTCACACTGTCTTGGGCATCCAGATCCTAGGGAGAGAGAGCAGGAGAGTAGAGATGTGGTGTTGAGTGCAGGGGGCTGCGAGGCAGAAGAGGAAAGAGTGTGAGAGAGAAAATCCCCCAGTGAAAGGATCATTTCCTGGTTTTTATCTAGCAGAATCACTTTTACTCAGGGAAAATGTGGTTTGCTAACCCTGTGACTTGGGATACAGCACTTAGGGGAGGAGTGTGTAACAGAAGTAGCTGTGTGTAGCTAAAGAGGTAGTAAGACACTGAAAATTCATGAGACCCTGAGAAACATGAGAAACTGTCAGGAAAATGGTACCACTGAAAAACAAGATATACTTGAACATTTATCAGAAGTGTTTAAGAAAACCAGTCAACTTTTAACCTTTGTACTTAGAAGAACCTAATGGGTGGCAAAGACCTAAGCAGTTACCTGCCATTTGACTAGGCATTGCCTTGGCTATAGTCTTCCTATATATTTTGCTCGCTGACAGTCTAAGCAGTTTCCAGGCATCTCACAACATTTACATTGCTGAGATTTCAAAACTCTATTTTCCAGTGAAAGAGCCTTTATTGCACCTGAACAGCCACCCTTATAAAAATGCAGAAATTACAGGAAAAGTGTCTGTGACATTGCAGGCTTACACCTGTCTGACAACAGTTGTGGAATAACTTTCAGAACTAGGGGGGGGGGTTGGTGGTGTGGGGAACGAAAAACAATCATTATGACAACCTTATCTGCCCTAACTTTCTGTCCACAGCACGTGTGGACTAAACCTACAGATAGCCTAGGATGGAGAAGGATGGAGAAGGATGCTGTTGCAAAATGTTGTTATAACAGAGGGAAAGATGTATTCAGAAACTCCCTTGAGTGGCCTAATTGTATCCTTTGATCTCTACATTTTCCTTAGGAATGAGCTACAACAATTATCTGTCTCAGGACTTAGCTGCTCAAAATTTGCTTGAAGCAGAGCTGTGGAGGCCACTGACTGAGATCAGTAGCTTTGTCTTTTAAACTCTGTTAAATAGAAATGTTTATGAATGTATTTCTGTTAGCAAACTTTTAAAAACAAGTTATAGAAACTTCCCAGGTAATTATGAACTGCTTCTTAGAAAGAAACTAGTATCTGAATTCTCATAATATTAATTCCAAAAATACATGAATTCTCAGCCTAAAACTTCAAACAATAAGTTTTGTTATTTTTTAATTTTTATTTGTTATTTTATTTGAGAGAAAATAATGTAAACCAGTGAAGATTTGGAATATTTTAAAATTATTCTAATATAATCATGTTGGCTTCAGGAATTTTTTTCCTTCTTACCAAGCAAAAAGAGATGGAACATTCACTTTCTTTGCTGTTTTCTGCATACTGTTGTTCCTCTGACTCAGAAGATCCAATTTGAATGTATGTTTGTTTTTCTTACATGCTATCTTTAAAACTCTGAGGAAATGGAGCAGCAGTTCATCATTTTCATGCTGCTATGCACCACTAGAGGCCATCATACACCTCCTTAAATTTCAGATAGTTATGCAAATTATTCTAGAGATAATGTGAATACAGGATGAATGTAAAAGTCTATATAACAGGGCATGGGAAAACTTCTTATTTGAGAGAAGGGTTTATCATAACTAATTAGTGTGAATATCATGTCTTTTATGGCTAATTCTAATCAATTCAGAGCACCTACATCCTCTTGCACATTCCTACATAACCATTGAGTAGATCATCCAGTATATGTAGTAACTCAACTCTGGAGATGGCAACTGTTCTGTGCAGTCTGCAGACGATCTACAGCAGCAGATACAATCAAACTTAGAACATAAAATGGGAATCATTTAGATAGATTTTTGTTATGATTAGAAATTATTTTTTTCCCCTTGATCTGTCCATCTGAATAATGGGATATCATTCTTGATCCCTCATAGATTACCTATTGGGATTCATTAAGGAGCTAACATTCAGTTACTATGTTAAGTAACAGACTGATACGTAAAAGAGACTTTATGTTATGCAGTGGTACTCCTTTGAACTGTGGAAAGAGATGATTGACTTTATTGGTGAGGAACTACAGGTAGCACAATTTTACTTGGAAAAAAATCAAATTACCATTCATCTTGTACAATCAGGAAGTGTACCAAAAGTAGTAACTCAAAAGGGTGGTAAATAGATTTTATTTTCCTTTTGAAGACTTGCTGTATGGTACCTTTCTTATGTAATAGATTACTAATATGTGAAAGCTTTACATATGTGATTGTGAAGTAAATAATCAGGAGTATTGATTTATCTGAACCATCTTGGTATGCAGTATTTTCTCATCAAAAATTTGAGAAAGAAGATCAAGATAAATAATAAATGTCAAATACTACTGCAGTATCTACAAACTACTTGTCTGATAATGCAAGCAGCAATCTGCATGCTCTACAGTGTATTCAAATATTTTTAAAACAAGTAAAATATGTAGCCAAAAAAAATTAAGTATAACAAAAGTGATACCATAAATGCATTTGTCATAACAGTTCATGCTGGTTTCTGGGTTTCTGGGTTGTTGGTTTTTTGGGGGTTTTTTGTTTGTTTGGGGTTTTTTGTTGCTTTTTTTTGGTTTGTTTTTTTCCTTGCCTTTTTTTTTTTTTTTTGGTGGCAGAGAGGAGGGAAGAGTTTAGAGTTTATTTCATAGCTCTTGGTGGTTTTATTAAAATTACTTTTGCTTTTGTGCTTCAAAATTATCATGAAAGAGTACTCCAAATCTTAACATATCCTGAGGTTAACAGCAAAACAGAAGTCATGCACAAGAAAGTACTAAGGATTTTTTTCCACTATATATTGGGAAAAAAAAAATTAAAAGCATGACTCTCTCTTGATCATGACTCTCCCTATAAAAGAAATAAAATTTGATATGCTGTTAATGAGACAAAAAGAAAAAAAAAGGGTAACAGACTAACACAACATCTCAACTCAGTATCCAGTAGCCTCTCAATGGATGAATAAGTGAATATTATTTATTCAATAAACTCACCCTGTGTAATGTCACTTTAAAAAGACAAGAAAAATCTTTTATATCTAGTATAATAGAGAAGGTAATTTTAGAAATAGTTTTCCTCAGAGGAAATGAAACAGTGTGCAATAGTCTTACTCTTTACCATATTATTTTTCAAACATGTAAGATATTCTTAAACAGGTTACTCAAACTGATATTAGCAAATGGATTGCACAATATATCATTTGGATTCACTTTCAGATCTCACTGCTATGAAAACATGTGACCTGCTTTGGAGTGCTTTAGAAACATGCTTTGGAATCCACATCAACAGGCTTGCTGAGAGGGCAGCTCTATAAACAAGGTCCACTTTCCACCCTGAGGACAAGCAACACCATAAGGAACAATAGGTGACTTTTAAAGAAATCTACTTGATTGCGCCTTGAATAATTTATATTGTTCCATTACCTGCTTTTCATGGGCATCCATGCAGTGCATCCTGGGTAGCCCAGACTGAATGGGAAAGAAAGTGTCGTGTGGACATCTGACTTGGTCATACTGTAAGAGTGCTAATGGAATACCTCCTTTCAGGCCTCTTCATCTTGGCCAAAATGGTGCATTTCTGGTCTGCAGGGCTTGTGCACAAAAACTGGCACATCCATGTTTCTTTCCACTGCATCAATTTATCAGTTTAATGTCTGTTAACTCCAAAAGGACTGAACCATGCTTCACTGTGTAGTGTAGACATGTGATGTTGAGGGTGTTGCTTTCCATCTTTGTGACTCGATTTCCCACCTGGGAGATGGTGATAACAATGGTAATGTGTCTCATTATTGTCTTGCCTATTTAAACTATAAGCTCTTCAGGGCAAGGACTGTCTCATACCATATGTCTTCACAGAGACTGGCAGAATGAGTCACTGATTGCATTTGGGGTCTCCTGGTGCCACAATAATTAAAAGATAGACAATAATATTAAAAAGGAAGAAAAGGGAGAAGGTAGTTCTGGTATCAAGAGGCTTTCAGATTTTCTGGTAGCAACCCAAAAGCAAGAGAAGTTTATTTCCAAGGAGAATCCTTGTTTTTTTCAACTTTCTCAACTCCAAATGTCATACTGGTTTTCAGAGAAGTGCAGTAGGGAAGTTTTGAAAGCAGAGTAATCCAGAAACTAATGGAGATCCTAAGTGGAAGAGAAGGATTAGTAGGCTGAGTTACTGCAAGTGTGTGGGTTGGAGAAGAGATCAATTTTTTTACTACGTGTGCACCTAGTAAATGAAAGCATTGCCTCCTTCCTCATTAGAGGATGAACAGATGTTTTTGAGAGTGGATGAGGTGTTTGTACTGATGAGTGCAGAAAGGCAAGCTGAAGTGAGAGGTGGAGGGACACAGGGTGTAGGACAAGGGGCACATCCTGTCCACGCAGTCAGTACCCAGCAAGCGGTGCCTTGCCTGGCAG
>JAOXXN010000471.1:8239042-8249119 GCA_026770055.1 Myrmophylax atrothorax | reverse complement strand
CTTTTTCTTACTTCTCAGTATGGGCTGAGGGGACTGAAGCTGAGAAAGCAAGAGAAGTTTTCATCAAAAATGTGCTTTTAGTATTGATTGCTGGTTTGTGTAATAGATGATGCTTTAGTGGGTGAAAGACTCCAGCTGATTCCCTTGTTCAGGGGCAAAGGTAATTAAGAGTAAAAGGTTTCTGCAAAGTTTCTATCTGTCTGTATATTGGACCCCAGGATTTGCTAATGCTTTCAGAGAAAACCACTTTATTTTTTTTTAGATAAGCACTGGAAGCATTTAATGAGCAACTGCATCATTTCTTCTTCAGGAGCTGAGAGAATTTGGAGAGGATTTTGTTTTCCTGTGGATATTAACACTTAAAGGTACTGGGAGGGAATGAGAGAAAAAAATTATAAAAGTTCTAATCTTTCCTCCATCTCTTGGTTGAAATTGTTCCACTTCAAGAAATAGATGTTAAATATATATTGTGTGATAAAAAGAATAACTTTTTTAAATTTGCAGCTCAGACAAAACAGGTCTCCAGTTAAATGTCTTCATTACAGAATGGATGAGACTCCCAGATTAGAGTTTCAGCCTTCTTCATAAAAGGCAGGAGATTCTCTTTGAATTTGACTGTCAGCATGATGTTTACATCAGGGTTTAGAGAATCTTAAACATTAGATCAAACCAAACACAAATTACCAATTAAAACATCTTTGTCCAGTAATCATAAATCCTAATTTGTTCATTAGGCTTTGTACTTGTATAGAATTTGTGTAAGAATGGATTAGTTGAAAACCATAGATTTACTCTGTCTAACCTCAGTTTGTCTCCAAAATGGATATAAATACATATTACACCTTGGCAATGGTACCTTCTTGGTTTTGCAGCAGGAGTACTGACATGATATTTGGAAACATAATTGTCTTTTCTATGAAGTAAAACATTCAAAAAAATAGGACAAAAAACAAATCAATATCTATTTTTATTTTTTAATTGAGGAATATTGAATGTATCATAAAATGTCTATAGTAATTTAGATTTTTCTTCATCAATGCTTATTATAAAATGATAGGCAAAATTAATTACTTACTAGAACTTACTAAACCAGTCCAGTTGTCAGAACTCTTATTAAACTGAATGCAAGTCTAGTGCTTTACTACTTACCTTTAGATAAGTATTTTTTTTTTAATAAGTAGTTCCTGAGTTTTAAAAAAAATATTCGAAGAAAGAATTCAGGTCTCTGTCACATTAAACTTGCAATCTGGGTTTAATCATGTCACTTATCCTTGAAATGTCTCTAAAATAAGATTTTTTTTTTCCTAATCTTACTCATCTTCCTGTTTTCCATTATGATTTTCTTATAAGAACTGGTGTGGGGAAAAACAGCTGAAATGTGATATTTTCTGTAGACTTTCTCAGGGAATATTTTTATTTTGAATTTCATAATTCTCTGATTTACTATTAAAGTTTTCAAAGGGATTGAATATCTAGGAATGATAGCAGTTCTGTTCAAGTGTAATACCTAAATTGCCAGGTCTTTATTCAAGGACTAAAAATTAATTTCCCAAGACTCTGGAAAACTTTGTCTATTTAAAAATACCACTTTACAGAAACCTAACTGGGAATGCATGGCAATTTCTTTCAAAACATCTAAGCTTTGTGTTTGTGTATGATTTGATATGCTAGGTTCAGTGACTACTGTATTGGCCCAATTTATTTAATTTAGTAAGTTCCATAGCTGTTCAACATGATTTAGTTTAATATCGATATGCTGTTCAGATGGTAAGGTTCATTCAGTCTGTGATGTATTTGATGCAGGAGGTGCAGTGATTTTGATTCAATATATTAAGTATCTGATTAGATAGGTTATGTATCTGATTTGGAATACTGCAGATTTAGTAGACTGTGCTTTTTTTTTCTGTGTAACCTGCAGTAAATTCTTAATTTATTTAGTCCAGTATGTGATATATTTGCAATATATGTAGTTGTTGTTAATGCATTTATGGGAGTCTTTAATTCATCTGCAATATTTCTCAATTTTGAATAAATGGTATCTCATATGTATCCTCAGAGGTTAGCAGGCAACTTTAAATCATAATGTGAAGAATACTGAGTAAGCTCATTTGTAGTGAATATTACTGGATGCAACTGGGGTTTATAAATGTTGCTGTTTGTGAAACATCTTGAATTCCAAATGGCCTACACAGAGCCACAGCACTATACTTCAGACTGCATGTTCTAAAATTATTGGCTAGATAAAAATAATCTATTAGAGACCCTTGACAGCAATACTGTAACATTTTTGGAAGACGTACTTGCAGCATTTCTTTTATATCGCCAAGAAAATATAGTAGAGACAATAAACACAATAAAACTCAGAAAAGCCAGGTAAAGATCTAGCCGTGCTGCTTGCTGGGAATCCTTAATTCTGTAAACTGAATTCTGAAATTGTATGACTCAATTTAATATCTTCATACGGTTTATAAGGTAAGGCCTAAAATTAATGTTTGACCTCTTCCTCTCTAATAAGCCAAACAAAAGATGTTTCAGATTTCAAAGCTGTAATATTGACATTGATTTTGCAGATGATAATAGAAAAAGTCAAATAAAGCAAATAAACAAAACCATTATAGAAATATTTATGTTTTTAAGGAAAGTGTTTGCCTCTCAGATAAGCTGAACTCTTAATGATACAAAAAAGTCTGCATGACATATTTTACAGAAGAGCCAACCAGAAAAATCAGTGATAAGTTCACTAAGAATTCAACCCTTAAGTTACAGAATGAAGAAGGAAAAAAAGATCACCTGACACCTGATGATAAAGTAAGGGGAAAAATGCAATATTTGATTCTGAGATGGGATTATCTTATGGATTTTATCCTATGTATTTTTCAGGGCAATTTGTGAAATTATTTTCTTAATTGCATTGAAACAGCCAAACAGATTGAGATAACTGTAATATAATTTTTCCATATGACAAAATGCCTATAGTTTCACTGTTATAAAAATATTTAATTAGATGTCAAGGTGAAAAATTACATAGGTGCTTACTTTTTTCAAGGAAATTTTTTTAATAAAGCTAAATTTAATGCTTAAAACCAATGTAGTGATTCAAAACCAGGGTTCCATATTTCCTTTTACATTTGTCAAAAAATGTGTTATATTTTACTGTTTCTTACTGCGTAGAAGGAAAAAAATCCAAACACTTTCAATCTTACAAGTTTTTTATTTCTTATGAGGAACAATTTAATCACTTAAAGATTTAATCTGCTTTTCCCCCTGAAAATATCCAGTTGTCTCCGTCAATTGCTGTGTATTGCACTCCATGTCTTGATGCAACTTATGAAAGTAGGAAACATGGTTGTATCTTATAAAATGTAAAAGAACCCTACCTAGACCCCAAGTCAGTTGATGGGATACTGAAGTGATTTTAGTGTGTCAAGTACACATTATTTTTCCATCTACATTTCATGCCAAGATAGAAAAACAGATAGGTAGCAGATAATTAACTCTACTTCACAACTAATAGATGCATTCTTAATTGAACTGTGACAGATGATCACTACTTTCTATTTTACTTCATAATTTTACAATAGTGGTACAATGCTTACATGTTTGCAATGACAAAAAATGTGTCAAGTAGTTTAGATATTGGGTGGCTTGTAGTGAAGATACTTAATACTAACTAGGACTTAAAAAAAATTGGGGTAGAGGGAGACATGAGTGAAAAGAAAGTCTCCCTTCACTTCATCCAGTCTAACTGGACTGCTCCAAGAAAATGTTTCATTGTATCTTTGTCATCCAAAATTGACAAAATTTCACTGTATTGAAAATGCAGTTTAAAAGAGGTTTGGCCCATATTTGTGTGTCTGTGCTCACCATCTACCAGTGGGACAGTCAGACACCGGTATTGATCACCTGTGTCTGAATCTCACTCTGCTGCCTCACACGTTACTTACGCTGTTTTAATGCAATATTCATTTAAGGTGCACTTTTCCCACACCTGCCTGTAATAGCTGAAAAAAGGCTGCTGAGGATTCTCTCTTATAATGAAAAGTTTAAATTATCCCCCTTCTCCTCCATGTATTTCTGCAGAGCAAAAGATGTACCTTTAGCCATGAGTACTTTAAGTAATCCCAATTTTGTGAGTCAGCCTCGAGGGAGCCATGACTGCTGATGCAATTTAACTCAGTGTTAAGACTAATTTAAAGATAGGTGTGCTGAAAAAACTTGCCAGAATGTCTCTGTCTGTCAGAGATCTGATGAATTATCTCTGGCCAACATGGAGCTGCTGGCAGAAGTTAAATTCAGATGTAGTTAAAGAAGACAACTGAAGAATCCAGGCTGACTTTCTCTGGTAAGACTTTACAAGTCACAGGAGAACTAGAATAACTGTTTATAAAAAATAATAAGTCTGCTGATAGGTGTTAACTCCATAGTAAGTGTGGCAGTTCTCTCGTCTAGTGACTGACATCCAAAAATTGCTGTCAAATTCTAAGATACTTGCCCAAGATCCTCTTAGAGTCAACAGGGAGAAACAGGCACCATCAGGTTCTAAATATTTAGGATGACTAACTCACTGTTAAACCTTCAACCATACATGAGAAGAAATTCATCTTGGTAACATTCTACTAGCAGTCCATTTCAGAATTGGAGTATTGATAATTAGTTACAAGTGCAGAGAAGGCCTAATTTCAACTAGTTCACAGCACAAAGACTGACATTTTTATTGTTAAACATCATCCAAAATAATCAAAATCATGCTCAATTTTGTACTTTGAGGATTTTATTATGAATATTGAAACAAATCTTGTCACACATGTCAGTTGAATAACTTCTGTCACGAGTACAATGCTATAAATTCCTTCAGATTCTAAGAATTTTTGCAAAGACCTCAGCAGCAAGTCAGTTTATTATTTACAGAAGACTCTGGAAGAGATTTTTTTTCTGTGTTTCATTTTTATTTGCATTGTAAAAACACTCTACTTCCACTGTTCATTCCTAGCAATTTGAGTTAAGAAGAGGTTTTTTGGCTGGGCAGATTCTGTTGGACACTGAATGCAAAAATGATAACTTCTTGTTACTGCTCATATCACAATCAGGTATTGTTTCCTTACCAGATTCAAAATTAATATAAAATCAATGTTAGCAACAATCAAAATAAGATTTCATATAATATTTATGTAAAGGTATCAAGTACAATTTGGATTTATTTTGTTTTAAATATACCTTACTAATTTTTCATGAGCGGTAATTTGAGAACTCCAAGCTTCTGATAATTTCATTAACGGAAATATCTGAAATTCAGCTCCAATGCACTTGCTGAACTAAAATGTACTTGAGGTTATTTCTGCTCAATCTCTTTACATCCCATATGAAGCCTATTTGAACTCAAGAATACCAGAAGTTGCTCTGTTGGTTTGCTTATGCTTTTCAACAGCTGCCCTCCAAGTTCACAGAAAACCCCATCTAACAAGAAATCCAACGCTACTTCTCAAAGACTTGGAAAAGTCTTACATGGATTCCACAGATCTATTCAAATAAATGGTAAATTAGTAACTTTCAAAGTATTAGCAGAGTGTGCTTAAATTTATAATCAGCTTAATTCAGAATTCTATCAGCTACTTTTATTTTAAGAGCCTGGTAAATTAAGCAAGCATATTTTGTTATTATTTTTTCAAATTTATGTGATGCTATCTTTCAACAATGGTGTAGATACAGTTTTTAGTTATTACCTGCCACCAGTAATGACAGTGTTTAATGTTTATCCTCTCCAGGCTATGATCCCTTCTGACTTTGTAGAGCCATGGTTATAATGTCATTGAAAATCCAAGTACTTACACAGATGACTGCAATTAATGTTAAAGGGAACTGGGGATTTATATGTGCCACTGCCATTATCACTAATGGAAATTTCACATGTAAATTGCCATGCATGGAAATAACACGCTGCTTAGTACGCTTTATCTAAAAGTCTTCTGTGCCAGCAGTCAATTTAAATCATAAATTCAGTCCTCTAACACCATGGCAAATATTTCTTTCTAAAACACCAGGTTACTGATTTTGATGTTAAGAATTATCTTTGTACTATTTAAATTATTGAAAATTAAAGGCTAGCATATGCTGCCTGTGACATCAGATTTCCTTGATTTCTTGAGATCATAGTCAAATGAAGCCTCAATCACAACACTGAAAATTCAACTCTGCCACAGCCTCCTTGGTGTGCCTGCTCACAACAAAGTTGCTTCCTGTGAGTGATGGGTGTCAAGAATGGCTGAGCTTCAAAAGATAATTGCTAACCCACTGGCACCAAAATGAGTCCTTGCAGTGGTACATTTCTGGGACATCGTGGAAAGCTGCTCATGAGGAAAAAGCCAACCCCACTGATTTGAGGGTATGAAGCAGTAAAATCTTACCTGGGACGTTATTCCTTCCTCTGGAAGTAATGTAGGCAATAAAAGGTAAAGACACCAAGTTATAATGAGCAATACACTTAACTGTCTGGAAAAAATGCAACTGTCCTTGCAGCTGTGAAGAGTACACAATCCCATGATGACAGGGACAAAGGTTGGATTACCCAAACTCTCATCATATGGAAGTGTAGGTCACCTGATTTAGGCTGCTGTTTGCAACAGTTACTTTGAAAAGATTAAAAAAAATGGTGTTAGTGTATGGGCACAGTGCAAAAAGTCATCTGAGATACACATGATGTGGTTTTGTATGGCAGGGTAAAAGGAGAGTGAAATAGTTTGAGAGCTCAAGTCCAAGTCTGCCAAATTACAGTGCAGGGACCGCTGAACTAATGAAAAAGTAAATAAGGTACTTGCATTGGTAAACTGGAGGCTGAACTTAACATGGCCATCAAATGTAAGTATAGATGCTCATAGCTATGGAGAAGAAAGGGTTAGGTCAATGAACTCGGGATCCAGGTGTCTGGAAGATCTTAAAGGAAGATTTTGGTATTAATGGAGAGTCCTGGTTTGCAGTCCTTTTCCCAGAAGCTTCTCTGTATTTAATGAAATGCTGGCAGTTAATCTCCTACACATTTATGCATTACTCAAACAATTCTGTCATTCCCCCACTTCTCTCTCTGGAATTCCTCTTCCTTCTGATTTCCTATTGCACTTTCACTGTGGTACAAGTTTTGAAAGCATGAATTGCCTTCTTTTGAATGTATTTAAACAGCCTTAGAATTCTGCATATGAAAACTGTACAACCAAAGGTAGTTACTGTAATAGTTTTCCTTCATCTCTAAGTGTCATAGATGAATGCTCTTAAACTTTTGTTCTGACTGGAATTCTTATGTGACATTTGAATGTTTTAGTGCCTCATTTCTCTTATGTTCTGACATTGGTGAGGTCTGTGATTTGCAGTTTTTTTCATTGTTTTACTGGGAATTTTATAAACTGCAGTTTGCTTTGATTGCATTATATAGTGGCACACATCACTTTAAAATATAAACCATTATGAGAGTCCAAACTAAATGTTCTTTTAATTTTCGAGGCTAAAATTAAACAATATTAGACTTCTAAGAACCAAGTAATAAGGAGCACATTTTCAGTATTTCAGTGTAAACAAAACCCAATGTATTTTCATATGATGAAGTGTTCTAGGTAAAATGTAACATAGAGAGTATGTTGTGCTCAATTTATTAAGCACATTTATGAAGACATTATATCTATCTACAGTAGAAGAGTTACCTAATGAGCTTCAATCAGACCTTTTAGGTTTAGGTAATTCCATAACAAAATTTCAGATATACCCATAATCTTTTTCCTTTCTGCTTTTCAGGAGTTTGTGCCTTTGGATGTTCAGAAACTACTTAAAATGCTAACAGTCTCACTGTACCAAGATTAGGTGATAGGGGTGATGCCTGTGTCCTTGCTCCAAGTCAACATGCTGAGAGCACGAGTAAAGTAAAACATTCTGACCAAGTTATGCTGATTTTAATTATGTAAAAATTATGTTTGCTTGATTTACATAATGTAAAATTATCTGGTTGAACTTTGCTTTTCTTAATTAAAAAATCACTTGCCTTTCTGTATTGTATTTTACATAACTCTATCTTTTTATGCATTGTCTATCTTTTTATTTAGCAAAATATATGTAGAAATTGAAACTTTTTATGCAGACTTGTTTTAACATAGTGGACCAATTTAGGTAGGCAAAGGGTATCTTATAGTCTTAACTTTTTAATTTTTTCCAAATGTTTCATATGCATTCTTCCTGGATGCTTTATGATGAATCATTGTGATTTTTAGAGACAATGATACTATACTAAATTATTACATAAGAGTTATGGAGATGCATTGTTAGTTTATAAATCTAACCTTTCTTCTAGTCTCCTGTGCCAAAGGTGCAGTGAAAGTATATAAACCTCCTATGATGATGATGAAACCAAGAAATAAGAAATGGCAAAATGTCATGAATTGCATTCTTAAATCTCTCCCACTGTCAAAATCTGAGAGATTAGCTGGAAGAATAACTTTATTTTATCAATTTTGTTATCAGAAAAAAAGATCTATGTAATACATTTTGAGTTTGTTTTACACTGTTTTGAATCCCTCTTCATGCCCATTGTATCAAAGGTTATGTTAAAAATGAAAACAACTTATAGGTTTTATTTTCCCTGGGATACAAAAATATATTTTAGTGTGGCCTGTGTATCTCCATAGTAACACGCAATTATTTTGACAATAAACCTTCTCTTTCAAGCATGGAAGAGAACGGATGACTGAACACAACAAAAACCTTTCCGTGAGAAGCCATTTGGAATTTTGAGGACCCAAAGTGTTTCTTGCCCAATGGACTTAGCGTTTATTGAGGACAGTCATAAATAACTGTAAAATATTCCGGTGTGATAGGATGGAGCTGCAGATTAGGTCATTGTGGAATTATAGTTCCCTTGCTTAATGATTTTACAAAATTGCCTGGCAATCCAACAAAGACAAGGAGCACAACGTGGTGAATGCAGGCTAATTAAACCAATAATTGCTTCTTCTTGTGCTCCTAGATAACGTGCCCCTGATAATTTTAAATGAAGTTTTGAAGCTGACTTCTTGAATGAAGTGCTGTGCTAGTTAAAGCTTTGCACTCTATGTATGTGTAGAAACTGGCCTACTTCTCAAGGTCCCTTGCATTGCTCAGACAAATATTGCCACGGCACATGAAGAGTACAGGAATAGCTTTCCCGTACTTTGGGTAACGGGGCCCTAAATTTCTCTGTTTTCCCTCTTTGCAATATTGTGACTAGATCATCTGATTTCCCTGAACAATTCTGAAATTAGAGGCTGCAAATTAAGTCTTTGATGTTTAAAGTTCTCCTTTCATTCCTTTTTTTTTTTTTTGAGACTTAGGAAAAGATGCAAACTTCTATGCATCTCAGGGATGCTAGTGTAAATCTAGAGTAACTCCATTGAGATTTATGTGGATTTTTTTTAGTTATATCTGTGTCAAATGGAAGTATGTGACTGTTGACTGGTAGCTATGTTTAGAACTTGGGAAATATTTCATGAAGTCCCCAAGACTTTCAAGGTGATCTTCAAGGAGACGTAATAGTTTGCAAAGTTTTAATGTTGCGTTTACAGGAAGATTTTTTATCAGTCAATCAGATAAAAGGACTTCTGTAGCTGAATTGTTAAGTATGAGTTCTGCTACAATATATATGCTTATCATGCTATCTCACCTCTGCAAATCAATACAAGTCAAACAATATTTTAGGTCACTTATACTCTGAACAGAACACTTGTTTTAACATGCGTTCCAATTTTATGAAATCACAGAAGTGAGGGATCCTCTTCTTTATCACCATACTATTTGATTTTGATTTTTTTTTTTTTGGTAAATATATTTCTTTTCTCCATTGGTAGTTAAGGATTTTACTAAAATATTGGACTAATATATGTCAATTTATTTATCTTTTTTTTCTGAATTATTTTTTCCAATTCTCCTGCCCCATTAGGCATTACTCCGGCTGCTGCTACATCATACTTTGTTTTAGTTTCAGGGAAGTAGGAATATTTTGTTGTTATACTTTCTGTTTCTTGCTAAGTGTCTTTTAGAGTACTTACAGAGCTAAGTAATAGACTGTAT
>JAOXXN010000471.1:8185526-8195785 GCA_026770055.1 Myrmophylax atrothorax | reverse complement strand
GCATTGGAATGGCCTGCCCAGAGGGGTGGTGGATTCACCATCCCTGGAGACTTTTAAATGCGGACTGGATGTGGCACTGAGTGCCATGATCTACTAAATGGACCAGAGTTGGACCAAGGGTTGGACTTGATGATCTCTGAGGTCTTTTCCAACCCAATTGATTCTATGATTCTATTCTATGATTCTATGACTTTGTCCATGAAAGAATAGATTGATATCAGGTATAAAAACTTAATTTGTGTTGTGCCAATGAGTCTGCAGGCTTAGGTGTTGAAGATCTCTCTCCTCTCTAGGCAGGAGTGTTTGTGGGTAGAGGCTCTGAATAGGAGACCGCAGAAAGACAGGTAGGATATTCCAACTTTTTTTCAGATTATGTGCATCTGCAGCTGGCAGGCTTCAAAAATTTGTCTCTGGACATACAGAAAGAAAGACAGGTTTAATTAGCAACAGAAATTATCAAGTCCTTTGAAAATTTTTGGTGATTGGCTTGTAGGATAAAGTTGTCATTCTTTTCTCACCTATGGGACACTGGTCTGCAGCTGGGTCCCCATGCAGCTTTGCAGCAAGTAAAAAGGCAGCAAAGAGAAAACATGTCTCATTGCCAACCCACCTTTAACAGAAATAGAAACTCCAGTCAAAGGAAGGCAAGTAAGATTATGTAGAAAATTATTAAAAATAGAGAAAGTAAATCTAATTTTAAAAAAATAAATAAAAGGCAAGGAATTCAAGTTTCTTTATTGTTCCTGAGGATAAGAACTTCTGTCCTAAAGAAGACAGAAGCACCAGATTAATTTATATATATTTGGTGATAAGGACTGACCAAAGAAAAGATATGGAGGAAGCCGTATCATCAGAGGATCTCAGTGCTTATGTGCAAGGAGAAATGGAATGTTGACTTTAGTTGTACTTCAATTACTTATGAAGGCAGGGAAAATGAAAAAGAGGGATATCAGGAACCAATGAAAGAGGGAATCTGTAGGTTGATGTTACTATATAGTCTTCTGTGTGTACCATTGGGCAGAGTTCAGACAACTGCTTCTAAATACCAGAATAGTTACTGAGATGGTAATTGGTACAGTGTTGTCCTGTGTTGCCTAGTAGTTATTCAGAAGGATTGCACTAGTCAACTTAGAAATCGCTTGAGGGGCTACAAATATAATTCTGAACCACTGGATAAGACGAAGTCAAAATCAATAGCCCTTGTGTTCTGCTTCATTTCCAAGTAGCTTGATTGTTGAATGTTGGTCTTTGAATGATTTTTTTTTCTCATTGTGGCAAGGAAAAAAAAAATCAAACAAAATAATTAAAATTTGATCCAGCCCTTATCTATTTTTCCCTAACTGAGCATAGCTGCCTTTTAACAAGTAAATAATCCTTCCTACCCTAGTAGCTGTTGTGAGTTGTTTTAGATTAATCGTTTCATGTGAAATTACTATTTGATTGACAAACTAACACTCTTACATCTTCTTTTTTTAGGACGTAAGTGTGTCCTTCACTTACAAAACATAATTACATGATCATGTTGAAAACTCCAGGAAAAATATTAGCCCAAGAGTTTAAGACTGACTGTTAAACAAAATCAAGACTTTCAATATTATAACCTCTGAGCAAAAATTAGTATGCCAGTTCCCTAGGTAATCAAAGCCAACACAAAGCACAAAGGATCAGGATTTCATTCTGACAGATGTTTTATTGAGAAAATGGCCACTTTTGGCTTTGTGATTATTTGCTCAGATGTTTAATCTTCACATGATAACAGAACTTGAAGAAACAAGCTGCAAAGCTGTTCCTACATGCCTGAAGCCAACAGCACAGCAGTTGAATACAATGCCCTGACAATGAGACAGCACCCAGAGGTATAAGGTCAGGTTTAACACATTGAACTCCCGATGCCAGGTGAGCCAGACCTAAGGCATGTCCTAGGGCATGTGTACCCAGTGCAGCATGGCACAGAAGCTTTGCAGTAACTAGCTCCAGCCCAGAGTCACCCTCATCCAGATGTACTGATTTTGGTCTGGCTGTTGGATTAACCACAGCTTGAAATGAGGTGGTGTGGAATAGAAGGGCTCCCTGGAAAACCTGGACTTCAGAGCAGAGCCTCTTCTCTTGAGGCATGACACTTCTGGAGTCAAATCTGCCTTCTTCTCCACTTTGCAAAACAGATGTTGGAGGAATATTTTTAAAAGCTTATCACATTTCCAAGGTAACTACCCTGGTTAATCATGCTGTGATAGCATTTATCAAGTTTCCACTCTGAGAATCTGAAAATGATGAAAGGAGAAGTTTTGGCATTGGTGTGCACCTGCCAAGATGATCAGCTGAAGCCAAGGCCAGTACAGGAAGCAGGACTGCTTTTATCAAATATGCCGCTACACTCAAATTAGCTGTGCCTCCACACTTGTTTTCCTAATATCTGGCAAGTTCCTCTTCTTGATAAACCATTGAGACTCACCAGCTCGGGTCAGTTCAAAGCTGTTTTCATCTTTCCTTGATATAGGCATGCCCTTAGAGACAGGTCCATCATTCTCATCTGCCTCTCACTCTCATATGGCCCCATATCAGGAGAGTTGGAACAGTTCCTTTATTTAGCATTTCTTCTATTTATTCATGCATTGTGTTGCCTGTGATAGAAACACCAGAACAGACAACAGCAGAACAAGGTTGCCCAGCCCCCACTCCTCAGTACAGACAGATCGTGCCCTGCAGTGGCACCTGCAGCCTCAGCACCAGGGGAGGCAGTGCTGAAAGCTGTGCAATTCCTTGAGCAAAGGTATCAGAGACAGTGCTAACACCAAAGTGTAATCTCACCATTTGTAGAATAATGGTTAATGTGCACCTTTTTAATTCTGTATTTCAGTTGGCCTCCAGTAGCTGCACGCTTAAAAAATACTGTGAAATAAAACACACATCTCAGAGAGCTATGCGTTACCTCCACAAATTCTAACTGAGAACCTTCAGATTAGGAGATACACAGCACAAATCACAGCAATGAGATATGTTTACAAACATGCAAAGCAATGTAGGTAATAAATATATAGACTATATGTAATTTACATTAGATAATTAAATATCAGTGCAAATGTTTCTCAAAGCAACACCTAAATATTTTATCCTGTATTTATGTTTGATTCAAGCCAATGTAAAATGTTGGGTTTGATTCTTTATCATACACTGGTCTACTCACATTTATTTTGTTGCTGTTATTTCTGATTCACTCCAAAATTACTGAGAGTAGATGATTCAGGTCCTTGATATCTTGGAACAGTAGTATATCTCAAAGACACTTCAGAAATACCAGGATGAATAGCTTCCAGAAACAGATGCAATAACATGAAGGAAATAGTGCCTATCTGTACTACCATTGTTTGATATCTTCTGAGCTGTTTCATAAAATTCTTAGAAAACCTCCTAGTAACAAAGTTTTATGTGTAGTCTCCATATTAAATTTGGGCTCAGAACTACTGCAATCAAGTAGCTTGTGCTTCAGTTCATTCACATTTCCAAATTCCACCAAACCTGTTCCTGCAAATTGTCCAGATGCCTCAGAGACAGGGATTACCTTTCCTGGTGATTGTGGTGCATGAATGTGAAAAATACAAAGACGAAGAGTGTATGGACAGAAAAGATTAGCATAACCCTGAAGAGGGTTCAGGGCACATGTGGGGCTCAGCCTCTATGTTCCTTCCCCCTCCCTGTGAGTTTTTTCCCCAAGATTTTTTCTACACGCCTTCCCTGCCCTGCTCCTCTGAACCCTGCCCCCAGCCGTCCCCTTCAAAACCCCGCCCATCTCGGAACCTTTATAACCAGACCCCAACCGGAAATAAAGGGCTTTCAAGATGTTCTCCACCTAAAGTGTGTGTGTGAATTATCTTGGGAGCGATCCCCAACCGCGGTCCCGAGAGGCACACAGGGTAAATTTTAAGAAAAATAACTTTCTGGAGAAATGTCTGGCAAGAAGAGTATATTTATATAGAAAATTATGTTTGGATCTCAGTTTATTACAAATTCAATGGCTGATTGCAGGAAATTACACAGTGGAAACTCACCTGCTTGATGGAGAATAGCTGTCCTTGTGCATGAGGGCATATGCCAACAAACTGGGAGTCCAGCCAAAATGACAGATCAGAAAAATGAGGGACCAGCTTTGCAGCACCCATAAGGCATCATGGCAGAATACCAGAGTGGCAAAAAATTCTAAGTTTCATCTGCATAATTGATTTCATGGGATGTCATTTTTTTTCCCAGTTAGTGGAAATTACATATTTAAAAGAACAATCTATTCACTGACAGATATTTCCTTTTTATGAAAATGCAAGCTGGAATACTTTGAGCAAGTCCAAAGTCTATTTTTTATCTAACAGTATCCCTATAAAATTATTTTTGATCCAATCATCTGGTAATGTAATTTGAAATTCATTTAAAAAAAAAAGGTAGTCATAGAATCCAGAAAATTTGTTTTACCTTCCAAATGTGGAACTTATATAACTCACTCATCATGAAAATTTCTCTATCAAATTATCAAGGGAAAGTTCCTTCTCTCTCTCTCTCTCCAGTCTTTTCTTCTCAACCACAACAAAAAAGGGGACAGATTTTGGGATTTCTTTAGCTCAACGTTAACTGTAATTAATGGTTACAAATATAGCAATTACAATGTGAACAAATAAGGTATGAGTATGTTTAATGCTTTGTTTAATTGTTATTCTATTTTGGTAATCATTTATCTTTTCCCAAATTTAAAGCTTTACACAGTTAATGAATGGCTTTCATCTAACTTCTGTAATTTTCCATTCTGTATGTTGTTCATTATTTTCAGTGAACACTGGATGAGAGACTATTACTATCTGTGTCTCAAAAAAAAAAAGTCCCACCCTGGGAAAAGTTGCTATGTATGGAAATTAAATATTGCAGTCTCACTGGTTTTCATTTGGTTGAAATACTCAATGGTGTAAAGCAACGTGAATCTGAAAAAAGCCTTGAGAGGGTTCATTAGTTTCAAAATTAACAAATAAATGCACTTCTTCAGTCACACATTGTAATGAGGAAAAGTTCATTTTAAATTTTTAGGGATAATGTAATATCAGAATGTTCCTAAATTATTTGCTAGGTATTTAATTCTAGTAAAAAGGCATTGAGAATTACTTTGACCATTTTGAGTGTTTTCCTGTGTGTAGATATATATGTGTTTTCCCATATAAACACATGCATATGTTTTCATACATACATTTATATATAGGAAAACAAGCAAAATATGTATATACTTCTAAATATATGTAAATAACACAAACACACACATGTGCTTGCAGGTTTTTTGTGTATATTTTCTGAGTGAGACAATATTTTTGCACAATTCTCTCTCTCCAAAATACCCTTCTGCTCTTCACCTTGAGAGAGTTCAGTTCTGCCAGATTTGGGTGGCCTGTCTCTATGACCTGTCTCATTCTTGTGAAGAAAGAAAAGGCAAGAAAATTCAATTTTCTGCATTTGAAGAAAGAAAAGGCAAGAAAATTCAATTTTCTGCATTTGGCTGCATTTGCAAGCAATTAATATAATGTACTCTTTACATCCTAATGCACAGAAACAAATATGTAGCAGAAATGATGATGTTTACCTATGATGAAAGGTTAAGACATGTATGAACCAAAACCAAAAAGCCTGTGATCCACTGCCATGTTTTCATTGCCTTCATAAAAAGGCAGGGGGGAAAAAGAACCAGTTTTTTGTTTGTTTGTTTGTTTGTTTGTTTGTTTTTAAATCTAGTTGCTCTTTTGGTTTATTTTAAGGAAAATAATAGAATTATAATTTTAAAGAAGATACATAATTTAGTATTTGATTTGGTTTTTAGTTATGCCCCACTCTAGATATGTTTATGTTCATAGTGCTCTCTCCACCACAAAAGACCCCAGCAGTTTGGAAAAGAGCAAGGAACCTCTACATTTCAGTCTAAACATTCATTAAGTGGTAAGTCAGAGGAGCTCTTGCATGTAAAACCTAGAATATTTCCACCTTCTCTGTGTCAATACATTTAAATAAATCCTTATTATAGTAGCAGTGTTCTGGTCATGACCTTCTATTGTTTAAGTTGCATAACAGGTTTCCTTAGTTGCTCTTTAATCTTGGAAACCTTCACCATTAAGGCTGAAAATCCTCTGTTTGTTTTCTACCTGAGGCTGAATTTTAATGGCAAGTTCGGGCAAAAGGAGTTGTGCCACTTTTCAGTGAGAGGAAGGTAAATAAACAAACAGTTCTTATTGCAAAATTACTGCATTTAACTGGTTCAATTTTTTTTTTTTAATCCCTTGTTTTAAATGAAACACAACATTTTAGAAGTGATTTTCTCTTGCCAGGCACTGATGTGCATACATTGAATTGTATTCCTGAGGATTACTGTAGATTTTTGCACTTTACACTCATTTTATAGTGCAAACTCATATTTATTTATCTATGAGGAAAAGAACTGTGAGGGGATGGTCTTGTCAGAAAAGCAGCAAAGCAGAACTTAGGATACTTGGATTGCATTCTACCACAGCTGTGCATGTCCTGAATGGTCAAGCTGCTTAGGGACAGATCTTTCCAAAGCACCTGAAGGCTTTCCAATTGCAAGTCACTTGCTTTTTGGGAGGGAAAAAAAAAAGTCACAGTTTTCTTCTCTCAACTTACTTACATGGTATTTTTGGTAACTCCCAAGGAAGAGGAGCATGTAGTAGATTTTCAAAAATTCCACTGAAATTGTTTTGTAAGAAGGGAGGTGTTAATGCTTCCTTTCTTTCCTCTCTATTGTTTCTTCGTGAAGAAGCTTTTACTGTATTTGCTTATTACAATGAAGCTGGGAGCCAAATAGAGATCTGCTGAGTAGTGATGGTGATGCTATGGAAAAATTTGTACTTCCTACGCTGTCCATTTCACAGCCTGAAGGAACTGGATCACAAATGGTAAGTTGCTCAAGGGTACAAAATGTCACAGCAGGAATAGATGGCTGAGTATTTCCACAGACTACTGAAACTCGGCCACGAAATAATATAAAGGACTGCATTAATTATGGACTTGATTTAAATCATGAGCTTAAAGCTCCAATTAGGAAAACATTTGAAAACATGCTTAAGTCCCATCACAAGCAGAACTGCACTTAAGTTCAACTTTTAACTAGAACTTCATCTGGCATTTAAAATTAAATATGAATTAAAGATACTTTTTCTGTAAAATTCTTAATCTTCCAAAGTCAATCTTTCAGTAACTTAGGAGTATCTGAAAGTAGTTTTGTATCTGTGAAATGTTATGCAATTGTAACTTCAGTACTCATTGCCAGATCCATTTTTGCATTTATACCCATGTGCAAAAATATTCTAAAATTCACATTGCTGAGAAAATACAGTGTTATATATGCAAACTAAAACCCAAATGAGATTGTCCTAAGTTATTTACGTACTGTATACTGCAGAATGTCAGGATGAAAAATTACATTCCTAGTATTAAGAAATAAAATATATTATTAACTATTAATTATTTTCTTCATAGCAGGAATGTAAAATTAATTTTGATTAATTCTGATTTTGCCTAGTAATTAATGGAAATTATAAAGTTAGGTCCACAGGTATCAGATCTTGATGTTCTATTCTGCTGTCTTCTGAAATCGGTTTCTATTTTTACATATGCATTATTAAAATCTTTATTCAGGGTTCCCAAAGACACTTTCAAGCATATGAGTGGGCAAAAATTTCCAAGTGTTAACTGAGTATCATATGTCTTTGAATTTTTTCAGTGATTGAAATAACTCTGGCACCTTTGGATCAGTTGTCAGTGAAATGATATTCAGCTAATAGTTTAGGGGCGGGGGGATACAGTGCTTTTACAGGCTAAGAGATAATTATGAAAATCCAAAACAAGATCTCAAAAATTTCCTACATTTATCTTGCAAAGTGTACTCCAAACAGTTAATAAGATGATTTAAAATAGCTATAGAGATATATGCATGCCAGGAACATAATTTTCTCATCTAATAAAAGCAACCAGGTGAGATGTTTCTCATGATGTTATTCCCTATTTTGCTTAAGGTTGCTTGAGGTAAATAGTCTTAGTCTTTTATGTTCAATAAAACAGTGAGTTAGTATGTAGAATTCTCTTACTTGAAGTGTGTGACACACTGCTTTTCCTTCTGGTTCAAGCAACTAGATGCAGAGATAAAAGGACACCATCAGTAGAAAGTGTTACTGACCCACTATTATATGCCATGGGTACTGGAAAAAGGCACCCAGGGAAGCGCTGCTAGTCCTGTGTTTCTCCAGACACCTAATCAATATGCAAAGGGACTCGGAGCCATCTTTTATTCTGTAGGAGATGGATCTGGGGGAGAGGGGATTGGGGTCCTGGTACTGGCACCATGAATTTGGGTTCTTCAAAAGGATCTATGAAGACTGTCACATCATGAGGCACCAGGCTATTTGAACTATCTGTTTATAATAACTATTGGAGGCATTTATTGCTCTGGTATCTAGACTGACTTCTTTAGTCAGATGGTCTTTTAATAAATCACATCTGGTTCAAGGGCATCCCTGTTAAGACCTATTTAAGCACAGAACAGAAAAGTCAGATTTTTGGCAGACGTGGGATGGAGGCAGGAGCCCTCCAAGTGGATTTAATTGAGAGGACTTGGATGGCTATTTTTGACCCAAGTTAGTTTACTAGGAAAATTATAGTCTTTATAAAGTTACCTCCTTGGGCCTGTCACTTTTATTTCCCAGCCACAGTGAACTCCCTGTTTGCCCCTCTTACTACTGCCTCTATCCCAAAAAACTACTTACTTACAGATAAATTTCAAGCCCTCTTCAGTCTTTCAAATGACTCATATCCCTCTCAGTCTCTCCTCCTGAACAGAGTAATAGCAACCATCATTTATCTCTGTGAACACCCTGAACTATTATAGTGAAGGAAGTAAGATTCAAACAATGTTTTAAAGTAAGCATTTCTTTTGGTCTACTACATTTACATATGCTGAAATTATACAAACTTTATGATAGTCCCAAATGAAGTGTACAAAGCAGAATTGGTATAAAGAGGAACTTTTCAAAGATGATTTCCATCACTGCATATAACCAGACCTATTATTTTTCTCCTGCAAATGGCTCCCAAGTTGGTCAAAATTACAAATGGATTCTTCAAGGAACATAATTGGAGACTGTTTTTGATTTGGTTGTTTCCAAAGAAGTTTTGCACCTTTAATTCATTCTTTATAATAATGGGGTATTTCCTCACTGTGCCATTATAAGTTATGATACAGATCCAGCTGAGTCCTTGGAACTGAGCATAAATTTAGTATTAACGTTTCTTGGGAATGTAGAACTTAATGAGTAGGAAATTTATAAACGATTGCATTCTACTGAAGCAATCTGCTTGTAAGCTCTTTGTTCTGAATCCCATCCCTTGTGCACAGCCTCAAAAAATCCTTTGGGAGTGATGAGTTATGCACCAGAGTTAACAGAAGCTGGATTTGGAGAGAAGTCAGGATGTTTCTGATCACTTTGGAAAGAGACAATGTCATTATACTAAATGAACACCAAAGTAACCTATGGGGTGCAAATTGCAAGATAAAGCTGAGGGGGTTATTTTTAGTTCTTCATCCACATGCTGTAGACCCTTTAGGAAGACTGTGCTAGTTTTACAAAATGTTGTATTCAAAATAAATATATTAACAAGAGACATTAAAAATCACTGTGGCTTTAGGTAATGTTTTTAATGTTCAGCTCTGTTTGACACATCTGTCTGGAGCCATGGGAAAACTGCAAATTAAAAAGATCCACAAGATACGCACACCCCAGTGTCTGAGGGAGACTAGTCATTTGGGTAGGCCCTTTTTTTGTGTGTGGTCTGACCCAAATAGCTTATTTTTCCCCTTTGATTTAGAACACAGAAGAAGTTATTTGCTATTTGCAGATCAGGTTATTTGGGTCAAAGCACTGGAGTAGGCCTAAAGTATCTGAACATCGGGGGTGTGTGTGTCTTTTTCTTTGTTTCTTTTTTTTTCTTTTATATTAGCTCTGTTCTACTTCACTGCTGCTCCACATTACAGCATCAGCGACCTGTGCCAGTTCCCTGAACCCAGCACAGCCAAACTCCATCTGAGTCATGGTGCAGGTGGGATAAATATGCCCTGCAGGTGTGTGTGGTGGGCACATCTCTTTTCAAACAGAATTTAAACATTAGTTAGCAAAGTATATGAGCTGTATGCAATACACATGATCTTTGATGAGCCACTTGAAGCAGCATTT
>JAOXXN010000471.1:8171106-8184876 GCA_026770055.1 Myrmophylax atrothorax | reverse complement strand
GGAATAGCAGAAGGATATTACTATTTTGGAGAGGATAGTTAGCCAGGAAATGTTGAAAATACCCATACAGATAAAGAAAGAGGACTGGAGTACATTTGGGAAGAAAAGATAAAAACTGCAGCTTAGAAAATTATCTGAAACAAGGACAATGTGGGGACAAGTTATAATGATACAGAATTCAGAAGAGCAAAAGAGAAGAGATTATTAGATGTCAAAGTAATAGACAAAAAATCACTTTGGGTTCATATACGCAGAATTAATGAAGCATGAAAGCAAGAAACCATAGTGAGCGAGAAGACAACACGCATCCGCCCTCCAAGTACACTTTGACTGATGAGTCTGATAAATTTCGCTGTAACTCAGCAGGGAGTCACAGGCAGGACATCTCTCAGGGGAAGACCTCTGTTCTGGAGATGGTCCTCAAAGTAGGTGTGTGAAACTTAAGTGTGAAAAAACCATTGTGTTTTATGCCCCAGTAAGGAGTCTCCAGTAGTTCTCTGCCTCTGAATGCTTTCCTTTTCTTTGCAGTCTTCTTTTTTTGGCCCACAAGTATCATCTAAATAGGAGTTTTAGATCCTTCACCATTCATTACAGTAGCTGAGTCCAGGAATGTTTGGAAAACGCTGCTTATCTGTGATTTAAATCTATGAAAAGGTGTGAAGTGCTGCTCAACTGAATCTCTGCTAGGTTTTGGATTTCTGAATTTAAACTGAAGTCAGTACCCTTGTCTATCCACTTCTTAATGAGGTCACAAGTAATCACATACCAATTGTGTATGAATTTGGGCATGAAAGATAGAGAGAAACCTTTACAAGAGCATGCAGTGATTGAACAAGAGAGAATGGCTTCAAAATGACAGAGAGTAGGTTTAGGTTAGGTGTCAGGAAAAAATTCTTTACTTTGAGGGTGGTGAAGCACTGGCAGAAGTCGCCCAGATGTTTTGAATGCCCAGTCTTTGAAACTGTTTAAAGCCAGGTTGGATGGGACTCTGAGCAACCTGGTCTAGTGGAAGGTGACCCTGTCCTTAACAGGGTGATTGGAAATTGATCTTTGAGGTCCCTTCCAATCCAAACCTTTGCATGATTCTACTATTCTATGAATCTTTACAGATCTTCATAGCAGCTGCACCCTGCAGGATATGCAGGCTGCTTTAGCTTTGCACTTGAAGGGGAGCAAAAACAAGGGGGGGAAAAATCAGTCTCTGTAATAAGATGTAACACTTCTATCAAAAGAAACTGAAGACTTTTATTATTGCATCTTATGCACTCCAGTTCCATACCAGTCCAACTTGTTCAAATGGCATATGTGAATATTCCTCTCCATAAATCACTGTGTTGAGATAGTAGCAGCAAAGTGAGCAACTATTTACCCAGTCTTTGCTCAGCAGAACTCAAAATGCTCTTTTGTTGTTCCATTATAATTTTTTAGATCTTTAAACAACTGAAACGGGTGAAAGTTTCTTGCTAGCTTGCCTGTAGAGTGCCATGTTTAATAAGGAGAACACCACTTCCAGCTGCAGTTTTTTGGCATCAGACATGGAACAATGCTTGAGTTGAAGCTGTGCCTAAAATTAATACCCTCAGAGAATGGATCCAAAGGTTTCTTAAGACATGAAGGGTGATTGTACACACTGAATGGTGTGCAGACTCTTCCTTAAGTCAAAAGTCTTCTGGATTTAGAGAAAAGAAATTTTTTGCTGAGAAGCTGAGGAAAAGTGAGATATTGGACAGGCATTTTCATATTTAAAACCTGCTCATTTAAGCAAGTGGATGTATATAATTTAAAGAAAATTTGGAAACCTATTTTGTAAAATAATGTTTTCCAGAACATTTAGATTTGTATAAACATTCATACTACTAAGTTTTATAAGTAAGTAAACAAACTATGACCTTTTCAACTACAATTTTGCCATGTAATATTGTTATTTTTGCTCAGTTATGAAAATCTAGGGTGCTAAGATCAAAAACAAATATTGTCAAAATGAATGAACAAACCCAACCCTGTTGCTATCAATAGATTAAAAAATAGTTGAAAAACCCCCCCACAGATCCTCATGTTATTACGTGAACATCCTAAATGAATCTGAGAAATATATGTTTGCTCTATGATTCAGTGAATGATGAAATTACCTTTGATGGTATTTTTTACTGGTAGCTGTTTCACATGCATTTCCATTAGAAAGAACAAAGTGTTCAGGATTAATATGAGAGTGCTCTTTAGTGGCCTTGATACTGGCTCATTCTACAATTGAAACTGTCAATATGCCAGATATTTCTATGTAGTGTTCCCATTAAACATTTTAATCAAGAAAAACTACTGTAATAGTACCAAATTGGGCATATAATTAAAACAGAAAAATTTCATATTTTCTCTTTCATGTAACTGTACTAATTCTCTAATAAATTTCATAAAGTTGACTCATAATTCTGCTCTGGCATCCTGACAAAAGAACAGAATTCTTTGCAAGTGTTTGCTTAATTTCCATTTTTCAAACTAATTTCAATTTTTATTGCTTCATTTTGAATATATTGATTAAAGTAATATTAAGTCTTGAGAAGCTTTGCCAAAGAAAATGAAAGAATGAAAATATGTATATTTAATTAGCTACAGCTCTTATTTAGGAATAACTTATACTTTCCCTTTTAAGGATGATTTTTTTTATCAAGTAAACTCTTAATTCACTCATAACTCATTTGTCAACTCTGTGAGAAACATGAGGTGTGAGTGGGGTGAAAAAGCACTTTCATATTTCAAACCTGTTGATATCAGCAAGTAGATGTATATCACTTAAAGAAAATTCAAAAAGCTAGTTTATAAGATAAAAGTCCTCTGTCTTCCTCAAATCTCCATGAGGCATATATTTCAACCTTGTACAATTCCATTGAAGGATTGGCTTCAACATTGATACTTCCAGGTAACAGGTTTATAGAGAAATAAAGAATAAAACATGGCAGTGTAGGAAAAAAGTTTGTTTAAAAAAAAAATTAGTAGAATTTAACTCCTGAAAATCTTGAGTGTTCATTCAGTTTAAGATATATATTTTTAAGGCATGGATTCTATTAAAACAATCACGTATTATTGTTGTTTATTGGCATTGAGGAGCCTCCAAAATGTTAAGCACATAGGTAGTTTTCTTCCTTATTAAAAATGGTTTTATTTTCACTGTCAAATGCTTTTCTTAAATTGAGATTATGCTTGGCATCTTCACAAAGGAGTCCTAAATGATCAAGCCGCATCAAACAATGACATATGTCATATTACCGCATTAACAGTGAACAATAAATCAGTTAATCAAACACGTGTGACAGAAGTAAATTTTGATTGAAAATTAAAATTTATTTTTATTAGAAAGAAAAAATAGAACTTACAATTAAGCCTTATACTTATGCAGAACTAAGGGCATGAATTGAATATGCCCTTGTTTATAGAAACCAATATTGAAGATGAGAATCTATAAAAGTTGAAATTGTAAGGTCCTTTCTGATATTGTTCCTTTTACTCTGTACTGAATACAAAATTTAAAATGCTTTTTTTCTTCAGACCTGGGAAAATTGTTCCAGTGGAGCACTCAATCAAAGTAATTTCCCACTCACTAGCAACCTTTCTAAAAGAAAAAAATCAGCGATAAAAGCAACCTACTCTTAGAAAACCACTTGGCAAAACTGAATAATCTACCAAAGCTGAGAATGAGAACACTTTGAAACCACTTCTGCTACAATTGTAGAGTAGCTGATGAAGTAGTTGGTCATTCCCTTCTTCTTCTGGATAAGTTCTTACCGTTTTTGTCCAAGTCCCCCAAAACATTCAGTTGTCAGGTAGCCAGTCACTTAAACTCCAGGCTCATAACCACTATTATATTTTCTTTTATATAGATAAATCCCCCAAGTCATGTGTAATACTTAAATGGAACTCAGAAGAATCCAACTACTAGAAAGACAACATCTTGTCCTTGAAGTTACGTGTGATTTCTCATTGATGCAGGCTCTCTTACCCTTTTTCATAATTTTATACAAAAAACTAATCACTAGAGTAAAGGGTTGTCTTTTCTTTCTCTTCTTTCCTTTCTTCTCTCTCTCTTCTTCCTCATTTATGGCTCACTCATTTCACTATGAGAGGCTGCAGTTAAGATGGCACACATGCCCATCAGCTTGGACATCATGTTTAACTATTCCAATATGAAAATTAATGTCATATTCATCACAATATTAGGCTCTAACATCTTAACATTTTAAAGGTATCCGCAAAAACTGGTCTGTCATACACAAGCAGGTTAGGCATAGCCCATGCTGGCACTTTCTTTGTATCAAAACATCCCACCAAAAAGATGTTTTCTTATGAGGACCCCATACACCCAGGGAATTCTGGTTTCCTCTTATGACTTCCTTAGGTTGTCAAAAATTATTCATACCTTTTAAGAATTAACAACAGACTTTAACTTGCAGTAATGAAAGTCCTGGAATATATGTGTTGTGCTGTACATCTTCCTTGGTCATCCACGATTTGTTAAGCTATTTTAGTTTAAAGATATAATAGTAACCACAGGAGCAAGTCAAAATAACCTCTGGTTACAAATGGCTACAATGCTATAAAGTTCTGTCGTTATCCCAGTCAATTAGAATTGCTGTACCTCTGACAGAACAGCCTGTTCTCTGGATTCTACTGTTGGAAATGTTTTTCCTGATACATGCCTTATAAAGTACATATTACATTATAATACAATTTGGTTTTATTTAGTACATGTTTAATAAGTGTCCCAACCCACTAATTAGAACAATTAACCCAGAGGTCCATTATAAATTGCTGAAAGGAAAGATAGGAAACCCCTAGGAAAGAAATATGATTGTCTTTATTTATTATTAATCATTACTATAGTTAACCAATTAGCAAATAATTTTATTCTTTCAGGCTTATAAGGAAAGGCATATTTCTATGTTAATTATTACCACTGAGTAATTAAGGCTATAGAAGAAAAGAATTAAACATTTTAATGTTACTTTGCTCTAAGCAAACAGTAGCCCTTAAGATTTGCAACCTCCAACCCCAAGTAATTTATTTAAATACTAAAATAATTAATTTTCTAAATTATAAATGTTCTTTACACTGCAAGCCTGTTCTTCTAGGTAAATGGGTAAACATGCTGTTCCTGCTTGCATGGCTCAACATGCTATTGAAACTCAGAGAGCAGTGAGAAGACTGGCTTTGATAAGAAGCCCACAGTGGCACTGCTCTGTGGTTATTCCATTGACTTGCTGGAGTCCCAGTTTCAATTCTTAATTTTGCTTGAAGAGGTTCAACAAAACATTTCATGCGTATCTCTAGAATAAATACCTTTTTGGGCCAATGAAGGAGGATGTGTCCTATTTCCTTTGCTTTGTGTAGAGTAGTTCACTCTCTTGAAAGCAAATATTTTACTTCTTTCTCCCAGATTATCATGTCAAGGTTTTCAGTGGAGCAAGACCTGGAATTGTGGCTCTTCATCTCAAGGGAGGTACCAATAGCCCTTGGCTAAGAAATTGCTCTAGACTTTAGTCTTTTTTTTTTTCAGTGCACTGAATATTTAATTAGTTATCTCAAAGTGGAACAGCTTTCAGGCTGAAATAGGAGGGGAAAATTTTTTCCTCCCTCATGAATATCTTATGGGATATTCTCCTGGAAGGTAAGAATTCAGATCTTCTCAAGCAGAGAAGAGAGTGAACCCAGGTCTCTTACACTCAAACTCGGGGCAGGAGCTTGGAATTAAATTAACTAGAAAGCTGCCTAGTTCTAAATGGGTCAGCCTGTGTGTAAGTAAAAATAGTCCAGGTAAGTTAAGTCACCTTGCTTTTGCTACTGTGAATCCTAACTAGGGAAAGGGGTCCGGCTCTTACACAATCCATATTGGGGCTGTTTTCCACCACTTAAGCCTGAATTTTTATGCACTGAATTTTTATGAATCCTACAGTAATCCCACTGTTAGAGATTTAATTGTTCACCTGAAATGTGTATAAAACCTCCAAGCCAAAGCAAGGATGGAGAAAACTTGGTAGCTACACAGCAGAAAGTCATTGTTTTGTCAAAGTTTTAAGCATGTGCAAACCCTTACTGCAGCAAGTGCCTACAGATGTCATAGCCCCCAGGCAAACCAAAAGGAACACTCCAGATTCCTGGCCTTCTCAGTAGTATCCTATCCTGACAGATATCACTGAAAGAGAAGTTTGGGAAATGACTGAATTTTCTTAGCAAAGTCTATTTGACTACATAAACACTGTGAGGAATCAAAGATGAGACTTGATATCACATTTACCTTCAATACTATTTTTTAATTTTTTTTTGTGTGTGAATTATTTATATGTTTATTTGAAATTCTTTAGCAGCTAATCTAAAAATTAAAATAAAGCTAATTAGAAAAAAAAAAGTCTGAAATATTTACCTATCCAAGATTCATGGAAAATTGAAACCACAAAGTGTATCTCAATAAGTTTCCATTGTCTTCTAACCTGCTTCTGAAAATCACCAGACCTTTATAGATGTGTTACATCACTCTGCTTTGTTAAATAATTAAACACTCGGCAAATTTCTTCTTTCTGTGAAAGATAAAATAGAAATAATGACAAATATTTTGTTAAATAAAAATTACATCAGTTTGAGTTTAATTCTCCCATTGTGACTCTGTTGCTCTTTTATCATAGTCAGCAAAACCATGTTGAAGTCCCATTGACAATAAGACCTCTGAAAGTAAGATTTATCTGAGAAAACATTCTAGCAGCTCCAAATCACAGCAGTTATTAATGATGTCAATAAACATTTTTGTAAATTGATGCTCAATGCCTTTCTTATGAAAACTGAGAACTCCTTCACTCTCCCTAAAATCGTTCTATCTTGTGAATAACTATGCTGTATTATTTGCAGGTTTTGTTGTTTTCCAACTCAAATTTAAGCCATGATACAAAGGTTTTTTATTGTCAAATTCATTTGCATTTTAAAGGACACCTATATAATATTTCTGCCACACAGGCATACATGGGTGAGAAAGAAAAATGGAGCAGTTGAAGTTGATTTCATTTTGGCACTTTCACTTATAGTTACTTGATAAAACCTGCCAAATTTGATTTTGGAGTCCGCACATACAGCATATATTAAAAGAGATTGTAAATTTTCAAGAAAGGAAAATCAATACAATAATTCAATGTGAAAAGCTCAGTATTAACCGATAGATTAGTTGAGGTTTAGCAGCTCACTGTACATTTTAAGCTCAACATTCTATGCTGTTTCTAGTCATGGGAAAAATTTCATCTTAAGATGAAATGTGTTTATTGAGGAATGTTGACTTCATAACATACTTTCTATGCAAAAGGTCATAAATACCTGAAGGCATGTATTGATGCTATACTCCTAGGACAAAGGCCACAACTAAAATTTTAAATCTCAAAAAAAAAAAAAGTCCTTAAAATTTACATTAAATGGATTTTACTATTCTCTTCCTTTTGTTAAAGGAAGAAGGTTCAAAGAGATGAACTGATACAATTAAGGTCAACACTGCAAGTCCCTAAAGAAAAACCTGGGGTGAGCAATCCATTTCAAACCTGACAAAAGTCTTTTTTGAACTCCTCTCAATTTTTCAGTCACATAAATTTCTATAGCACGAGGATAAGCTATCTTTCTACAGTCTTCATGTAACCAATCTGTGTTGCTAATAGCTCGCCAGTGAGATGATGCGTCTGCATCACCAACCCTTTTGATGGACAGCTTTTTATCAGTAAGTTGCAGAAGCTCTATAGTAACAAATCCTAAACTTTCCCTTTTGTAGAACTAAAATTTATACAGCCACAGGCAGAGTTGTATACCAAAAAAATGAGTTGTGTACCTTTCCCTAGAACTGCACTTAAACTGATGTATTTACCAAAATTTCACTGTTATTTTTATTCCTACTGATTCAAATGAATTATCTTTTTACATCCTAGAGAGTTCTCCCTTTCCCCTTCTCTCTCCTTCTCTCTCTCTCTCCATCAGTATCTCTACAGTATCCTTAGGAATCTGGATCAAAACTGTGAGTCATTTAATGCAGCAGAATGTGTCTTCTCAGCAGTGCCATGAACCAACAGATTTACTAAAAATCACAAACAGGAAAGAATCTGGATATAATTAAAATCAAACAAACAAAACCCAAACAAACATCCACCACACCCCCCCGAAATTTCCTTTCTGTCTTGTTCATTTTTATAAAAAAAACCCCAACAATTCTGAGCAAATCCGTGGCATTGAGCTAATGGCATTGCCTGTAGCCAGGAATAAGTGCTATGAGATTGTCTCACTTCAGCAGTGCACCTTATTCTTCAGCTGGGTACAAAAACACTTCTTTATCAGGCCAAAACATCCAATTATGGATAAAATTTCTATTATGAAGACAGATCAGAAATCTTTTCCAGGGCAGATTAAGTTATGAGGACCCTCATTCTGTTAGCTATCTGCTAGACAAAGTAGTAACTTCATCCATCAATTTATCTATGGAAAATATTAGAGTGCTTTTTTGGAAAATTTACAGATTTTGTTGGCAAGTAGGAGAAATAAAAACTTTTTAGTGATTCTTTCTGTCTGAAAGGCAATTGGGAGGAAACTAATCCTTGCTATGGGCCTGCAGAGAGGAGAAACAAATACCCAGCAGGTAAGAAATGTATTCAGATTTGATGAAGCTTGTGAAAAAAAGACAGATGTAGGGACTAATAGGTCTTTTCTGAGGCTGACAGTAACCTTTTAAAATAGTTCAGTTTGGTTTTGCATAAACCATGACTCTGGTTTTTACCCAATTTTTATTTTTAGCTCAATTACCCATACTTCTGCTGATTTTCCTCCAACAGCTTGCAGGATATATATCAGCCTCCTACCTGTTATGTCTATGCCTGGGGCTTTCTCACCTCTGCCCTACCTCCAGATGCTTCCAATGGTGCATTAGACTGTGACGGTAACGAGGTCTGTGGCAGTGCCATGGGGATACACTGCAGAGGGCTGGTTACTCTTGTGGTGGCAGCGGCTGGGAAAGGAGTAGGTAGGTGGGTGGAGAAAGCAAATGGAGCAGCAAAGTGAAATTACAGAAGGCTGAAGCACCAGAGCCTGCAATTAGTGTCACTCTGCTGCTCCTCACAGGCAGCAGCCCAGCAGCAGAGGTCAGAGTGGGACCTGGAGATGTTTAGTGAGTGCCTGGTGTCCAGCCAGCATCAATCTGCACTGCACAGCTCCACCTCCAAACAGAGGACCATCTCAGGTGCTGCTCCTGTTCCACGTTTCATATCCAAATATGTTGATAAGATATGGACAACAGATTAATATCTCTATATATCTCTAATTTTTTTTTTTTTTTTTACTTAGCCAAGGAAATTAAGAACAATGCAACCTTATAGCATGATTACCTCCAAAATGCTAAAATCTTTTTGGAATATCGGCTATCTTCAGCTCTAGGTATCCCACAGTGATTAGTTACTTGCTAATACTTACAGGGTATTGCAGTTAAACTAATGTTATTTACTAGAAGTGCAATAAAAGTTAGTCAGGGATATATTGAGTAATTTACTGGAAAATTTGGTAGACTTATTTCACTGTGACCTTAAATATTTTATCTGGCAGGTTAAGCAAGCCCTTGATTATATGCAATCACACATTGCTACTCTTAAAGGTGATAAAAAACATTATCATGCCTCAGTAAGCACCAGATAAACTGCCCATGAAAGTTCAGATTTGCAGGATGTACATGAATCTAACTGGTCTACTGTGGTAAAAATGTTTTTTAGAATTCTTAGCAGAGGTGGTGTTTTTAGAACAAAGATTAAAACCTGCTTCCAAACAACAAATTTGCAAGCATCCAAGTTTCCCACAGTATTGACTTTTAAGGACTGGGTGTTGATTTGCCATAAGTCTTCTCTTTCATTGACATTTGAAGAGGTGGGGAAATCTTTTTGTTGCTAGTTATCAGATGTGTGTTGAAAGAGATCCCTTCATATTCCATAAGCTTTACTATAACAATTTTAGGTGCTTCAAGTATTTAAATTAAACTAAGTACTGCAATGCACATGTGACGCGAACTTTGCAGTATTGCTTAAGACCATTCTTTGGCCATGGTAACTTTGTAGTTTCAAATTAGTTTTGAAGTTTCAAAGGAAAGAGTAAAGTTCATTATTTAATTGATTGAAATATGAAAAGGGGAGAAATAATAATGCAGTTATAAGAAAGGTCTTGAAATGAAGTTGTGCTGTAAGATGAGAAGAAGCAGTAGTGATTACTAAACTATTTCCTTTAGTCAGAAATTAGCTAAGCTTCTAATGAATGGCAGCAACTCAGTTCCTCTGAGGTGAAAGACAGAATGGGGAAATACTTTTATTTTTACCCATAGTGACTATACAAGCCAAAGAAAAAGAGAAAGTGTGTCAAGCAGAGGCTAAGTACTGAAATTTAGTATATTTTTATTTGCTTTGCTTTCTCCTTAATATATAAAAAAAGAAACACATTTTTACCTTTAATACTGAGAATTATACAACCAAAGCTTTGCAGATTTCTGTAAATTCAGTCTCTTTAATGGCAATATCATGAGAAATAAATCTCTGAAGTTTAATGAAATTACCTTATTGGTCTCTATGTACTCCGTTATATGCTTTTATCAGAAACATTTCATGCTGAATGTTATTCTTAATAGCCATTTACAAAAGGCTTTTTTTTGTATGCCACATTTAATAATAAAAGTTTTGATTGAGTTTGCTGCAGTTTATTTTCAGAATGACTTTCAAATGCACTGCTTCTCTGCACACTGAAGTGAAAATGAAAGCAATACTAGTGACAAGCATATTTTTCTTTTTTACAGATTTCAAACACTTTTTAAGGTCATGTGGGTATTGCTGGCCAAGCTTCAGTAGTTTATTCATTGCTTGATTACAAGTGGAATTGTAAATGGAATGAAATAAGATGGATATGGAGGATTACCAACTGCTGTTGGCATAAAACTGCATGCTTAAAGATGTCTTCATTCATTAACAGACTATTTTAGCTTGCCAAGGTTGGAAATGGAATGCAAGTCACAGCTTGTACATTTATCACTGTAAGGAAAGCATCCTGCCAGTATTGGTTAGGCAAAGTGTACTTGTAGCCATTAGTAGTCCAGACTGATTACTGAGCTCGATCTGTTACTAATGGCAACCAGTGCCATTGCCAATGCAATGACAGCACTGTTTCCATCTGTGCTCACATGAGAAATTTTAAAATCTTAGATTTTAAAATTTGGAAGCAACCTTGCAGACAGAATTACTTACTTTATTGGGCATTTTTGCAGCTGGTGTACCTGCAACAAGCAAAATGGCCCCTGCCTTCAGTGTATCAAGCCAAATAGTAGTTAGTCAGTATTGCCTTCAACTACAACAGGTACTGTGACTTGATATCTCAGGTTTTTGCTCTTAAACCACCTGCTATTCTCCTTCCCAGCACTATAGTGAATGACTGTGCTGCTTCTCCTTCCAAGAGAAAGCTGTTAACAAATCTAAAGGAAAAAATTGCCTGAGGGAGTTAATACAGGCAAAAAGTGAGAGAGGTATGTGGAGGGAGGGAAGGCAGTAGGGAAAAGAAGCAGGATGTAGGGGGTAGAGGTAAAAGCTTGCTGGCTGATCCTTAGAAAAATTATGGGAAAATATATATGAAAATGAAGCACTTGCATATGCTCTGATGTTTATTTTTGCTGCTACATTATGTCTTGTACAACAAATTTTGATCACATGTGTCATGTTGTGCATTATATCAACTTTGTTAAATCAAGCTTGTTATAAACTTCCTCTTTGTAGTATACAGAAATACTTCTCCTTTGCTGAATAATTGTTTTAAGTCTGAAAATCTGCATTAGAAACTGAGTGGGTTTTTTTCTGTTTTAAATGTAAGTCATGTAGTAAAACTTTTTAATCTGAGCAGCCTTTTTGTAGTTACCTTGGAGGTCAGGAATAACAGATAAACAGTCAATCATATTATTTCAAGTACAGACATAATAATACAGGAAGCTAAGAGGAAGGTACCACTCCTTTTTCAGTTCTTACCAAACTACGCTTTGAACTGATGTATTTTTAAAAAGCTCTCTTTTATTTCTTTGAATTGAATAGGCCATGGTAAATTTACAACCTGAATTCATCCTCATCAAAGTTTTATTATACTATAGAAGAAACAGCTAGGCCAGTCTAAGACATGACTGACTTCTGGCTGCCTCTCCTATAATTTATTGATCTTCCAGCAAAACTGGAAAAACAAATTCATGCTGAATATGCTGCCAGTTTCTTAAGAGAAAGCCTGGCAGTAACAAAATGTGTCATTCTAAATGGGCCGGATTGACTTGGAGGTGAAACAGGCCAGCTGGGATGAATGGGCTCCATGGCAAAGCCCAGAAGAAACAGGAGGCCAGGCTGGTCCTAAACTGACATTTCTGTCCTGAGCATCCAACAGGAATTAGAGCACAGGGAGCTCTAGTAGGTACCTTTGCCCCAGGAGCAAGGCCAGCTTAGCAACTCTTTTCTGCTCTCCAGTAGAAGAGGAAATGTTTTGCTCTGACAGTGAGTACATGTGGACGGTAGCAAGTGTCTAAACATCTTTGTAACTGGCTGATGACCACTTAAATATCAGTTAGTATGAAAAGAGTAAGTGACAGTGCCTATGTGCAAATTAAAATGAATGCTTATGTTGAGAGCCTAAAAAGCAAATCTTAGTATAGGACAAAGAGTGCTTTCCACAAGGGCATGGGAGAAGTGAAGCCGACTGAAACTAAGAGCAAACAAGGAGATAGACAGCAAGGCAAGGTGCTCAGGACACAAAGTCAAGAGAATAAAACTGGAACAAAAGAAAGAAAAATCAAGAACAACTATTGGGAGGAAAAAAGATATTTACATAGCTCTGACTATAACAAGATGGTAATTGTTAAATAGAGGAATTCTACAAAAATGGGAAAGACTGGATACACACATTTTATGTTCCTTATCATCTTTCTTAGTCTCTGAGAAATATCTAACAAATGGTGCTGTTTATAAAACAAATCAAAACATAAACACCAAACAAACAAACAAACAAAACCTCAACCAAAAAGCCCTCACAAAACCAAACAATTGAATCACAAGGACTTGTACCAAACACAGGTTTTAGCCCGAATCTGTTTTAAAGTCTGAACACATATCTTTATGCAAATTTCATAAATAGCTAATAAACTGAAGCAGAGGCCAAAAGCCTTTGACATGGAGGTTTAAAATATATAAGAACTAGGTTCATTAAAAGAAAAACCATTGAGGCAAAGCTTGAATGTCTGTTTTATCCAAACTCTTGCAAGATCTATCCGTTACTGCTATGCACGTTGTGTTTCTGCAGTAGTAATTTAGCACAAGTCCCTACTCCAAATCCAAAATTCAGTTTCCTTGACTAAAATTGAGAGAAGAATGAACAGAAGAAAGTTATTGTATCTTCCAGGTCTAGAGAAAAGTAGGAGAAATTCACATAAAACAAGGACTCATTCTCTGGAGGTGATGGTATGATATTAGATTATTAATAATATTTAAGATATTAAAGACCAGTGGGATGTTTTGAACAAATAAACATAATTTAATAATTTAATTCTTAATGAATTATTAAAAAAAAAGCCTTCCAAATTATTTGAAGTAAAAATTGAGTTAGTACAATTTAATTTTAGCTTAATTCTGTTGCAAGCAATCTTAATAGCTAAAAAATGAATTGAAAGTGTGTTAAGTGTCTGGGTTTGAGCAGTGCAATAATTTAACTGCAGCACACAGGAAA
>JAOXXN010000471.1:8154898-8169040 GCA_026770055.1 Myrmophylax atrothorax | reverse complement strand
CAATGCCGAAACCAGGAGCAACAGCAGTGGCAGGGAAAACTGGCTTATTCCACAGTTGCAGCAAGGAGCAGCAGCAACGAGGAGCAGTAGAAACGGCTTTTCTACAGCAGCACACACACCACAGCTGCTGTGTTCAGCCCGAGCTAAAATGGAAAAAAACCCCAAAAACAAAAGAGACAGCCTGCACCCCACCCAAGTGATCAAGAAACAGACATAGCAGTTAACTATTTCTTTTGTTAACTAACGGCATGGGCAGTTAGTTGCAGGGGAGAGAATTTACATAATAATTCCAAACTACAACACCCATTTAACTGCTAACACTAGAAAAGCTAGTAGGAAATCCAGAACTGTTGGAACTCTGGATCTGACTCTACACAAACTATTCAGTAGAGGAGTGAAATCTGCAACTATATCCATTCTTAAGGTATTAACAGTTATGGTATTTCTGTTGCTTTTATGCACGTTCTCTCACAATCAGTTGAGCTCATGACAAACTTCACGCCATGGAAGGGATCCTTAGCCTAGGACTGATCTTATTTATGTCAGCATTATGCCAGTGTCAATGAAGATGTCCTCCCCCAGGGTATTTCAGGAACATCATTTTTCTATATAGGGCTCGTATTTTTATAGATGAGTATCTACATCTGTATGTAGAATGGGAAGCAAGAAAGGTAAACAAAGAATGGTACACCAGAAACCAGAATTTCGCTATTTAAGACAGCCTTAAGATCTTGAACAAAAACAGTGATAGGTGTGAGACACTAGGACACAATACTAGTCAAATGCTAAGTGACCTCTTTCTATATATAGTGATTTGCAAGGCTCACGTTACCTAGGAGCTGACCAATATGATGATGTAACCCAGAGACAAGTTATTTAGGCTCCATTACAGTCAACAGAGGAAGATAGGTACTCAGAGAAGGCAGTTTCATTTCACCCACATTAGAGCAGAGAAAAATGTGGTCACAGCAACAGTGAAGCAGAGGAGAAGGATATAATCCTAACAGGAAAGTGAGACGACCAGCCACAGGAAGAATGCACAGAAAATTGTTGCATTATGATAATGGCGTTTTATTGATTTTACAGCATCCTGCAAAGGAGTCATAGCAAGATTTTTAGAGAAGGCTGTCATATATGTTTCCCCTCCAACGTAGATTTTATCATTAGTTTTGTAAGGTAACCTCACATGAAGTAGTAAACACTGTCTTTGCATAATTCTGAGCATAATAGGAATACAAAATATGGTGCAAAATTAATTTAGATGTAATGAAATCACTGAAGAAACTCTCTCTTGTGGTCCATCAGGACAACTCCAGAGGTTCTAGTTGGCTTATATGGGCAATTTAGCCTAACTGCTTCAGTTTATCAGTATTAATGTATAAAAAGCACTGTTTGTGGTGGGGATTAGTTGTTGTCTCATCTCACAACATGTTCTGAATAATAAATGGTTATGCATGTTGCTTTCAATATAACTTGTCATATAAATTCCATATAATTTAGTTATTAAGATAAGATATTATGTGACAATATTTATGTAACAGTATCCTCCCAATCACTCAACTGCTTCTAAATGCTAAGGGCCAATTAGATGATTTTTGCCTCTGAGATGTGGTAATCATTTGTTGACAGATAATAAATGATTCATATAAACACATTCAACTCTTTTCTCCCATGAAAGAATTATTATTTTCCTTTTCTCTTCTTCTTTTTTTTCTTTTTTTTTCTTTTTAATGAATGGAGTGGTTAATTAAAGCTCAAGAAGTTTAGAGCACCCAACATTTGAATTGCACTACACATCACTTCAAAACTATAAGCACTTAATTTATAGTGCACTTTTTAAATTAATTGCAAGTCCTACCATCAACATCGTATTATTCTTCATGAGATTTTACAAACCAGCTGCTTTGTTCCACCTCAGCACTCTGGCCTACAAAAAACACACTCATGAGAGGAAACACCTTGCAGCACAAATACTATGGCAAATGTTTTCTATTGACAATATCTAGTGCTACATAGGGTAGCACTTCCATAAAACTTCCCTAAGTTTGCTCCTTTCCTTGTAGCCAGCAGCACAGTAATTCCTTAAACAGCATTAGGGCTTGTAGCTGAAGAGCGGTCCTCAGTACCACTCGTGAATTCCATGATCTGCTACAAAGACTTTCCACCTGAAACTACCTATTGGTTTGCTAGACTGTAAAATTTAGCCCAAGCTGGTGAGTTCCCATTTCATTTTTATAAAAGGATAAATAAAGCAATTTTAACAAAACCTCAACTGATTGCAAGTTTATGAATTGCATCCATCATAATCCAAGGCAGAGATTTGACCTTGAAGTATTATACCCAGCCAGGTTTGAGGCTGAGCTGGAAATAAATTGGCAGAGAAATGTGCATAAATCTGCTGCAGTAGTTTGCTTTGAAGTCTGCATTTACTACAAGCTCATCAGCTAATTACGTTATCATAGTTTTGCATTGGCTTATATTATATATAAGACAGCACAATAATTTATAGCTTTGCTGTTAAACCAATGAAGAAGCATCTTGTCAGGGCGAGATGACTACCTTTCCTTTACTGTAGAGAACAGAACAGCAACATCATGAAATTTTTAACAAAATATACCAGCCAGTCTTGTGCCAGGTGCTCATGAGCTGGGTTTGAGGCTGCCATAACCTTCAGTGAGCAGCAGACATGGTCTGACTGTGAGCCAGCCCCGTGATCTGCCTGATGTCTCCTCAGACCTCCCACCAGTTTCTCAGCTCGGCGTTTGACATATGCTGCCTTTCCAGTGGCAATCGCGAGGTAACTCCTTGATTTGGAGTGAGAAAACTATGAGCCACTGAACTTCTGCAGGTCTTTGGATGTGTAGTCTCACAAAGTGCATGTGGAAAGTAGTGCCTGATGGTTAATTGTGCCTAGAAAGTATAATGTAGGATTCAACAAGCCAGGGCAAAGAACATTCCTTTTCAAAATGATGGATTTTTGAGTCTTCTCCCCTTCTAATATAATCAGAAAGAATTAAAATATATTACCAAGGTATTATGGCATCATCAAAGAGAATTATGTGTTGGTTGCAAAAAAGACTATTCTGGTTGTTTAATGTTTTGGATGTGGTTTGATTTTTGTTTTTTTCCCCAAACTACTATTGCTTCAAAAATCAAGCAACAAGAGAGCACAAGTTAAAAAATACAAGAAATATGACCTTTCAGGTATACTTTTTGTATTGTTGATACTCATTTTTTATCAGCTAGATATTTTTAAAGCAATATGTACATATGCATTCATAAACATATGAATAAAGTATACATATATATGTATATGTATGACTATGGTCCCAGTTTAAATAATTTTCTATTTGCTATATGTTGCTTTTCTCTTCTTCCCAGAAGTAACTTAGTAAATAATAGACAATGCATAGTATTCTTGTCTTGTTTAATTTATGCACATTTACTTTTAATATTATGCATTCTCTTTTCAGACTTAGACCTGTTTATTATTTTCAGGTATTTTCACATACCTGAATCTGTCTGTTGTCATCATCTTGCCTGCTGCTTTCTAAGGATGTAGAGTTAACTGCAGGGAAACTTTTGCTAGTTTAAGAAACAAAGGAGAGGGACTAAAAAGGGAAAAAAAAAACCCCACAAACACCAACAGCTCCTTTCTTGCAAGTATAAACCTATCATATTTTATTTTTAATTTCCATCAAAACCCACCAAGAAACTGGAGGTGAATTTAGTCCCTCACTGGCTTTTTGCATATGTTTTTTTCCTGGCACATTTAACATCCTCTGTTTAGCCCCAGCTATTTGCAATGCCTCCCACACTCGTTGGAGAAGGCATACTGTTAACTAACTTCTTGTTTAAATGAAGGGCTACGCTGACAATTAAATGTAGGATTGTATATGCTTCAGTGCTGTGCCTTATTATAATCAACGTGAGTAGAAGCAGAGTGCTGAAATTATGGGTTTTAGTCTGCATCTGCATGGCATTATTATGCTTATCAAGGTGAAAATGTCAACGCTGAAGAATGTAATTGTGTACCTTAAGCTGCAGCAATAGTTAAACTGAGCTCCTGCCCCGACTATTAATGCTTCAGAGTGCTACTCTTAAGAGGCACTATAACTCTTTATGTAGGCAGAGCTTTCAATTTATGAATTTATTTTCTTCCTTTCTGTTTTGTTCTTTTTTGTTGGTTTTTTTTTTGACTTTCAGACACAAGGTTTTTCTGTTTGGGTATTAATTCAATATAGATTTTCTGACGTATTTTTCCTTTCTAACAAAGTCTGGGAGCAGAAAGCACAGCGTAGGTTTGTGCACAGCTCCACTGCCCTCCGGGAGGTCAAGTGTGAAATGAGTTGAGAGACACATTGACAGTCCATGCGTGAGCTGAGAGTACTCAAGCTAGTTATCAGTAATTCTGATCTGTGGCTCTAGTCTGGGTTCTTATTATATCAAATCAACCCAAATAATCAAATAATTTAGTGAATTATCTGTGTATAGTAGATTAACATTTTGATCTGACCATCATCTCATACCAGTTATGTATGTTTTATTTGCTGATTTTAATGTTTAATCATCTTGAACATTTTGATTTGTTACTCATTTATATTGCAAAACAAACACAATTTTCTTAATGCAATATGTTGCTTTGTTGGGTTTCATATATCTGCATTGCTCATAAGTCAGTCACTTGCAAGTTATCTCTATAGAGGGGAATACCAATTCTCTTTACACAGAGGGAGGGAATGTTTTCCCCTCCAGAGTTACATCAATTCTCTTGAGCTACTTAGACTTTACTGAACCCATAGAATTGGCTCAATACAGATGCCAAAATCCATCCCCATTCCTGCACATTAATTAGTATTTCTCAAATGTTAATATGCAAATACTATAAATTCTCCTTTTCTTTTTTTTTTTTTTCTCCCTCCCCTGTGCAGAAGATTTTGTAGGAAGACAGAGTAGGCATGCTAATGCAATAAACAATTTAATTTTATATTATTTCAATCTGTTTCAATTTCTTAAAAAGAGAAATTGCACCAGCTTCATCTGAGCCATTATTTTAAACTGATTTATTTAGTTCCAAAATACTATTTTGCTACTCTCCATCTGATTTTTGCCATGAAGAGAAACACAACAGGCCCTCAAGGATTTGAGGATTAAAAATATGATTAAAGTTTGCTTCTTCCTTTACTTTGTGCAAAAGAAAGAAATTAACTAGAAAATATTATCTACATAGAGATATTTCTCCTGCTTTTGGTGAATCATTTGGTAGCCTAACAGAAAGAACAGGCCCCTCCTGCTTTCGAATAGCTCTGAGGAACTGACTGCAGAGGTGAAGGAGGGCTGCAGATGCACGTTAAGCAGAGGCAGACTGGGAAGATTAATGCTTCTAGGTTTACTCCTATGTAATTTATGAACGTGAAGAAGTTACTCTTACACCTCAGAATAGGTAAGAAAAATTATTTTGCCTTTGATGCAATGAACCTTGTAGTGTTTTCCAGTTGCCAAGTGCCAAAATTCTGCTCTTCCATAAACAGACTCTTTCATAGTGGACTACTGGGATCTGGACTTACACAAATTACAGGTGATGGCATGCTTATGATGCAAGGTATAAGGCTAAGCAAGAGGGTCAGATTTCGATTCAATGCTGAATATCATTAAAAGTGGTAAACATATATTCACTTACATTTAGAAGAAAAGGTATAATTTCTGCTGCTGGGCTGGAAAAAGAATTGGGACATTTGGAACAGTAGTTGATCAGTCTGAGAATCATAGTTTTTTTAATAGTAAGTATAAAAGTTGCAGATGTCAAGTTTCTTTCTAATCTTGCTTGCATCAGTATAAATCCAGAAAAGCTCAGTGAAAACTGATGAAGTAAAACTAATACAAATCAGTATTTTAAAATGAGACAGTCAGCCACTTTTTACACATTACTGTCAGAGCTGTATATCTCCACTGATTTTATTAGAGTTATGTATCAAGATCAGACTTTTAAATCATTCTGAAATCAAAACTCCTGCTGCAGTGACAGGTAAGCCCTTCCTACTACATACCTCAAAATACATGTGAGAGGCCATTATCAATTCTGTAAAGCACATTCTGCATTTCTGACTTTTTCTCCCTTACTATATTCACATACAGGCAGAAATTTTAACTGATCTCCAGGAGCAACAAGCCCTTTGAGAGACAATCTAGAGACCACCTAGCCTGCCCCTCTCCCCACTGAAGCATGGTTGCCCTGTCCAAGTGGCTTTTGAACATCTCCAAGGACAGAGCCTCCGCCACCTCTCCCTGCTGGTCCAGTGCAGAGTAAAGAAGCTCAATGTCATGTAGCTGCAGTGAAAGTCTGTGCTGTATGTGCCTGCAAGTCGAGTGGGAAGGAGGAGAGGGGAATAGGCTGTGACATGACATTGCTTTGAAGCTCCTATCCAATTGCAAATAAGTCCCTGCTAGGGAGTTGTCTATTTTTATTTGTAGTGTTCAGCTTGAAACAAAAAATCTGTTTTGATTCAATTCTTGCAGCATTCAGAAAAGCATCAAAATTACAATTTACTTCTGGTTCAAGCAAAACAATGGTTTGCATGATAATCAGTTCAGCTTCACAGTTTTGATTACAGAAAGCCTTGATTTTAAAATATTGAGCTTATCTCTGTCAAAGGATCAGACCTCATAATTTTCTATCTGAACCTGACATTTTCCTAGTGCATGTAAACCCTCTCTGCCCTTCCTCTTTCTCTCTTGGCAATAAACTGCTGACAAGCCAAGTTTGATTGTCTTGTGGAGGCAAGAAGATCAAATACATACCAAGTATTAACAAAAAAGGAAGAATATCCTTTGGGGAAAGAAAAAATACAGCACGTGCATTCACTTGTACTGTTGGAAAGAGTTGTCAGGTACAATGAAAAATCAGTTCAGAGGCTTCTTGTCACGGGGAGGGAGCAGGACCCTCAGCATCCACACAGGATGTAAGTGGGACCCTCGGCCCCACACAAGGGCTCTTTCAGGAGCACTTCACTCGTCCTTGTCAGTCACAAGCTGGACTGAGGGAGGCACGAGGGAAAGGAGGATGCTGTTCCCAACCACTGATATTACAGCTCTTCTGTCTTTCTCACAAATGGAGGGTAAAAACTCCTGCTCCAGGACCAAAAAACAAGGCCCCCCTTCTTCCCCCAAAGCTCTGTGTCTCTGTTTCGTGCTTGTTTATACTTTTTCCCTATTTTTTTTTGGCTTGGTTTGTTTTTTGTTGTTGTTGTTTTTTATTTTTATTATTAATTTTTTTATTATAACATTTTTTTCCTCAGTTAGTTCTACTCCATGGAGAATGAAGCAACCCCAGATTTATCACTAGCCGTCTGGATTAGGGCTACATTAAGGATAGCTGGGAAAGCAGTGAGGAACTTGACTTGCAGGTTTTACACCACCAGTGATTTCCACGCATTCTAGAGTTGCAGAATCATAGAATTTCCTGAGTTGGAAGGGACTCACAAAGATCATTGAGTGCAACTCCTGGGCCTACATAGGATACCCCAAGAATCACACCATTCCTGGAGCCTGAGAGCATTGTCCAAACACTTTTTGAACTCTTGTCAGGCTTGGTGCTGTGACCACTTCCCTCAGGAGCCTGTTCCAGTGCCCAGTCACCCTCTGTGTGAAGGACCTTTTCCTAATATCCAACCTAAGCCTCTCATGACACAGTTTCATGCCATTCCCTCAGGTCCTATCACTGGTGACCAGAGAGAATGCCTGTGGGATCACACCATACACAGAACCTGAGCTGTGGCCACTTGCTCTTGCCATTTCTGTACTCGGTGGATTTAGCCAGCCAGAGGACAAAGGCTAATAACATTTTAGCAGCTCTTGACATGTTGAAACATGTTATATGAAAGCTCAGTAGCAACAATTTTGCCTTGAAATTATGCTTAATAATTACTTTGTAGAGAGGTTCTATAAGCGTTTGCATATACTGTTCTACACAAGTACATGTAGGAAAAAAAATCTTGTCTGTATCTGATCCCTGACCAATATTTATGGGTTTGGTATTTCACCTTAGTCTTGTCTGTATCAGTTAACATTATAAAATACTATTTTACTTCTAGCCTCAGAGGAGGTCCTCTCCTGTCCACATAGTCTAGCCACAACTCAAAGGTAGCACTGAATGGAAAAAAAAACGAGAAAAGGAAACACAGAATAAAGAACTAGAAAGATATAAATTAAAACAAAAGTTTTCTTGAGCAAAAGAACAAGAAAAAGAGGTCAATAGTCTTGAATTATTGACAAAGGGCTAGAAACTCATGTTCATTTAACCCACTATTTAGGTGGTCTTTTTATTCTGGCAAAGCAATAGCTCTATATGTGTATCCAACAATATATTCAGAAAGCTTACCAAGAAAACTCTGTATCCTCAGAGGCAAATATTTATCTTGAACACAGAGGAAAAGAACATTTAGAAGTTAACATTTTTGCCCTTCTGTCTGCACCAGCACCTCTTGAGAAAAACATTCTCATTTTCATCATGAGTTAATATACGTACATTTAAAAAAAATATGCACATGCAAACACATATTCAACTTCATATTTCTAAGCTGAAAAATGCAGTAATTCATTTTAATATGAGTAAAACTTACTCGTGCTTGACTTTAGCTTCATTTGAAAAAAAAAAATTCTCTGGCACCGTGTAAGGACTGTAACTTCCCAGCTGCTGTCTTGACCTAGTTGACAGGTAAATCAGGTACAGCTTTGTTCCTCCAAGGTTAGTCATTCCAGGGATATGCTTTCTGTTTGGTATGCAGACTTGCAAAACTACCCTTTGAAGATGTGGAGTTGTCTTGCTCCTGCTAGATCTTAAGCTTCCTTTAAACTATGATGAAGTTTAGGGCAAAGAGTTTTAATCACCAAAGAAATCCTTTAAAGCATTGATGTTTTCAGCTGTTAGATCACCTTGTAATAGCAGCAATGGAGAATTAAAACTCTTGTCCAGTTGTGTGTGAAACTTTGGCTATGCATACAGGCCTCAATGTGACTATAAAAGGAATCAAACACCGGACTTGTAGCTGTTCTTGTGTCATCACTGTAAAAAATTTCTAGTGCTAATTTATTTAATCTTACAACTTAATCCATTACTGAAATAGCAAAGCAAAGTTAGAAAACAAAACATTTTATTATGCACAAGTTTCTTGTTAGAATAGAATAATCCAGCCGGAAATACTCAGAGACAGTAAACATTTGCAAGCTTGGATAATATGCTTGTCACCGTAATTGGCAGAATTGATCTTGTTGAGTTTCACTTCACTGTTCAGAATTATCCTTTCTCACAGACAAGTCTCATATAGACAGACCCCTTGCCTTTTCAGATTTGTACAGGTGAGTAGCTGGTATAAAATACCATTTCACTGCAGGTTAATTTAAAATTTATTAGAAAAGAAGCTGAAGTTTTAGGTGGAAAAACCCCCACATTAATTCTCAATTCGCTTTTCTGGAACTATGCCTATTTGTCACATAGACTCAATAAATATGATAATAGCATTATATTGTTAGCATCTTAACAGACATTCTATTTTTTAGCAACCTGCTAATACAGAAATCCCCAAATTTGTTTAACATACTTACTATCTGATTCAAGAGGAATTTCAAAATGATTTTCCAAGATGTGAATTGAGTGGTTTCTGTGATTTCACAGCTCATTCAAGTTTGCTTTATCTTATGCTGCCATTTTCACCCCTGAAAATCAAGTGTTACATCTTCAAGTGGAATGGTGGCACTTCAGGCTTTCTGTGGGCACTGCAGTTCACACAGACACAAGACAAATGTTTTAGTCTGGGCAGGTATGTTATGAGCCATTGTGCTTCTCATCAAAACACCTGTCAAGTAATGGCAGAGAAGTGTGAGCAATGATAGAACAGAGGTTTCAGGTTTATTGCACTTACCAGGGACTGTTTCAGATGTGCTCCAGCCACTCAAGTTCCTTGCATTATAGAACACCAGTTGAATAAATCAAGATTTTGCTCTATGGAACAGTTAAAGAAAAGTTAGTAATCAACAGTTACTTCAACTTAAATGATTGTACTGCTGACAGTTCAGCACTTCTGAACTCTAGTCATCTGGGAAATTATTCTGCCTTAATTTGGCTTATCTCCCCAGAGAACTGGTGTTAGAGCTGAAGGACTTGTATGTGTGGTGCAGTGAGAAGTGTTCTAGTCAGCTTCCTTCGGTGATGCATGAGCATGCTTCTAGTCAACACATACAATTATTCCATTTACACAGCCATGAAACTTTGAAGCACATAATCTGTTTTACTGAGGGAATGCAAAGTCATTTAGTAACCACAAAAGTCAAATATGGCATCTATTCCAGGTGATTTATAATGATGGAAGTGCTTAAATGAATGCCATGTGAGGACAAGCACTTATTCAATTTAAGTTAAAACCTTACCAATATTTTTAAAATACTAGTATGATGAAATAACACTTTTCCCTTTTTTGAGGAACTTCTAAACAATATATTTGACTCAGCTTGATACTAAAAACTGTTTGTATTCCACACCAAACTTCAAGAAGCCAGGTGCAAGCAGCATCTTTCCTACCCATCAAGTTTGTACCATCAGGTACAAACTTCAACTAGTCCATATAACTACCAAGTAAATTAAAGCAGCAACAATTCCTAAGCCAATTACAACCAATGCTAGGTGTTTTAGGAAGTGTTGTCTCAGCTGAGCTGCTGTGACTGACTGTGTGAGGATGGTTTATTCCTTCACACCCATGCAGCAAGGGGAAGCATACGGAGTGGCATGATAAGAATCCTGCTTCAGCTGATAGGTTGTCACTTTCTGAATACTTCTGGCTATACTAAGCAGACTAATTAAGTTAGTTAAGACATTTCATATGTGGACACAAAGTATATCATTGTGATACTCTATTGTTATGGCTTCCTAATATGTCATCATTCCTAATGCTGAGGTTTTATGGTCATCTTAAATTGACATAATGGTGGGTGCCTGCTTAGAGTCTTGTCTTCTTCTCTCCTTTGTCCTCAGGTACACGTGCCCATCCCTATGCTTTGCCAAATCCAACAGTCAAATTATTTCATCTTAAATTTGATCAAGAACATGCTTAGACTGGAAATTATTTTTTTCCACACACATGCAAGTCAGGTGCATGGTCCGAATCTCCAGGTAATTCCAGTATCGCAGAGGTGGGTACAGACAAGGAAGAAGTCAGTGTTAGAAATAGAAACAGCCCAGTTGTGCATCAGTCAGCATTTCCATGATCATTCCAGTGTACAGCAGGACACCAGAGGCAGAACTACTAGCTGTATTATCTCTAAAATGATATGCTTTTGACTGGCAAAGAAATACAATGTTTATAGTGCAAAAAGGTTAGAATTTAATTTCAAAGTATAATTAACTAAGCAATTCACAGCAACTATTTTGTTGTTCTGTACTCACCACTCAGTATACCACTTTAATAAAATGTAGTTCCTTAATGTGAGCTCCTGACAGAAAAAGGTACAGGGGAACTCATACATGGAGTTGTCCTTGGGTTTACTAGTTTTCCTGGACAAGGATGATCATGACGGTGAGCTACATTGAAGAAGTCTACACATAAAAGAGAACAAGCATAACCTGAAAAACTACTGGAAAGAGCTTACAACACTGTACTATGGTTGACATTTACCACTGGAGTGCTGCTTTGCAAGTGTAAAATACTTACATGCTAAAACAAAGAGAGAAAACAACATTGAGGGAAGGAGAAACAAAAGGAGGAAGGTGTGAGAATATGAAAGAAAGTCAACAAATAAGGAAGGGCAGGTGTTCTTAATGTTTTAAAGTCACTTTTTGCAGCATACACACTTACACCAAATGACATACCAACACTAGCTAGTACCTATTTCACACACATTCAAGTCACACTATTTGAGAGTGAGTGGCAAGAGCTCATCAGAAAACAAGCAGAACTAACCTTCTCCACCACTGGAGTGCCTGTATTAGATACCTTTAACCTGCTTTTGAAGCTGGACTGTGACCCTGCAGAATCTGCAGTTCAATTTTCTTTTAAAAAAGAAGAGAATGGGAATACACAAGGAAAAAAAAGAAATAGACTGGAGCCAGTGGATACCATATTTGTTAGGGTAGACCTGGTGACTCCGATCCAAGTCACAATAAACGGTGACGGTCCCCAAACAGTTCTCTTGACCCCAAAAGACAGCCTGCCAGTACCAGCAGGGACCTACATCCTGACTGGAACTGCTTCTTCAAATGACACTGGATTAGCTGTTATTCCTCAAACAGTGACTGTTGACAACCCAAAAGCCTTAGAGGTAACAGTGAAAGCTCTCTTTCCACCCCTTGAGCTTGATGAAGAGACACCTGTTGCTACTTTAACTCTTATTGGTCCTACTACTGACAACACTCTGGACTCAATGCTTTTAGTTCAGTGGTCACAATCGATTTTGCTTGAAAGGCCAATGCTAACCTGTGCTGTGGTTTTTTTCCCAACACTAACCACTCCATTCGAGTTAAAGGTCTTCTAGATACTGGAGCAGACGTGACGATCTTCACAGAAAAGGACTGGCCAAAGGAATGGGACACCACTCAGCCCTGCATCGACATCAAGGGGTAGGAGGAGCTCAGTCACCAGTCCAAAGTGTCCTCACCTTGCTAATTGAAGGGCCAGAAGAGGAACCTTCTCGTCGCTTCCACTGGACCGTACTTCTCCAGGGGATGAGAAAAGTCATTCTGCTTGTTTTCTAATAAGCTTTCGCCTTTCATTCTCAAATAGTGTTGCTTGAATGTGTGTGCAACATGTAAATATGGAAGTGGGTGGGGCCATGGGGAAGGGCCCGCCCCCCGGGGGGGGGTTGCCACACGGTGGTACAGTTGGGCTGACAGTGCCACCTGGCTGTGCGGCAGGATAACTGCAGCTCGGTGGTGTTACACAACTGGTTGCATTTTGGGGCAGCGCTGCAGAAAAAAATGCCACTTGGGGTCACTGCGGGGAGGGAAATCCCCCCCCGTGAAACAGCAGGGTACCCCACGCCTGTAGGCAGTGCCGCAGGGTGCACACCTAGTGGAGTAGTGGGGTAAACGCAGCTGCTCAGTGGTGGTGCGAGAGACGCAGCGCCCCCCGGCTGCACAGCGAGATAAGCACCAACCCCTGTGAAGTGCCCTCAGGGTGGGTAATTTGAATCCCTTGTGTGGGGTAGGGAAGAGATGAGCTTGCCACGTGGCTGCGGCCATCTTGGGTTGAGGGGTGCAGGGAGGACCTTGTTATGTGTATAATGGAAGTGTTGGAAATTTATTTACTTTCCCTAATTCTCTTCCCACTGGCAATCGTATGACCGCAAATATGTGGTGTTCCCTTCTCACATGCATGCATTTTGCTAGGTTCATTTTTATTTAACGTGTTTAAAATAATTCTCCTCACCACTCTTGCAAAAATCCATTTTAGAAATGCCTTAAAGGACTCTGTGATCATGGGATGCCCCAGCACGTAGATTAAAGTTTTCAGGATCCATTTTATAATTGCTTTAAGGGACTCTTTGTCTCTGAGATGCCCCAGCAGGTAGATTAAAGTTTTCAGGCATTTGTATGTTTCTCCGAGGAGTTTTGAAAAAAGCGCCCCCATGTTTCTCAGGGTTCCCTTTTTGTTTTTTCAAGGCTGGGGTGAGGGAAATTAAGGAGGATAACTACACAGCTGCGCCTGCCTCAATCCTGGTAGGGTGAAGTCCACTTGCTGAGCTGTGGATGCCTCATAGGAACTTGAAGTTCTCTTCTTCAAGCTTGAGTCAGGAAATTGGGAGAAAAATCCACAGGGTGGAGATTCTGCTTGGGTTCAGGTCCGTTGGGTGCCATATATGCGGCATTGGAGGAAAGGGAGAGGGTTCTCTGCTTTCCCCTTTGTCCGAGGGGGGCAGAGATGGGAGACAGAGACAAAGCAGTCCAGGCAAGAGAGAGCAAGAGTGTTTATTCAAACAATCCACGAGGTATTATCAGATCTCAGGGGACAGTCCCCAGATCTGGGCTGGATTGGGTGAAAACTGAGGAAGGGGCAGGGTCAAAGGTCCATTAACCCATTAATTTAGGAAAGGGGAATGGGCTGGCTGGAGCCCTGGCTTACCCCCCCCCCCCAAGCCACGAGGCACATGAGTCCCACC
>JAOXXN010000471.1:8129208-8150488 GCA_026770055.1 Myrmophylax atrothorax | reverse complement strand
GAATCATAAGTTTAAACCATGAAGCTATTTTCCACAAATAATTTTGGATGCCCCTCACTGCTGGTCCTATTGCCTGTAGAAGCATACCATAGAATTGGAGGCCATCGTATCAATCTGTAGAGTTGAATTATAACTTCTTTGGTATAATGAGCTCTCTTTGACAGCCGTGCACAGTCAAAGTCTTTGTTCAGAAAGGATAACCAAGCTATTGCCTCTCAAGTGTAATACACTTCATTAAAATGCAAGTCATTTCTTAAAACGCACATTCACTGAACTCCAACCCCTCATAAATCTTGTAACATTTCATTTCTTGTTCACAGCTCTGAAATCTTTAAATCTGGGCTTTTTGTAACTTTCCTCATAACCTTAAAACACGTATAAATTTCCAACTTTAGCATTTTCCTTCTTTTTTTCTTTTTTTTTTTTTGTAAAAATTGCAAGTGAAGATGACAAACAGTTTTTAAGCTCTTGCCTTTTTGATCCTTGAAGCACACCTGTCAAAAACAATTATTTAGACACTGGGTCTTTCTTATGCTGCTGAAGACTAACTGGCATCGACCCAATTTTCCCATCCTTTAATTTCATATCTTTGTTCTAGTCGATAATACCTTGGAAAACCTCAATTCTTTCTTTCTCAGTTTATAGGTAATTTCTTGTATATGGCCTTTATGTGGTCTTCATTCCCTCTTAGGGATTTAAATGTAACACTATCCATCTCAATGGAAACACAGAAAATAAACAAAAATCCATACGTATGTCAATTAAACAAGAGAATAGGGGAATTATGATGAAACAGAGGCCAGTTCCGGAAGTTTTCTCTCCATCTTTATAAACACAGTATTAGTTTGAAATTTACTGCATAAGTGCCAAAGAAATACCAATGACAATGACAGATATGTCCAAGGCCAGGCTGCATGGGACTCTGAGCAATCTGGTTTAGTTAAAGTGTCTCTGTCCACAGTGCAGGGTGGGAAAGAGATAGTCTCTAAGTCCCTTCCACTCTAAACCCTTCCGTGATTCTATGGTATCTATGATATCTATATCATCTTTTCCAATAATTTTATATTTTTATCCAGATACTTATATTTATGTATGTTTAGAGTATTTATGTGGCATTTTTACTTCTTGTTCTGCATAGAGTTCCTCTGGTATAACATACAACGTCCTTGTCACTGTTTCTTCAAAATGCAGTGTGAACCTGCTTACAGATGATTTGTGTTCAGATTATCTTCTTAGAGTGGATTCAGCATTAAGCAATGTAATATATATTCCTGTAATATTACAATTGTATATAATATATTGCATTCAGTACCCCCAGTTCCCAAGTAGCAGGGCAAGCCTATTTAAAAAATCTTAGTATTTAAATTTATACATACTCCTGCAGTGATTTCTAGAAACTGTCAAACAAGAATCACTTTGTAGAGCTGAATACAATTATGCATTATTTTTTGCCATGATTTATAGAACAAAATCAATTGTATATAAATATAAGCAAAAATAACCTGTGTAAGTTATAAATATAAAAAAAATGTTTTCAAGCAATTTATATGTATAATCCATATGAGCTCTCAGCATTCTACTTGTACTCAAGCATAACCAGAAAAGCCTTGGGAGACATTTCCTAGAAATATCTAAATTTACCTTTTATTGTGATTGATTGTTAGTTATGTACAGAAATTCATACACAGCAATGTATGGATGGCTGCTGAAGAACATGTGTACATGCATCATGCATCTATATGTATGCAGCCTTTGGCATATACCTATACAAACCTTCAAACGCAGCCTCTGTGTGCAGGTTTCAGCACAGTTGTTATTCTAAGCGAGGGCGGCTTTCCAGTCTCTGGAATTTAAATGCCTCCCTGTGGAGACTCAGAACAAGATGAGCACTCTAACTGAAGATTAAAGTGGAGCACAAGCCTTGCACACAGAAATATCACTTATTCATGAGCACTTACATATGTGATGGTGTAAGTCAGCAAAGCAAGTAGGTTTCACCACATCAGCCTTAAATAAGTGAAGCTTCATTTCTCTTATTTCCTAAGAGCCAGACACTGAATCCCAGTTTTAAAAGATGTAATTTGCATATAGACTAATTGTCCTCTTTAAGTAGCAAATCCTTTCACATGGTAACATTGGCTAACATTGCCCATTTTAAAAGACTTTTTTCAATGTGGAGGCAGTGATTTACACAGACAGCCATCACAGGCAATTAATTAATACAAGAACATATTAAGGGAAAAGGAACAGGAAATAGAACGTAAAGTTTCCACTTGGATGTGTAGTAAAGCTAACAGTCTAGCACAAAAGACTAATCAGTACGTAAGAGATTCAAGGTTGGCAGCAATTAATTCCAACAGCAAACTGAGCATATTAAGGGGGCTTGGTCAAATCCTAGGAGTTCTGCAAAAATTTAACTTAATCTTTGCCTTCCACTGAGAGCTTGCCAGGGTCTTGATTGTCCTCCTATGGGGAGAATATAAAATCTCCCTTCACTATTTTCTATAACTTATGAAGCATATGTTAGACACCTATGAAAAAGAAAATAGAAAAAAAGAGAAAAAAATGGAAAAAAACCTACTCAGCATATTTTGTTTCTTCCTGGAAGGAGCACGTATTCTTCTTGTCATCCCACATCTTTCAGCTGGTTCAGCTCCCCCCTTTTTAGTCATTCTCTCAGGTAACTTGGCAAATTCAGCATGTCAAACATCACTTTAATTTTGTCATGCTAGCACATTTGCAGCTATGTTCCTGCCACTTTTGAATTCTAGTTTTCAATCAGGAATACTTATGATTACTTCCCAGCAGCATAATTTTACAGGTTCAGTAAAAAGCCTAATTCTACACCAAAGTGATAATACACAGCATTTCTCAGAGAAGTATCATTTTGGCCTGGCTTCGGTTGCAAATGTAGAGACTCAAATACCTTGTATTCAAGAAGATTACCTTATGAAGGGAAATTAATTCAAGTGATGGCTCATAATATTTCAGCTTGAACTTGTGAATAGAATTTGAGAAGCTCCGTTAGCCCCCTTCCTTTAGTGCACTAAAATCAGAAGAGCTACAGAGACTCTTTCACTGGCCACAGGACAGATAGAAATGATTGCTGACCTTAATCAAAGAATCACAAAATGGTTTGGGTTGGAAGCTCCAACGCCCTGCTGTGAGCAGAGATACCTTCCACTAGACAGGTTGCTCAAACTCCATCCAACCTGGCCTTGAATACTTTCAGGGATATTTTTTAGCTTAACATATTATAAAAATGTCTCCATCTCAATGTCTTTAACTCAAAATAATATAAAAATATCTTCATCTTAACATCTTCAAGACTGTGTGATCATCCAACAATGAAAGCAAGGAAAGCAATGATCTCCAGTGCAACAAGACACAGTGGTTCCCTTGTGTAGCTCCTTGTCCTTTCTGCTCTCCAAATCCATCATTGGCTTGTTTCCTCCCTGGCTGGCTGTGGAGATGTCTGCTCAGGAGTATTTATGGCCATCAAACACTGATACTTGAATCACTTGAATTTGCGCAACAAGAACTTCATCCCTTGCTCCTCAAAACACAAGAGACCTTTAACATAATAAACCAACTCTCATAGAAACAAATGGAAGGGAGTTTTGTGGATAAAGAAGACAGTATACATTTTATTCCAAGCAATATTATTATTATTTCCTAATTCCTATTAGAACACACGTGGAATAATTACTTAGATAAGAAATAAACAAATAATCCAGAAATGGAGAGGCACATTTGGCAAAGTTTGGTGGATTTAGAGAATCCACCAATGAGTGAAAAAAAGCAGCAAACTGTTCTCAGTTATTGCACTTACATATTAAATGTGCTTGTTGGGTTGGAGCAGGTTTTGTTAGGTTTATTTGATTTGTTGTTTTTGGGGGGTCTTCTTTTCATGAAATACCCTTCTGGACATAAAGAAGATGGGGTTTTCCTGTTGTCTTTCTGCATAAAGTGTAGATTGCAAATATTGGTGTGACTGTACTGTTAGAAGCAGGAAGTCTTAAGTGAGAGAACATCTTACACTGCCTTTTTTACTCTATCTAACATCCTTGATTTGTTCAACCGTACCCTGTAGATCGTTTCTTTTAGCCATTTCTTTCTCTTCAGCTATTCTGTAGTCTCTGTTCATATACCTTGTCTTGTTCCAGTTCTCCAAAGCAGATGCTGGGCAGGACCTAGGATACCCTGGGTTGGAAGAGAGCTTGGGAGGTCACCAGTCCCCCTTGCTGCTCAAAATCAATATATCGAGGCTGAGTAACACAGAGGTATCTCCACTCAGGTTCTGAAAAACTTCGAGTACCGCTGGGTGAAGCCAATGAGGCCCGGTGAGTTTGACAGCACCCAACTTCAATTTGCTGTAACTTGTTTCTAATTACAGACTTTTCTTCTTATAATCAACAATAACTGCATCATCTAGATAATTTTTTAGTGAGAACTGAAAATTACATAATCAACTTTCATTGACATTGCTTATTGATAATTTCCTCAACTACTGGAACAACATTTTCTTTCACTTTCTTCTAAAAACAATATGTGGTGCTTGCTGTCAATCCTGCTATTTTATGAGAACTGCAGTTCCTGTATGTCTTTGTTTTTCTTATTTAAATTGACACTGCAAATTTTATATTTTCTCTGTGTCCATTCATCTAAATGTAAGCTATAAACCAAAATGCATTTATTTTTTCTATATATTCTGTATTTTCCACATCTGCAGCTATCTGCATAACTGCGGATGATGGGATTTGTCAAGTAAGCATAAAGAGAAAAATCTAAGAGGAATATTTGGTACATATATATATAAAAAAAATAAAAATCATCTTGGTCTTTCTTGCTCTGAGTGCAAAATGGAATACACATTAATGTGTTACAATATAATTTATTTTCTTTTAAAATTATAATCAGGTTCCAGGGTTAGTTTTTCCTAGTATATATTTGAAAAAGAAAATAATTCATGACTCAAATTTCCCTTTATCTTGTTATATTGGTAGTGGAGAGACGGGGCTGCTGAAGCTTTACAAAGTCATTTTATGTTATTTTGCTAAGATTTTTGTTGTTTTATGATTAAATGGTTTCTTATTCTGGGTTTTCTTAAGCATGATGATTCATATCCTTAATACATGAAAAGACAGATTTATAGAAGTATCTGACCAGAGCCGTAATGCTGAATTCAGTGTGAATAGATGAAGACACAGCTTAAGTACATAGAAGAGATTCAATCCACAGCATAATGAAAATTAAAAGCTAAGAGTAGCAAGGATAGAAGAGATCTCAGGTCTTATTCTCCTAAGCTATAGTTTTACTAGGTCAAACTAAACTTGCAAAGTAATAAAAAAAATAACAAGCTATACTTAGAGACATCAATATTTTAGAAAAATCTGTTTCAATTTGAAGCCATTCCTCCTTGTCCCATCACTACATACACTTGTACAAAGTTCATCTCCATCTTTCCTATCGATTCCTTTCAGGTACTGTAAGACTTCAGTTAGGTCACCCCGAAGCTTCTCTTCTCCAGGCCGAACAAACCCAATTGTCTCAGCCTTTCCTCATAGGAGAGGTACTCCATCCCTCTAATTGACTTGGTGACCTTCTTCAACAGTCTGATGTCCTTCCTATGGGACACCAGAGCAGGGACCCCAAAGACAGATGCAGCATTCTAGGTGGGGTATCACCAGAGTAGAGTAGAGGGACAGAATCCTCACCTGCTGCCCAGGCTCCTTTTGATGCAGCCCAGGACATAGCTGGTTTCAGGGCTGGGAGTACATGTTACAACTCATGTCCATCCTCTCATCCACCAGTACCCCCAAGTTTTTCCCAGCAGGGCTGTTCTCAATTTGTTCATCCCCCTGCCTGCACTGACACCGAGGGTTGCAAAGAACCAGGTGCAGCAACCTGCAGTTGGTCTTGAACCTCATGAGATTCCCATGGGCCCACTTCTTGAGCTTGTCCAGATCCCTCTGGATGGCATTCCATCCTTCAGGTGTGTCAGCTGCATCACTCAACTTGATGTCATCTGCAAAATTGCTGAGGTGCATTCGATCCCTTACCTATGTCATTAATGGAGATATTCAATAACACTGGTCCCCATACAGACCACTGAGGGGCACCACTAATCACTGTGATGTCCATCAGGACACTGAGCTGTTGACCCTCTGGATGTGGCTGTGCAACCAATTTCTTACCCATCTGACAGTCCATTCAACAAATCCAATTCTTGCCAATTATAGAGAAGGAGATTTTGGGGGACCGTGTCAAAGGTTTTACAGAAGTCCAGATAAATGACATCTGTAATCCTTCCCTTGTCCATTGATGCAGTCACCCCATCACAGAAGGCCACTGGGTTGCTCAGGCAGGACTTGCCCTTGGTGAAGCTGTGCTGGTTGTCCTGAACCACCTCCCTGTTCTCCACGTGCCTTAGCAGGGCTTCTAGGAGGATCTGTTCCATGATCTCCCCAGGCACAGAGGTGAGACTGACAGGTCCATAGTTCCCAGGTCCTCCTTTTGACTCTTTCTTAAGATCGGTACAGTGTTTTCCCTTTTATAGTCCCCTGGAACTTCACCTGACAGACATGACTTTTCAATTGTCATGGGAAGTGGCTCGGCAACTACATTTGCTAATTCCCTCGGGTCTCTGAGATGCATCTCATCAGGTCCCATAGATATATATATTCCTCCTCTCTTTTAAAGTATTGAATGCTTGAATCAAGAGACTAGAAAGTGATAAGCACCAGAGTTCAGTGCAAAGACATTTTAAAGTATATGTGGTTGTCTTGAGTTCTTTACCAAAAAGCATTGCAATAGTAAGTAGGAAATTAGCAATTTGGGGGTAAATAATCTTCTTATCCGAACTTTTTTTTAAAAGTTAATATTTTTCAGCATTTATGCATGCAAGTTTGCATACATTGAGTTTTAAACTGCATAGTAGTTGGTAACACAAGAGATATTTTGGTTTCTTTGAGACAAATCTGTTTCTTAAGGGACCTCTTGCTGTGTACAAGTTTGTGCAACTATAACAAAAAGGATCTACAAAAATATAAAGACCTGTTTTTATGCTGAACCGGTATTTCAGCAGAAGACTTGTGCTTTATTGTTTCTGAAAACCTGGAGTTGATAATAAGCCAATGTTATGTCTGAAATCCAAAGGGTAAATAAGTGATGTGTATAGAAAACCTTTTAAAAATTCTGATAGTGCAAATGTCTAATACATAGTTTCAGCAAGAGGTTAGGAATATAAATAGGAGTTAAGAACCCCTGCTGAACCTGGAGTATGGTTAACTTTATATACTTGAGTAATATTTAAGTCTATGGGAATTCAATATAACATTAAGAAATCTCATGTTTAAAGAAATAAAGCTGAGATTATTCTTCTCGATTATGTGCAGTTACTTACACATCATTGGATATCCTTTTATTTTCATATCATTTAAATTCACAGTTCAGTTTTCCTTCTGGTTTGCTGAACTGCTCAAATGTTTGGTTTATTGATATTTTATGAATAATGAGGTCCACTAGTACATTCTCATAACTCAAAAAATATCAATGAGCTCCACATTTATTCAGCGCAATATAAGTATTTTGAATTCTGAGTTCCTAAATAAAAGAAATTTGATCTTACTGATATTTGTAAACAATGAGAACACTGAGTAGTATCACTCAATTGTAATAACAAAAAGTACTCTGTTTGACATATTGCACTATTATTTTTATTGTGGTTTAAATACATCTTATTTTATCAATTCATCTAAAATGATATGTTCATAATACATATCAATAGCTCCCATATCAAAATACATATTTTGATTAAAGTATTTCTATCTTTTTTTTTTCTAAATAGGAAATTATTACTGTGTTCAAGAATCTTATATGTATTGTCATACATACTTATTACAGTCATATATAGATACAAAACCCCTGCATTCTTTCACAAGAAAGGAGAAAAAGCCTCGCTCTCTTTCGGCCCAGTCAGATAAATAGGAGTGTCCAGGGTTCTGGATCCTGAATAGGAAATCAAGGCTTCAGGTAAATTCATGTTTCAAAGCCTCAAGTTGGCCACCTCTAGGCCAGTATAATCTCTGGATGATTTTTTTTGTAATTAATCTATGGTAACTAAGGAATATCCCTAGCATGCTATGTATATAGCAAGCAAAAACATCATCAAAGCTACTTTAATTTGAGAAGGTTGGATATAAATATAATTCCTCCAGCTTTAAGGATGTTGCAGACCTCTTGTTTGAAGAGTACTACAGACAGAATCACTGATATCAAAAGATAGCCTCTTCAAATCATCACTGAATTAAAAAAAAAAAAGTTGGATCTGTTTGTTATTAGTAAGTGATGTTTTTTGTATGTGTGTGTGTGTGTATACCCCCAATTTTGCCTTCTTATTTTCTGTACTAAACTTCAACACATGACATGCCAGGCTGTTTCACAAACACTGCATCTGTGGACAAATGAAACAATAAAGACAATTAGATGGCACAGTTGAAGCATGGCATATTAAATTCTCTTTTCATTTACAGCTTTCAATTTTACACTTGAAAAAAAAAAACCCATGCAAATGTATATTCTCATACTGAAAGATGCAATGGGTAGGCAGATTATGACTACCAATTATATTCCAGATGTGAGGTTTCTTGCAGTGGCAAATGTTTCCTTAGTGGTCTATAAAATTTTTACAAGATTTAGTTTGAGCAAACTTACAGTTGTCTAAGGTTACTCTTTTTGTTGGCAAAATCATTCTTCTGTTTTCCCAGTCACTTTGAAGCTTTCAAAATCTTACACTGAAACTTAGAGCACAGAAACCTATCAAGGAATAATACCGAAGGTGACACACTTTTTTTGGTTTTGTTGTTTTTTTTTTTTTTTCTTCCAAGGAAGAAAATATGCATTTATAATAAAGATTTAGACTGCATTTACTTTTATAATGTCAAAGATAAATGAGAAATGGCATTTTTGTCTATCCCAAAATATTCATGATTTCATGCACCAGTAGGTTACTACTGATGTTTGAGGTAGTCCTAAGTGTCAAGTGGACAATCTCTATCAGCTATAGCATTATAGGAGTGAATATATGTCTATATTTGCATTTAAATGTAAAGCATGGAATAACTTCTCTAACAGTTATTAAATACAGTATTGTTACAACCTATTAACCTTTGCTGTACCTGATAGTGTAGAGTTAAACCAAGAATGTTATCCAGTCTCAAATTATGAAGGTAGTATCAAAGACTTCTTTTGATATACCTTATGTAGAAAATAATAGATTTATATGTTTTTATTATTGATTTTAAAGCCTACATATAATTAGTCATTATATGCTACCCATAGGCGATCTACAGTATTAGAATGGTTGAAGCAATTATCTGTTTCCTTATTTAGTGCAATAGTATTGATTGTTTATGTGTCTCAGGCAGTGTCATCATTTCTGTTGCAGTTTTAACTCTGATATGATAGCTTTAATCCTTCCCCCAAAAAGGTTCAGAAATGAGTTAGTGACATCTGTACTTGTATCTGATATCAGCATTGAATCATCCATGTATAACTTCAAATGTCATAACTATTTAAGGGCCAAAAAGATATTGCCATACACATTGATTTTATTTTGACTTCTTGAAAGAAATTTGGGACAGACTAAGAAAAAAGCTATTCATTCTTATCCATAAGAATCCTCAGGTATTAACAAAACTACCTAACTGTGTTAAGGAGGCTTGAACTTGATAAAAAAACTTGTTAGCCCTCAAAAATAAATAAGTAATTGCTGGTAAAGAACTGACTTAACAGAAGTCAGCCCAGAAGCCCATTACAAACTCCTACCTCCAAATTTGTCTGTAAACATTAAACCATGTAAATGCCACGGTACAAGCTGTAACAGAGAGGGTAAGCAAGAATATCAAAAGAAAAGTCACACTATAGAAATATTTTTCTTCAAAAGTGTTAAATTAGTTTTCAATATTACCACTTTCAACAGTGAGTCATAAAATCCAATGCTGCAAAAAGCATATATGACAGAAAAATTATTATTGTTTCAGAGCAATCAAATACATTGACTTAGTTATCTAATAAAAAAAAACCCATACAAACTGTTAATCACATTCCTCCAAATCATCAAATTTCACAACTTTGAGTCAGATTATCAAAGCGCTGTTTTTCACCTGGTCTGATTTTTCTCTTACAATTATTGTTAATCTTAGAGACGTAGTTTTTTCTCTTTTTTTCTTTCTTTTTTTTTTTTTTTTTTTTGATTCAGGGTATTGCATTGTTGAAGCAAGGAAGAGCTACATGATATGGAATCTTGCCAGCTTCTGATTAACAATAAAAATGTTAAGAATATTGGACCACATTATAATGATAAGATTACATTGTGAAACAGGTTTGATTATAAAAGACCGGGTCTGAAAAAGAAGTAATCCTGATGCAAAGTGTTATATGTTATGACTGAGGAGAAATAATAAACCAACTTATGCATATACTAAAACTTAAAATATTCAATTATATTTTAGAAGTCATTCTTATCAGTGAAACACAGTTGCTCTACTGAAATAAAAGTTGCATAATTGGAAATTTAAAAGTTGTAACTGTGTCCTTCAACTTTTTCCAAGGTGTCTGTTGATTTTCTCTGGAAGAACACTTATTTCAGGGGGAGGAAAAAGCAAACAACCTCCATTTCATTTTGTATTTTCCTCCTAACTGAGCTACATCATTCCTGTAAACTTCTCCAGTGCAGGTCCTATTTTAGGATAAGTATTCAAACTAGTAAACCATGGACCTACATGAACATTTGCTTATTCATTTTGCATATGGGAAAAATGCAGCACACAGGTTTTCTAGGTACATGTCCATACACTATTTTTGGGTTGGTTAGTCAGACAATTTTAGGATATATGCTTTTGATAAAAAGTGATTTCAGGTATTGTGGTGGGTTTATTCAGGCTTTTGCAGTGATATTGCTACCTCCCTATTCAGTTTCCAGTACAAACACAACATATTAGCTTCTGCAGAATGATCAAATACAGAGGCTGTTTGAAATAGATAAAATCAAAACATTAAATTTGTTGAACGCTACAAATATTTGACTGACAATTCATTTGCTCATCTCTGATTCAGAAGAGGTTTTGTAAAACTGTTCTCAAATCTAGAACAAACTGTAGGACTTAATCCCACTAATCCTCCAAAGCTGAAAAATGAAAAAAAATATCAAATTAGTTTTTTCAGCATGTCCTGTTACTTGTGCAGGTCAGCAGATTCAGGCTGTAGAAAACAAAGTGGTAGGTTAATGGGTCAAGCTGAAAGCTGAAATACATTTTTTTGGGTCTCAGGATATAACCAGGTATTCTCTCTTCAAGGAATTTGAAGCAGCCAAGGATCCCAGAGGCTCAGAGGCACTGATGAGTGCACTGGTAACCCCCATGCTGACATCCCTTCTCTCATGTGACTTTTTGCCTGGTAACGTATTAACAAATCCTTCCCATTAGTACTTTTTAACTCTGTTACATTAAGGATGTCTCCTAGTTTTCCTCTCAAGGCAGAAGCTCTTATTCTTTATGCATCTAAGAACATCGCAGAGGACACAGTTTTAATTCACCATCACTAGGTTTTCTTATCTAGTTGAAAATGCACAGACTTCTGCACAAAAAATGTTCACTGAAGGAAGTGTGAAATTAGGAGCCAAAATTTCAGTGTGAAGCAACAAAAATAAAGCAAGATTAAATTAGCCATAACTAGTCAAAGAATGATCTGAGCAAGGTAACAAGTTTGGCTGATTATGCTATGCATCACTTATTTTGCTGTCTTTCCCCAATAAATAATTGAGTGAGGGACAATAGTCTCACTCTTCCTTGAACCAAGAGAACATGCCACTTGTTGCTGTGAACTTATAGACATGACTTCCACTAACAGTAAGAAGATTACACCCTATCAGATGAATGGTAGAAGATACCATTATAAAAGCCACAAGGCTAATGGAAATATCTATTTTTATGGTCTGTTACCACCGTAATTTTCAGGATTTCAGAAAAAATATCTTTCTTTCTAGTCTAATTCTCTTTAAGATACGGTATGTGAAGTTTTCATTTAGATAATGTACATACCCTCATATTTGAAATTAAAGTACTTATAGATTTTCTAGATCACCAAGGAAAACGATTATATTGCATACTGATATGTTGATCCTTTGTACGTTTTTAAGCAGTACTCAGCATTTATTTTCCATTTTTTTTCTGCATCTAATGAGGAATTCATTTGTGGATTTCCCTGTGAAATGCAGCTCAAAATACTTTCCATGTTGTTTCAAGTTTTCTCTTCTAGACATGCCTATTTTTCACAAAATAACATAGGTATGACTGCAGCTGTCTTTCTCCATGGACAATTTGCACTGTTCTAGTTCAACAACCATTAGTTTCCATGAAATACTGTTTTAGTTCTTTACTTTTAAGTAAGTAGAAGTAATATAAGCTTTAATGTTATTTTGAGGAGGCAGAACAGGGTGTTTGTAACACTCTTTATGTACACTAATTGGCCTCAATCATAATGTCTCCTGCAAAATTTTCTATTTTGCCCATACGAATAAAGGAATACAGCTATTTGCCTTAAAAAAACCCAAACCAAACCAAACCAAAAAACCAAAAACCAACAAAAAACCAACCCAAACCAAACAAACACCAAAACACTAAAGGACTAAAGAACCAGCAGACTTTGATTTTGTAAGGAAGGTCTTCATAAACACTTTTTGTGTATAACTTCATGGTTAACTGAAAATATGCTAGTACAGCATCTTTACAGGATATTGTTACATGGCTTGCAAAAGTCTAAAGCTATTCCAAATGTCAACATAAATGCTAAGAATACCTCCAGGCTAGGAAAAAGCCCAGGGAGTCTGGGCTCATTTCATTACATTTCATTTCATTTCATCAGACTTCACTCAAAGCAACTAAAAATATTAATTTAACTTTCACATTTAAAAAAAAAATCTTTATTTTGTCAACTGCCTGCTGGATTTTGTATTACTTTTCCTTACTTGCCAATCCATGCAATGCTACAGGTGTGGGGAAGAGCAACTGGAAAGCTGCCTGGTGGAAAAGGACCTGGAGTGTTCGTTGACAGCGGCTGAACATAAGCCAGCATGTGCCCTGGTGGCAAGGAAGGCCAATGGCATCCTGGCCTGGATCAGGAATAGTGTGGCCAGCAGGACCAGGGAACTGATTGTCCTTCCATGCTTGGCACGGGTGAGGCTGCAACCAGTTTTAGGCCCCTCACTGCAAGAAGGACATTGAGGTGCTGCAGCATGTCCAAAGAAGGGCAACAGAGTTGGGGAAGGGTCTGCAGCTTAAGTGTTACAAGGAGTGGCTGAGGGAGCTGGGTATGTTTAGCTTGGAGAAAAGGAGTCTCAGGGAATACCTTATTGCCCTCTGTATTTACCTGAAAGCAGGTTGTGGCCAGGAGCGGATCAATCTCTCCCCCTAAGTAACATGATAGGATGAAAAGAAATTACCTCAAGTTGCACCAGGTAAGTTTAGATTGGATATTAGGAAAGATTTCTTCACCAAAAAGATTGTCAGGCATTGGAGCAGGTTGCTCTGTGAAGTTGTTTGGTGATCATCACTGTAGGTATTTAGAAGACATTAGATGTGGTATTCAGGGATGTGTAAGGTAATATGCATTTACTGTACCATAGTTAAATATCTCTTTCTCTCCTGATTGAACCTTAATACTTTTGCTGCACCCATTTCAAAATTGTATTGATGTGCTTCTTCCCAGCATCTCATGGTAGCAGTTCTGCTCCAGGTCCTTGAAGAAGAGCCTTGTAAAACATGGAAGTTTTGATGCATATGAATTCTAATAGAGTTATTTCCACCATGTGTATAGGCTGGAAATTAGACTCAATCTTCTGGCCCGTGAGTTTTACATTTGGCAATCTTTCCACTCAATTGAGATCAGCAGATTGTTGAACATTCATGGGTCAGGCCTTTTTATTAGATGACCCCGGTCGTATATTCTCACTTAAAACAATTCGTCATTGGCCTTTTCATCTGAAGAACTTTTATGTTTTGAAAGTAAATTTACTGTATAAACTTTGATTTGATAGGCCCTGAACCTTGTGCTCATAAGTGAGTTAACATTTCATTTCTCCTACTCTTTAAGATTCAAAATCATGGTTGATTTCCCTGTAATGAATAATTAATAAAGTATACTGTTCTGCTGGATTAATTAGGAAGGGAAAAGAATAGCAAAATAACCCTTTCCCTTCATAGTTGGGGTAGAAAAGTGTTATTACTATAGAAGAATATGAATACATGCAAAAATGTTCAACTTTCTCACAGATCAGGAGTGGCTATCTGGAGAGATCCAGCAAAATTTAGCTGCAGAACAGTCTCACATTTCATTTAATACCAAGTTCCAAACACTGGAGCCACAGTAATGTATTTTATCATGGTCATGTTATTATATGTAAACAAACAAAACGCATGAGTTTTGGTACATATAAACATTTAAAAACTGTATTACAGGGGTTTACCCAAGGAAAACCCCAAACCAAATACCTGAACTGTTGAAATGTATTATTCCTTCATTAACTTTTTAAAATCTTTCTTCAATCTTCTGAGTTCTCCTTCCATAAATTGAATTGTTATACTAAGTGATCACCATGAAAATTAGAAAGCAAACTAATGAATAAAATCTAAAAGAGAAAATTTGTCTTGCATCCAAGGAGCTTCTCTACTGAATTATTTTACAGTGGTTGTTGACAACAGAAAATATTGCAGCTATGCTTCAGCACGTTCCACAGCAGATCTATTAAAATCTCTGCTTTCTCTACAAATCCCTGTATTCTGTTTCTCTATCCCAGACGAAAAACCTGTTTTCATATTCAAAAATGGTATATAAACTTTCCTTTGGTATACAAATACCTGAGTTGAATTAAAAAAAAGAAGTAACAATGGCAAATTTTACACAAGACAGAAGCTGGATGTTTCTTAATACTTTGGAATCACCTTCTCTTCTAGAACACCAAGGATTCTTAAAAAAGCAAATATCTAAACACATCATGTTTTAGAGATTTAGTGAATTCTTTCTTTCTCTTCCAAATCCCCAAGAAATTTCTTTACCCCTTTCTCTGGACTAAGAATCAGGGTTTCTCAGGAAAGTAAAAACCCACATATCTATTCATTCTATGCTAATAACAGCTCCTCAATGAGCCTCTGCCACAATTTAAGGAGCCTAAGGGTGCAATTAAACAAATGAACTATCGAGAGGTAGTTTTACTCTATTTTGGCCATTCTGTTAAAAGACTACATGCTTATGCTTATTATCTGAAGTTTGGCAAATGTAAATGTAAAATATTATGCAATAAATGATGTTGTCCTACTTATGAGATTATTAATATTTTCTTTCTTCTATTAAAAAAATAAAATCAGTAGGAGAAACTTCTCATTAGGAAAATACAAAAAAAGCCCACTATTCAATAACATCACACCAACAAAATTAAAAGTTAATATTTTAAAGGTTTTTTTATTATTTGCCTATGATCCTGAGCCTTGCAGGGCTTTTCATGATCAGCTTTCATAATCAAGAAAGACAAGAGATTTTCACTATATGAATTCTGAAATAAGTATGTGCTCATATAGCTTCAACTTAATTGCAACTGCAGTGATATTTCTGATTAAAAGTCCCAGACCATGCAGGAGAAAAACTGCAAATGTTTCAGTATAAGAAACATCCTCAGGAAGAATCTCAGTGACCTGAGAGTGCCTTTTCCACTGAATATGATCCTATTAGTTTAGTGTTTCTTCAGTTTTAGGAAATATCTAACTTGTTCTAAATAGAATTCTTTCTTTTTTATTATAGCAAAGCCATAGTTGCTGTGACAGACAGCAACAGAAAAGTGTATTTGGAAAAATCAATACTAAGAGCAAAGGTGTGAAGCAGCTTGTTCTTTGTCACTGCAGTTTGGTTACTGAGATGAACAAAAAACTCATAGAATAATGATATACCAAAAGATGATCAGAAAATGAAAGGCAAGCCACTTCAAGAAATATTTTCCCTACAAAGTTAAGAGCTTTCTGGGGAATAAACAAATAAAAGACCCCCACAATTCCTTTTGACCATTGGATAAAAAAAAATGTTATGGTCTTCAGTTAATAGAGTGCTATATCCTGTAAGTTGCAATTGTAATTCTGAGCAATTCCATCCCATTCTACATGCCGAAGTTCATTGTTAGATTATGTATGTTTTTTCGTATGGTTTTCCTTTAAAGATTATTATAGTTTCATGATGATGATGCAAAAGGGGAGTTCAAGCCTCAAGAAGGGACCTCATGGCCTATAGAGGGTAAATGAGAAAGTTCTTAACTAATTATTTCACTTACTTCAGCCTGAATGTTTGTCTGTTCTCATGTTCACTTCCAAAACATTTCTGAATCCATCAGCAGTACAATCCCTTATATTCTGTGAAATACTTCAGGTGAGTGACTCAAATTTAGCTTTCTGTTTTAAACAGATAGTGATATACTGACTGCATTTTTAGTCCACTTTTACATGTGATAACATTTAAAAAGTGATACTGCTGTCCCCAGTTTCAGGTCACATGTAATGCAACTTTGTATCAAAATAACAACAAAACCTTCCAGTACAAGTTGTACAGAAGGTAAGCAATCACTATTTTCAGTTCACAGCCATCTACTTAATTTCAGTCTTCAAAAACAAACTGAAAAGTAAAAGTTGACTTGTTTTCCCGAGGTTTGAGCAGCACACATCAAGTGTCTTTTTTACTTAAAATTATTTCTTACAAAAATTTGTGACATTTTCTAGCCTCATGGCCTCTCCTTGCTCTCATGAAGATGGCTGAATTGACTTCTGGCCCTAAAGGCTGCTAAGTCCCAAAATCATCATGAATCAGAGTGCTTAGACACAGTAGTTCATAGATCAATATATTAACACAGACTAAAATCAATGGTGGTTTGCATTAATAAGCTAAATTTTGAATTGCAGCACTTTAGGACCAGACTCACAGCTCTTAAGCCAGTTTTGGGACTTGTAAGTGCCACTCAATGAATGTGATGGACAGCTGGAGGTGACGACCACTTAAATTGTCCTAGCTTGGATCAGTAAACCTTGTCAAAGAGAAATCATTAAAAAGAAATACCTAGACCTTCCCTACTTCCTAGTCTAGCTTTCTGCACTTCTGTTTCTAGAATACCGCAAGTTTTATTCATATTTGGTTTCTGCAAACTCTTCCTTCCCATTATCTCCATTTTCTCCAGTTTTCTCTCTGTTAAACTGCAAAATAAAGAGCTAATATTTTTTCCTAGTCCATTGTTCAAATGTTGTCATTTTATTTAGTTAATCACATCATCATTACCTTTCTTTCTGTACTAAATTAAGGCTCCTCTTGACTCTACATAATCTGAACATAAATATATACAGTGAAAAACCTAGAAGTTTTCAGCCTGACAATTTTTAATACAGGAAAATTGTAATAGTATCATTGATTATGACAATGCTTAGAGTTTATTTTTGATTCAGAAGCATATTCTGTAGCTTGGAAAAGGAGACATGAGTTGACAAAAAAGAGATAAAACATTTATTTTGCTTGAGTGTTGCAAAATAGTATTAATTATATACATAGAACATCTGTTAATACAAGGCAACAGGACACATAAAGAGCTAATTTTTCTGTCATATGGCTGCACAAGAGAATGAGCTAATTACAGCAACCTTTCCTTTGTTTACTTGAAAACACCAGGTTTGGGATTTTTTTGTTTGTTTGTTTCTTTTTAGATACTGTCCTGGAGAACACAAAGTGTATAAGGTAGAAAGTAGAGCTGACAATTTCCAAGATTGTTCACGCATTCAGGATTCACCAGGTTGGGGGTACAAAAGTATTTCCTTCCAGGTTGAGCTGCAGCAATTAAAAAAAAAAAATTCTCTCCTAGTTTGAAGGGTTAGTTGTGCTAATTTCACAGGTTCTCCTGATAGTTTTGTCTAACAAATTCCTTCTTGTTGCTCCATCAACCTAGGACATCAGTGATACCCTTTGTCTATTTCATTGCCACGCCATAGTTTTGGCAGGATTTTTTGTATGTCAGTTTGCTATACAGCTTCTGTGCCTGTACTGCAGCAGGAGTATACAGGAGTAAGCAGCAAATCCCCAGCTCCTGAAGGCTTCAACTTAAAATAAATGAAAGACAAGTATGGACACAATCTTCTCATTCAGAATGGCCTTTGGTTTTTGACCTGCACAAAATGTTCCCAATATCAATTTAGGCATAAACTGCCTGTTCAGGTACTTCAGGTTTTCAAAGGTACTCGCACCATTTTCCAAATAATATTTTGTCCAAGACTGGGCTGTGTAAATCATGGAATCACGGAATGGATTGGAACTAACCCAGAGGATCACCTCAGTTCAATCCCCTGCCATGAGCAGGGACACCTTCCACTAGACCAAGCTGCTCAAAGTACAGCCAAGCAAGTCATCAAAGACAGTCTACACATACAACTCATTCTGGAGACAATCAGTGGCATAAATGTAAAGATATCTGTGTGAACACAACACAGCCAGGTTAATGAGAAGAAATCCTGACAGTTTACTCCTCTTTTACCTATAATTCACTTTCCACTTGAGAAAATAAAACTGCAGCTGTGTTCTTGTGTTTACTTTTCTATTCTGTAATGCTTGGGTAGTCCATCTGACAAGTTTTATGGCTCCTCATCCTATTTCAGTAAGCCACTGCCATATTCTCTACTGCTCAGATACTGCTGGGTGTTATCACTTCTTTGTATGTCTGGTCTGTTTTTCACTGCAATAATCTATAACCTTTAATAACCTTTAATGTCTTACCTGAAGGGAAGAGGAAACCTCCTGCCTGCCTGCCTGTTGCACTGCTTCCAAAGCACAGACACAGCTCAGATATTCTTAGTCTAAAGGAGGAAAAAAAGTTTACAAACTTTGTAACATTAGTCACAGAAAAGAACACAGTGACTATGGCACTGCCTGAGCTGAGCCAAAATGCAAGTGCTGTAGAATTGGGATGAAGAAATTAGGAGTGTATGGAGTACCATACTTTTAAGACAGAAAACACATCCTCCCAGATTCCAGATCCCAAACCACAAAGAGCTGGACAGGATGCCAAAGTACAATTTTGTTTCATATCAACATGGGCAACAGTGATAAAAATATCAATACTGGGACTAATTGTTCTTTTTGAAGAACAGACCTGGCACTGGAAACTCTTTCATTTGCTGGAAATCTGTTCAGGCAGTACATAAATCATTCAGACTCCTTTAACCCTCTTCCATCTCCACTGACTGCTAGAGAGCAGGAAGTTTCCCAGTGCCACATCAGCAGAGAATGTAAATAATTGCTGCCTTCCACTCATGCTGTGAGTCCATCCACACACATGCAGTTACTGACCAGCTCTGCCTGTTTTCATGAGGGGTGGGTATGACCTAGACACTTTTCTGACTCCAATTTCCACAAGCTTCTTGTTAGTCTCTTGCCAGTTGCTCAGAATTGCAACCAGTCCTTTGAATAAAGATGCCTTCTGCACTCTACCATTTTCCTGGTAAAAATTAAGTCCCCTGCATTCCCCCCACCTCTGCCACCATCACTGTATACACACACTTTTCATAAGCAATGTAGGAATCTGTGACTGTTCACAGGGGAAAGTCAGGTCACTTTTGCTACCCTCAGTGTTGTCTTCATTATCTACCTTGCCACATCCCTTGCACCTTACAAACCACATGTACACGCACACAAAAAGAGACAGAAAACATACAGGTTGTGAGTTTTGAGCGTTAGGGGATAGGATACAAAAAAAAAAAAAGCAAAAATATATGATAAGATCAAGAATTAAGAAAAAATTCAACAAGTATATATGGTGTCTACAATGGCATTGTTAAATTATTTTCAATTTTGTAAAGGTAAAAATCTGCAGAATTCTTTTTGAAACAAATCCTAGAAAATTCTTTGTTGCTTTTTTTATTTGTTTATGACCAATAAATATATTTAAAAAGCTTTCTTTAACGTAAGCACAATTTTTAAAGTTGGGGATATTTTTCCAGTAAGGCTTTTGTCAACATCATTTCTCATTTAGACTGAGACATACAATTGTAATTTCCAAAGCATAAACAGGCAGCCAGCCACAAATGCAAATTACTGGAAACCATTACCCTTTTTCCCTTAAAAGCCTGCAATGAACAACACAATATGACAACACATGACACAATGATGTCTGAACACATTGCTGACCAAATGTATTGCAAATTTTAGAGAAAGTATAGTAGCCATAATATCACAAGAAAAGACCAACATTTTGCTGTTTGCTTAGTAGGCAGGCATCGTCTTCTAGACATATACAGGGGAAAACAATGTTAATTTAGTGCACATCATGAATATGTACCCTTATGAGATTCTACTTACCTTTCTCCTACAGGTGTATGGGATTTGCTCCCATGAAGTAGGGCAAGGCTGCTTGAAGAACATTAGGTCACCAATAGACCTCATCAGAAACTGTATTCCCTTTCTCCCTCAACCTGTGCTCTTCTAATATTGTTAACTAGTTATCTGGCCTCATGCAATCTTCTTAATGATAAATGCAACGCAGTGCAGCAGCATAACAGCATAAAGACCGCATCTATCAGCTTTGTGGGCAAAGAGGATAAATATGAAAAAAAGGGTTTACTGGCTTCAGGAAAGGCACTCTTAAAATAACAATGCAAAACTGTGTCACAGAAACAAACAAAAAAGCACTCGAACCCCACCCCAATGAAATACCTTTTTTCCTCACACCAAAAATAAAATAAATAAGTAAAAAGAAAACAAAAACCTAAAAAAAATTTTTCTCCAGTGAATGGAGCTCTGAATACAAAGAGACAAGGAACCCTATGCTGTAACAACTTGCAGACCTTACTTAGCCTATGCCAAAGAGGCTGCTTGCTTTATACAGGCAGGTAGTAGCATTTAGGGTCTATCCTGTGCACTTAAAACCCATACCAGGGGGGAGCAGACAGTGAGCCTTTCTGGACTCTGTCATATCCTGTTCTCTTTGGGTAATTCCTCAATGCCAAATATCAGCATGAGCATTGTAATGCTGTAACCTAGAATGACCTAATAAGAGAAGCTGTCCCATTGAATGTCCTTATAATGAATGACTCTTTGTCACCCTCTCTCTTAGGTCTCATCTAATTGAGTTTATTTAATTTAATTTTTGATGCTTTGTTTTTGTTTGGAGTTTGGGTTTGGGGGGGTGGGGTGGGGTGTTGTGGTGGTGTTTTTT
>JAOXXN010000471.1:8107466-8121527 GCA_026770055.1 Myrmophylax atrothorax | reverse complement strand
GGCACATATGCCACATAGAGCAAAAAACCCAGGGAAAATACTTTTTCTGTCTCACTGTGAACTATTCAAGGCATAAAGAGTAAAAAATGTTTTGAGATTTTTTTTTTCATTTTGTTTTGGGATTATTTTTTTGCTTTGTTTTCTGAAAGACAGTTTTGCTAAAAGATTTACGAGAGTCAGTATTGGTTCAGATAAAAGTGTCTTGAAAATTCTTCCTGTGAGCCATTTTCTTGTTTCATTATTTTATTCTCACAGAAAGTGTTGCCTGTTTTCTCCTCCTTTGAAGAGAAAAAAGATATTCAACTACCACATTTAAAAAATGAAAGTCTTTGAACTAAAATTAGCTATGGTATTTCAAGCTATTATTATTATTATGTTGCAATCTTCTGTGCCATCAAAGGAATTAGTCAAAGGAATTACTGATAAACCCAGTATCAGTTATTAGTTGTTAAGATTAGCTGTAAATATAAACCTGTGATAAATTGGTGTAAGTTACCCACTGCTGTAAAGCTGTTTTGATACATGCTTGTCCTGCTCTCACCGCCAATTTGTGCTGGGGGTTTTTAGCCTGAAGAAAAGGAGGCTCAGGGAGGACCTTACTGCTCTCTGCAACTCCCTGAAAGGAGTTTGTAGACAGATGGGGTTTGGCCTCTTCTCCGAAGTAACAAATGATAGGACAAGAGGAAATTACCTCTAGTTATCCCAGGGAAGATTTAGATTGCATATTAGAAAAAAAATATCATCACTGAAAGGGTTATCAAGCATTGGAACAGACTACCCAGGGGAATGGTTGAGTCAGATTTAATAAACCACTTGGATAAAGCTAAGACAGCAGTGTTGAATGAATACCTAGAAATGCTGAGCAATGAATACAAGACTGGAATATATTATCTGGTAAGAAGAATCTGAGATTTGCATGTGTTTACCCACAACTCTAAAACTACTGAGAAAAGTTTATCTTAGGCACTGGAGGTCATATTTTCATTGTTATTTTACCGCATTCTGGCAAAGCTCAAGACCTACTGCCAAACCTGCTATCCACTCATGTCATAAAGATCTGGAATCCAAACACAATTCTCAGCTTCAGGTACACCTATAAACTGCAGATTCACTTTGATAATGTGTCCAGAAAGAGTGACAGGTGGAGGGCTGCAGCTACCTGAGCCTTTGTGTTGCCCCATGTGCTCTAAAGAGGGGCCCAATCCCCTGATGTCCTGTACGTGCTTCTCTTCAAGCTGTCTGGTTGAATGCCAGACACAAGCATAAACTGGGAAATTAACCTGAAGCACACAATCACCAAAGTGATCCAGTACCCTTCAGAGCCCCTGAAAGCACATATGGTGTGGATAAATCTTCACTGAACTAATGCTTTAAACACTGATCAAACACATTGCAAACTGCAGCTTCTTTTACTTTGTGTGTTGCCTCTTCCAACTTAGCAATGAATTTGTTCCCAGATCAGTTTTTAAAAGCTTTAAAGCATTTAAAGTTCTAATTATCCCTCAGGGAAACATTTTTACAGTTATTTACATCATTATTTACATGTTATTGCTCATCCACAGGAAGCTCTATGGCCCTGTATGACAACAGTGAAAAGATTGATGATGATCATGATTCTACACAAGAAAAATTCTTCATAGATGTGATATTATTGCCTGATGGTCAGAAGATTCACACTGGAAGTGCTTGCACATATCATCAGTTCCATCTCCAGCATGGTCTCTTTCCATATTTTATCTGATCAAGTAATCCACGTAGTCTGAAAAGAATAAAATAGCAGAAGAAAAATTTTTGAGATCAACTCCTACAAGTTAAAACAACATTCAGAGAAAAGAAACATCAAATAATAATAATTTAGTGGGAAACTACAATCTGAGCTATAAGGAGAGAAAGCAACTAAATACATTTAAATAATTCTGTGAAAATTATTCACTCAAGTCTAGTGAAAATAGTAAATTTTACAAATCCACAAAACTGAAAAAGATATGCTTCTTTCACAGTGACATCTTGCATATGTAAAACTTCCTTGTCTGTCAAATTCTTTCTGCAAAAGCAACAGTCTAAAGGGCTTGTCATGTACAGCATCTGCTTTCAGATAATGCTCTCTACACCATTGTAATCTTTTTTCTAAGTGATTTAAATGAGGGAGGCAGCAAGCACATAGCATCACTGTGCTTATGACAGTGCTTTGCTGTGTTAGGAAGCATGAAGTGTCTTCAGCTATACTCTTTAATTATGAATTGATGTGCCATAAGTAAAGTCACTCCAATTGGCATTGGCTAACATGCAAAGCTAATAGTTAGCCAATGTTCTAATAGTCTATGTTATAATAGCTGGTGCTCATGCACCATCCAGAAGTCTGGTTTGCTGTTATCAGCAAAAAATCATTATTTTGGTAAAACCAAGTAAGTAATTATGAGCAACCAGAGCAAGCAAGGAGAGGTAGAAAATAGAAACCACTGATACATTTTCTTCTAATATTTTAACAAAGAGCTGTATTCAATCAAATGGAAAACATTCAGACTTCTCAAAAAAGCAGACAATAGCTTTCCTTAGACTGCTTTCCTCTGAATAGAAGCAGAGTAAAAGTTATAAAAGTAATTTGTATCAACTCATTACTATGTCACCTCATTTCAAGCACATGCTAGATAAGTAGCAATAAGCTCTAGGTTAGAGGATTTTACATTATAACCATTAGCACAAACTCCAGCAGAACCGAGCTGTTGAAGATTACCCTAGACAGTTATTGAGATTTAGGAGGGACAGCTTTCTACTGATTTAAGACAGATTCTGTAGACAATTCTATCATTTATTCTAGAACAGAGGTAAAAAGCTAATTTCATGAAGAGCACTTGTGAATTATTTCCTTCCTATAGGAACTATAATGCTCCCAGTAGAATGCTCTTCTTGCTTTTTAATTCAAGGTAATGATGTTGCCGCATCTTCTGTTGGCACTTAAAACGCAGTTTAATGCTACATCATCAGTCAAAACTTATGTGTAATTTCCAAAGGCACTAAATAATCTGAAAAACTGAACTGAGAAATGAAGAGTTTTGATGTATTAGAACTTTTCTGGGCTTTTTAAGGGATTTTCTCCCCCCTGCTCAGGATTGTGGAACAAAAATTACTTTCTTACCATGTCAGAAAATCTGTTTCCATGAATTCCTGTTCTGAATTTCATAGGAGGCATTCATGCAAAACCATTTTATTGTTTATATGACTTACATGGAATAATCTTTGCAGGTGTTCCTAACATCTACTTTTCATTTATTTAAGTCAATGATTCTGACAAAATGGTGTGTTTATTGATTTACTTACACCCTTCTGAAATAAATTATCTGGTATAAACAACCTGATCTACTGTATATTCAATATTTTGGCTTTTTCCCTGTAGACAAAATCTGAAAGCCATAAATCAGCTTTTCTTCCCTTTGTTCTTAAAAAGAATGGGGAATAGTAAGAGTATGTCTTGAATATTTACTCACCTTCATTTCATCAGAGCCCACCTTAAAATATTGATTAAAGCACCTGTGGCATACTTTATTTCAAAGCTTTTTATAAGCATTAAATAATAAAACTAGATTTTTATGAAACAGTTTTCATATTTTGTCACATCTATAGTGGGGGAGTGGGGAGGGGATAGAGAACAAAAAAGAGCTAGGAAGAATTTTTTCTTCTTTAAATTGAATGTCTTAAGTAATACAAAGCTAAATTGATATGTTTTCTAATGGAAGTAGAAAATTACTTTAAGCTTTCTAGAATCTCCAAAATTTCAGCAGCCATCTTATTTATTTACTAGAGTACACACTTTAGCCCACGGTTGATTTTATAGGTTTTTCTCATACTTTATTGCATCAAGCTTTAACAACAGCATCAAATGTACTTCCATATTTTAAGCAGATAATAAAGTGATAGAATAGGTACTAATTGTTATGGTTTCATGTTTATGTCCCTAATAAAGATGTAATTTATGTAAAAATTTACAGCATTCTCGATGCTGAAGGTAAGATTTAAACTCAAAGTGAGAGCAATACAGAATTACAGTGTCCAAGTAAAAACACTAGGAAGCCCCATGAGGCAATATATCTGCTCTGAGGAGAAGGCAGAGTCACTTGTTATATTCATTAAAGACTTCCCCGGTCAGCAGGCTGAGCGTATGAAGGATGAGCACATGCTGGTTTTTTTCACACACATAGATGTGTCAATAGGAGCAGACAACTCCACAGTAGTATATCAGAGTAATAATAATAATTAAAAAGTTTCATTTTTATACTAACCTTCGCATTTATAAGAATATAAAATTACCTTTAGACCATCATTAAACACCAAGATTTATAATTTTGTACTTAATTCTTACTTCTGAAAACTGGAGGGCTTGTTGACTCACCTTTTTCAAAATATGGGATCCATCTTTTGGGTGAAGGATGGGAGGTGATGGGGGATGTTGCTTAAATTGCTTTTCTTTCATCATTTGTTTGTTTCCAGAATATTTGCTTGTGACATATCACATTATTAGAATTTGCTGTGTTTAGGAACATACAGCCCAGATAAATGAGTTTGCAGTTTGAAGGATCCTGGTGTGCAACTTCTGAGGAGCACAAACACTTATCAATGCTGCTCTTTGTTCATGGAGAATATTAGCAGTAATTGTTCAAAGTTTAGTGATAAACTCACTCAGCATGCTAATTACAGGACAACACTGTGCACTTAGAGAACAGCAGATATTAGAAAAGGAATATTTGTGTCATCCATAAGAGTAGCTCAGTCTTAAAACATTGGCAAAAACGTGATAAATGCAGGTCATTTCAGAATCTTTTGTTATTTAATCTTAAAACTTAATTTTAAAACTTAATTTTAAAACTTTTTTTAACGATAGAAATACACAGAGTCCCGAGAAAAACAGAAAATTGGAGAAGAGTACAGCTCAACCATAGCACTTTTCTGGTAGTAAGGGTGTTCCAGGAACAGGAATGTCTACACATTCCTGAAGAGAGACTGCCTAAGGATGACCCTGTTTTCTGCTTGTTCAGATGTCTGCTCAGATAAGGTTATGGTGACAAGATTAGGCGACAGCAAATCCTTTTCCACTATAAAATAAACCTGCCTAACTGAAGGCATAAATGAGGAAATAACAGATGGATTTATAATCATTTTTCATATATATATATATACTAATGCCAATTAAGTGAAAAAAAAAAAGGTGTGACTTCTGCCAAAAATTTTATGAGAAATTGAGAGTTATTTTATACAGGTAGCCTGTGTAATCACTGTATTCTCAAAAGATTAAAGGTAAAGTAATGAAATAAAAAGGAGAAAACATACATTGAATATATATATAATTTCCTCTTAGGTCTATAGAACTATTAAGTGATTTGAAGGCTTCTACAGTGTAAAAAGATCTGACAGACAATCAATGGCAAAAGGGGTCACACAAAACATTAATAATAGGAGATGAGGAGACAGGTTCGAGCTCCTGCCAACCAAAAAATCTAATCTTCTTCAGTAATTATTTGAATTTATTCTACCAGAAAGCCTGAATAACAAAAGTTACTAAGAGTAACATTTCCAGTAGCATGAGTTATTGCATTGAAAGGGTTAAGAAGCTGATGGCAATTAGCCTCATTGTATATAATTTTCCTGTTTCATCATCCTGCTGAAAACTCTGTCTTTTGCTGAATAAGTTTTAAATGAGTGAATTAAAATGATTGCTCATTTCTGTGTAAATCATGTTTAAAACTTTCTAAGCATGACCCTTAATAGCATAATAAAAAACATGTTTGTAAGCAATTCATGCATCTTAAAGAGTAAATACCTCAAATTTTGCCTCATCAGCAGTCTCTGTGTTCATAACAGTCTTAAGCTAAAAGAAACATTAAGCAAAGGTAACAGTTGATATAGATTTTAAAGTGCACCACTAAAGGATTCAATATTTTGATTTAGAAAGATTAGCCTATATAAATAATGCATCAAGAATAGTTTAAGTATTTTGCTCAAAAAACACCTTTTCCATCACTTATTGTTCTTTGAGATGCAGACCATAAGTGCTATGCTTGAGGACAGCAGTGCAGAGAAAGTTCCTATCAATACATTTATATAGCTCAGAGTAATTCAAAGGGAAGGCAACCTTCCATTCAAAGACTCTGGCATAGCATAGATTGGTCTTAACAGCAAATGAACCTTGCAAAGAACCTTAATTGTTTATTTATAGACTTGCCAACATATGTCAGTCAACATAAGGGATAAATGAAGAATACTAGCTCCAGGAGTTTGGGTAAGCAGCATCTCTAAGTTTTGATATGAAGAAATGCAGTGTAACTACAAAATCCTACCTCCTGCCTATTAACATTAGCTATCAAATGTACTTCCAATCAAAGCGACATTTTCACTTAATGAAAAAGATGTTCAAGTTCTAATTCAGACACTCAGTTCAAAGAAACATGTCTGAGCAAGATCTAAGTATTGAACAAGAGCTTATTTTGTCATGCAAGATTCAAAAATTCATAGTTCAGTAGGGAAAGTTGAGAAAATAACTTATGGCAAACATGATCTTTGTTTCTCTCTGTGGATTTAACCTTGCCAGTTTTTTGAGTAAATTTTTTGAGTAAATTTTAAGCAGCTCTGGACATCTCCAACAGTCACTGATTTCTTTGACACTTGAGACTACAGTATAATGGACAATTTAAGGCAGAAGTCAGTATCTTTATGGGGAAAAGAATAGTAAAAATCAGTGAAAATTAAAGTGAAATAGAAAAAGAAAAAAATCGGTCATTTGCCAAAATTGGGTAAGCAATTGTCAATGAAACTATTTCAGATCTGTTTTCCAGTTATCTGATTTCCCATCCAGAAAGCAGCATTGCACATACCTATCAGCAGAAACAGCTCTCAGTTTTTTATCTCTTCTGAAATTATATTATGGACAATTGTGCTGGAAAGATGGAATGAAGTGCATATGCTAAGTCAAAGGCATCAGGGATCAGTGTTCTCTGTTCTAAGTGCCTATATATTATATACTACTTTGCTCTACATGATATACGTCAGACAGAAATAAGAGCAAAATATATTTATATTTAGAAACATGATATAGAATACTTTTCATCCAAAAATAAAAGGGGACAGGACACTCAAAAGCAGTTCGAGAAAGTTAGAAACTGAGAAGCATTAGGATTCATATAATGAATTTATTAGGAAGTTTCCAAATAGTGTCACATATTTTCTTTGCAATTATTTATATTTTATGTCCAGAATCACCATTTATCTCTACTTTTTGGGAGAGGCTTTCAAAGTACAATGGCAAAAAATGTTTATTTGATTTCATGAGGTGCAAACAATAAAATAAGGTTAGAACAAAGGTCCATGTCATCTTGTGCCCTACCTGGCTAGAGTTGATGCCTAAAGCAGGTGTAAAACCAGAAAGAAAAACACCAGTGATATTATATTTCAGAAAATCTGCCCACCCTTCAAAAATCTGTTTCCTTTTTTTTGAACCAAAGTACAGTTTTAGCATTCAAAACATATTATGTAATTTATTACCACTGTGGTGTGAAGAACTACTTCATTTCTTTTAAACTAATTGGTTGTTTTATAAACCAGTTATTTGCTTTAAATCTTTTGATTCACTTGATGTGCTTTGCACTCGGATTGTGAGCACCTTATTGTCACTCTTTTCTAACACTCATATAGCTTTCCCTACCATGATTGACTTCCTTTATTTTTCCAGGACAGAGTCTTAGTGTAAATAAACTCTGTCTGTAGGAAAGCAACTCCAAACTTTGATAAGACTTTTAATTCTTGCTGTAGACTTCCAACATTCACTTTTCAAAATGCAGACTCCATAGAGATGCCCAATATTCAAGCAGTGTTATTTCATGGGCATATACAGGGGAACTGTTGGTTTCTGTTTCACTATCTGTTCCTCAGATAAGGTTCTTAAAATAGTTGGCTTCTGAGTGGATGGTTTCACAGAGCTGTCAAACATACTGCCACTTCATCTTCGATAGGAATAGATAATTTAGAACTCACCACTCTTTATAAATTTAAAACTACTTTTCCAGCAGAATATTGCTTTGCATTTACCAATTTTGAATTTCATCTGCCATTTTATTGCTCTATCACTCAGTAATGGGACTCCTCACAGTGAAAATCTTGTGCTTAGAATCTAAAGTACAATCTTCAGAGCCTCGTTGGTATCTCTGCTGGTATCTCCCTCTCCACACACACTGTTCAGCTCAGCCTTCAGACCATGTTGCTGTGTGCCTCCAGCAGTTACTAACTCTCTGTCTTGATAACTCATCATTTTCTACCACCTTTTTTTTTCCCTTATAACACTCAACTGCATGCAGTCATAGTCACATGGTGGGGAACAGAAGGCACCTTAAAGATCATCTAGTTCCAACCCCCTTGCTGCAGGCAGGGACAGCTTCCACTAGACGAACCTGGCCTTGAACACTTCCAGGGATGGGACATCCACAACTTCAATGACCAACATCTTCAAGGAATCTTACCACCCTCACAGGAAAGAATCTCTTCCTAAGGTCTGATCTAAACCTGCCTTCTATCAGTTTAAAGCAATTTCCCCTTTTCTGATCACTATATGCCCTTGTAAAAGTCCATCTCCAGCAGTCATCTTTATCCTTAGTTGTCAGAAAATTTATGATTTTTTTTTAACAACCATTTGAGGATGAACATTGCCAAACAGTTTTTGAAAGTAGAAATATATTGTAAGAACATAGTGTGCTTCCCTGCCCAGCAATGTCTCATCATATCCTTCTCACAGGTTTCTAGGAACTTGTACATCTATATCTATATCATTTATCTATATCTATCTATATATCTATCTATATATCTATATCTATATCTATACCTATATCTATATCTATATCTATATCTATATCTATATCTATCTATATCATCTCTATCTATCTATCTATCTATCTATCTATCTATCTATCTATCTATCTATCTATCTATCTATCTATATCTCTATATCTCTATATCTCTATCTCTATCTATCTCTCTCTCTCTCTATCTATAGGTGTATGTGTTTGTGTGTGTGTGTATATACATATATATATGTAACACTATATATAGCCATAATATATGACTTAACCACACTTGTAAGTTTGAAATTAATCTGAAATGAGAAACGATCTAAATTTTCACTGTATAGACCTTATTGTAGGAAAGGTAACGCGTCAAAAACCACTTTCACAATTCAATAAAAAGCTTATCCTTCTGCTTGCTCTGACTTTTTACTCAAATTTAATATAAAGTTTATATTATAAAATGCATTACCTGGATAAGTAGACCTAAATAGGTAGATGAATGTAATTTAACAGCCACAAAAGAAGATGAAAATTGAAGACAGTATCAAATCAGCTTGCAGGAAACAATATCCAGAGGCTGGACATTACTATACATCATCTTCTCAACAATATTCTTTTCTTTTCCCCATTAGTATCAGAATATGTAAGACTTTCCACACTATCAGTGAATTATCAAGCACAAAATTTGTTTCCAGTAGGAAACCCTGAACTAAACAAAACATTATTTCACTCTGAATTTTTCTGCAGTACTGAAACACTATGTAGGAATGCAATATTATTAACAGGGTTGCTATAGATAGGTATGATAGTGCATCAAAAAAGACAACGTTTTATTACACAAGCTCACATTGCCAGTCTTTCAGCAATATGCAATCTTCTCCCAGACTGAAAAGAAAACAGATCAAATTTCAAAGGTAATGTAAGAAGAGAACACTAAGTCTGAGATAAAATAGATATGTTAATTGGGAAATACCTAAGAGAAAAGGGGATTAGAAGCATTGGAACAGAGGAAATATAACGAGAAAAGGTGACAAGATAGTTTTCTGTTACAGTAAAGGATGAGAGATTTATTGCTCTCAACGCATGACACGATAGTTTGGGTGGGAGATGGGAAATGATCACATCATAAAAAGAATATCTCTATAAGGTTCATGATTTTTACTATCCAGTGAAGATATATTGTGGACTTTTATAGCAAACACAGGCCCATCTGTAAATTTTGTTTGACTGATTTATTATTTTTCTCTTTAAGAACAAGGTATCAAGGTTTTTCACAGCTTAGCACAAAGAAAAAAGAGAAAAAAACAATGTTTCCTAGCTCTAAATTTTGTTTCAAAATGGTTCAAACAAAACGCCTTAGTAAATGCTGAGATTTTATACTTGCTGGCTCTGAAAGCAAGCCTTAAAACTACCAGATTTCCCACAGCTGTAGTTAAATTCCTGTAAAATTAGTACTAATATTTTTGAACAATCCACATGCACTTAGAAAAAGTTGTGGGGGTTTTTTAACCTTAAAAATATTACTTGAACTTATTTTCAGAACAGACCTGCAATAACAAGCTAATCAGATAAGTACAACTTTCACTACTGACAGAGACATCATCAAAGACGCAAGACAAACTGCAATGAAAAAGGATTACTTTTCTCAAAATTTTTAGAATTCAAGTTGTTTAAAATCAGAACAGCAATTAAAAGATGAAATTATATTTCCATGATTATCCAAACAACAAGTTCCAAAGATATTGCTAGAAGTTATACCTCTTCTATGAAAAACACATCCCATGTATACATATGTGTATATGCATATGTGACTTCTTCCTGTGTGTATAGTTAAATTATATGACAGTCACAAAGATTTTGACTATGGGTAATGGAAATGTTGTATTAAGAAAAAAAAATGTAATGTATTAAGTCTTCTTATTCATTGACCGATATATATATTGATTATATTGCAAAAGGTGCATTTAAAATAATTTTATAGATACCATGTTAATATTATTTATGGTACCTGAAGCACTCCATCATAGAAAGCTTCCTGTCTGCTATCTTGTAAACTAATTGATTCCCTTCTTGGTGAAGAATAAATTTGTTTGAGGTGTCTGCTTAGTTATACAGATTTAATGAATAAGAGACAATTCTAGACGGAATAGAATTTTTGCTTTCAATATAAATTGATATGTTTCTAACAAACTCTATGAAATAAAGCTTGATTGTTTTCTCTTCTACACTGTGTTAAACATGGAGAGTTAAGAAAGTCACTTAAATATAATATATAATAGATCTTTGCAGTGTAAGTTTAAAGAGTTTCCATCCTGTCCTCAGTGATTTACAGCTGTACACATGTGCTTTAACAGTCTATCAAAGTTTTCTATTTGTTTTGTTTCTGCTCTGCTCTGTTTAATTAATAAGACAACAGTGGAATGGAAATCTGTAATCATGTCCTAAGGCATAGTCTTCAGTACAAAGAAAACCATCAAACCCCCCAGTCTTTCTTCCTTTCATAACAAGAGAGTTAAAATTTATATTATGGGTATTGCTTGTTCATTCATTTTGTCCACGCAAAACACAGAACAGTCATTAAGTGTATTTTGATTTCTGGTGTGGATGCAGTACCTCCCTTCTGCACACGTAGAACAGCAGCACACAACAGTGTTACTGATGAAGATGACATCTCTCTTTTACTCTTCCTAGTCAGTGAAAAAATAATAAAGGCTTTTTCCTAATAGTGATTTCAAATATTTGAGGTTAAGTCCAGATTTTAGTGTTTGTGGTGCCCTGTTCATTCCCCTGCAGCTGATTTTTAAAACACCCCAGGGTTATCAGGCTGCTGTAACTAAAGTTGGGCCTTAATCATTCAAAATATCACTCATTGTAAAGCCTCTACATGGAGCTGAGCCTTTTTATGTGTAAATGTGTGCATAGCCTCGCCTTATAATATTTTCCATATGTTTATACCACATATAAAACCACAGGCTTCATCTGCATGGAGATACTTTCAATCTAAACCCTGGCAATGAAGGCCGAGGCCATTATCTCCTGGAGGGCAGGAAAGGCAGGTGGCAGACTGCCTAAGCTACAGGTTCTGTTTGTTTAATCCCCAAATTATTTAATGCAAAAAAATGGAAGCAAGCAAAGACTAGCAGCTGTGCTCTCTTCTGTGGATCCCTGATTTACAAAGTACAGATAGAAAAAGAATCAGAATCACATCATCTCTTGTCATTTGTCACTATAAATATGTAGGTGCTATGGACTACAAGAGAACTAAGTTACAAAAAATTCTTCTATTTGGATTCCAATACAATAATAATTTTAATGCTAGTGTAGTAGCATCAGCCAACAGGCACTTATGAATAACATAGTTTATAATATTTATCCTAAAACAAGCCCTGATTTTAAAATTTATTGTTAGGTGTGCAATACCAACCATTTTGTAATCCCTACTCGATGCATTTGGATTCTCAATAATCATCACAGCCACAGCATTATAAATCATTTACAGTATATAGTGTCACTTAAAGATCCCCCAAAACAAATACCCACTGTCTGCAAGAACTGTAAATCCTCATTTCAGAGGAAGAGCACATGTGGCAGCCAGGCCAACATCAGTCAGCCCCATTAATTATGAAATTATTTATTTATTTATTAGCATTCGTTCTTGAGAATTTAGTCAGCTCACACAGATTGTCTCCAGGGAAACAGCTTCCAAATAAATTCAGGACCAGCTTTGTTCCTTGTAGAACTATGTTAAAATAGCTGAGGTATTTTACCTTATCCTAATCAGGAGCACCTGCCTAACCATGAAACAGGCAGTTTGCCCTTTGCCTCTGTCCACATACACTTTTGAACAGATCATTGAAAACAGCATTAGGCAGCTGCCAACAATGACACATGTCATATCATCTTAGAATATATAATTTCCTGGCTATCAAAACATCATCTCCAAAAAGAAAAAGAGGTGTATGGCTATAAAATGAAACAGCATAGGGAAAATTGTCTACACTGTCTACACAGTGCTTAAGTTCCACACAAACACTTCCTTGCTAATAACACACAGGAAGGAAACACAGCTGGACATCTAGCTAACTCTAATTGTGTTTCTAGCAGCAACAACCAATTGACGTAGGTCAGAGGAATGGATTGAGAATGTAGATGTTTGCTGATTTTAATTTTTTCAAATAAATATTGGTCCAAAAATTATCCTGTTATTGTATATATAGACTGGTAATAAATGCATATACCTATACTAAACTCAAACATTCAAACCTTTTATTGGATAAAAGTGGCTTCTTGTATAATGCTATAAAATAGTCATTCCCACTGCTCAGCCTGATGGACTTTTTAGACACAAACCTTCCAGACAGTGTCACTTTGGTACCTGGTAAAACAAAGTGCCAATGGCAATGCAACAACCTCAAAACTGAATGCCTTTCATCAGAAAAAATCTATTTCCTTTGTAAGCAGAGTGGTATCCACAAAACTGATTTCATCACCATATAATACCCCATCCACAGAAAGCACACATACACAGAGATTTGCCTTTTGTGAATAAACACTGTACAGTTTTTTCAACTCATTCTTGCATCAAAACCATGGCTTTTAAAATAATTCCAACACCATTGGTAAAAACAATCTCTATACTTTAACACATTTAAACCTATCAGCCAACAAGGAGTCTACCACAGCTGGTAGACTGTAGGTATGTGAGAAAATCTCACCTTTATTTACAGGCTGGATTCATCAAAACTGAATTAGCAGTTTCCAGCTATTAGAACTAAAACATCTTTCTCCACTATGTGTCTTTTTATAAATTCCTTGTTCAACCCATGCTTTAAAATTTCATTTATATATATTTCACATTAGTCTCTGTTTGTCAGATATTTTTATTTCAAATTGTTCTATTTTATTTATTTTGAAAATGGAAAGAGAGAGAAAAATCATTAACATCTTCATCTGCTGAGTAAATCACCTTTACAGTTAAAATGATAAATCTACAGGAATGTCACTCAAATAAGGGTGTTACTCCAGAATTACAGATGCAGAACGTGGGTCTACATCATTAAATCTGTTTACTTAAGAAACAACAGACCATATCCAAACACTGATTTAACCTTGTGATCCCTGAACTGGTTTCAGGTTGAAGAGAAGGCCATCAGCACTCAATGATTCACTCATGTACTTCGTCCCAGAGATTTCAGTCATATTTTTTTAAGTCAAGGGTAGTCCACAGAGCTGGGAATAT
>JAOXXN010000471.1:8026872-8039366 GCA_026770055.1 Myrmophylax atrothorax | reverse complement strand
AACAATGGTTTTCTACCAGTAACTTCCCTTTAGAAATCTCCTGACAGGATCACTTCATCCTGTGCTCTTTGCAGACATACACAAGCGCTACAAAGTTATAGCTGAATATTAAAAAGAACTCTGTAAGGGTTTGAATACAGATGAATTTTAACATTTAGGACCATAATAAAGTAACTCTAGTACCTTACAATGGTTAGTTCTCTTATTTAAGACATATCTGCATCACTTACCAACTTCAGTTTAGAGAGTGTAAAACTCAAGACAAACTGTAAAATGTATACACATGTGAACACAGTATTCCTGGTTTTTTACCCTAGGAAATACTGTGGTAAATTCATGTATTTGGTCAATAGAGAAAGGTCAACATGTCCTGAGAGCCTCTGAAAAGCAATCCAGACACTCTAAATAAAGAGTTGAGATAAAATGGGAGCCATCAAGATGCAATTAGAAAACAGCAGGTTCAGGAACACCAGCAGAATTCAGACCATTTGGATACAGTTCTATTTTCTCTTTGGAGTATAATGGATTTCTATTTAAAGCTGCAATAACATAGAAACAATGACCATGTACATAAGTTAATTATTACTGCATTTTTTCAAGTTATCTGATGCAGGTTGACAGGGAAAAAAATTCTGTAAAAAGTACTACTCATATATATATTACACTGAACAAGAAGTCTTGTGTGACAAACCCCAAGAATTTTGTATTTTATAAAGCATATGGTAAATTTAGATGTAAAGCCTCAGCTTGCAGCATCAAAGCAATGCACATTTCTTAAGATTGATCCTTAAACTATTACTTGTACTCCTCTATCATGGATGATCATACAAAAGGGAAAGTTTCAGTGGAAAGTACTGAATATATGATAAGGACAGTTACAAGATTGGATATACAGAAGAAAACGTTTTCAAATAATTTGGATTTACACAATTTGATTTTTTCTTGGCCTACAGCAGATGAGTATAGATTTAAGCAAAGAATTAATGTATGCAAACAAACACATATAAACAATCATTAGAAATAAATATTATTTTATATTTATTAAACCAGAGCAAATCTAAACAGCATTAAAAATCCACTGCAGGTGTACTGCTGCGTATCAGTAAATGCACCTTTCTTAGCAATCACACTCTCAAGCCTATTATCAAAAAACGGTACCTCAGTTATCTCCCGTAGAACTATATGTAAGTTATAAAGTGTGCACAGCACGAAATGGACTCATTGAAACAGAGAATGAAAAACATCATCTCTCTGTCAAAAAAAAAAAAAAGATTTTTTTCTTCCTCTAAACTTTTGAAGTTTTGTTTTGGGTTTACACCATTTACTTTTGGTTAGCATTTTGTTTGTTTTTCTTCTTTTCCAAACAGGTCCAAAGTTCATTTCTATATTTCAAAAAGGCAGTTGTTGATTACCCTTTTTGTTTAAAAGTTTTTAGAAAAATATTTTCATTCAAGTGCAAATAAAGTAAATCACATCAATCTACTTGATGTCATCTTTTCTCCCTTACAAATTGAATTACACAACTGACAAAATATCACCATCAGTGCAAGACTTCAGACAGCAGATCTTGCATAGAGGACCAGCAAGAGTACACAAGAGGTCATCAAAATTACTAGATAGTTCTCCTAATCCTTGCAAAGCAAACATAACAGCCATTGCTCTGTAACCAGTGAACCCAACCTCTGAAGCTTAAGTTAAAGAAAACAAAAAATAGACAATTTAGAAAACAAACAAAATTATTTTGTAATCCAGCAAGAAGCACAATACAAATACACACAAAGACTGTCCTCTGTATATCTAGAAAGCTCACCCATAGAAAAAAGCTACCCAAAAGCAGGCATGTATTTACCAGAGGAATTCCTTTGCCCAGTGGGATGTCTCTCACTTTTCTTCAGGTCAAAGTTACATGCAAAATCTCAGCAGAGAGGTCAGTCCTCCAATTTTAAGGTAATATTTTAGGACAGCAGAATATACTGATGTCTAAGACAGGAAGGCTAGAACTGCATGGACAATTACCCAGCTTTTCCACGGCTAAGGTTAGATGAGATCAACTCTATCTTGGGTGCATTCATATGTAAAAGATACATATGTTCTAGGAAGAAAGAAAAACATTGAGGTATGCAAGGTGTAGTGGGACATTTTTAAACTAATGAGCTAGGATACACACTTCTGTCTCTTTACAGGTGATAGGATACAAGAATTGCTTACAAGAGCAAGAGAGGAAAAGAAGTGACACTGCTGCACAGAGCAAAAGCACAGTTCCTATCCATCAGTGGTTAAGTAGATCTGCCAAGACAACACACTTTGTTACCATCTTAACACTGTAACTCACAGAAGATTAGAAAAGACAGAACACTAGGGAGGGAAGGGGATAAAGGGTGAACACACCTTGATTGTGCTCTTGTAACAACTGTTATTAATTCACTGGATAAGCATCAGCACCCAGAAATCCCATCCACTTTTGGGCCTCGTCCATCAAGAGCTGTGATTATTGGCCTTTTGTTAGAAATAGCTTCAAGCAAAGCAAAATTAACCTAAAAAGGTATATATATTTAATAAAAGAGTTCATTCATTAAAATATTTCAGAGCATATCTATTTATTAAAGAATAACTGAGAAAATATCCCTAAATTCCCTTTTATTACATATCGCTACATTCTTTAATTGACTTGACAGCTGTAGCATGGATTCAAGACAACTATCAATAATAAAGTTTTCACACTTTCCTGCTAGGCCTATAAATCTTACAGAAGCATCAGTCTCTTCATTAAAATACTGATTGTATTACAGCAGTTCTAATCTAAGTATTGAAGATATTGTCAGCATTCAGATATGGACACATGCTTCCCAAATACAAGCCAACTAAAAAGAATACAAATATTGGTATAACATGCATTATAGTCTGCTGAAATTCTGTGCTTACATTTTTGTTTAGATGAATGACACACAAGCGACAGGAGTGTTAATTGACACAGACATTTCTCATTTCTAAAGTAGCTCATTTGGTGGAGTCACTATCAAATAAAATTCTGTAATGGTTAAATTATAGGGCATTTCAAGGCAGCAAATTGATCAAAGCGGTTATTTTTTTCTTGCCTCAAACACAAACAGCAGATAATTTTACTGTGGCAGTGGACTTGCATACTTTGTACTTGAAATGTAATACAATGAGGGTCTGTATTCTGATGTAAAATGAGGATCCCTTTTTCTTCCTGAGTACAGTTTAAAGCAGTAACAGTAATAAATATCTGAAGATATATAGAGAACATGATCCTATCAGAATTTCTGCCCTCACTCTTTCCCCATTTAGATTGCTGATGTACAACAACAGAAGCTGTATCCATCTGAAAAGCTCTGAAGCCCTGGTCGAAAGGTAATATTCACAGTAGGATGTGCATGTTCTCTTCCAGAAAATTCTTTTCCTCTTCTAATTTTTGACAGACATTTGTCAAGACTTCCATCCATTGCTATGGTCACTAAGGCTACAGGATTGCAAGGTAGATTTTACTCATATCTAAGCAATGTGACAGATCTGATTGTATTTCTTAAATAAAATTGTATAACTTCCAGTATTTGCAAAGTTAAAAATAGAGTGCCCCAAGATACTGCTTCCTAACAGAAATTTCAAATTGGCAAAAGGTGATAATAGGCAAGAAAATATTCACCTTTACATCAGATATCTTTTAGTCATAGTGCTGTAATGTGGAAATCTGAAATTATTCCCCAGCTGCAAACAACAAATATAAAACCACTATAGATTTAAAATACCAAACTATCCTTTCTTAATGCTTACTTTCCTGATAACATTTCTTACTTTATGTCCCACACATATACATCTGAAAAAGCCATGTTGGATGTCGATTCCATCTTTTGCTTAACCCTCTACCATCTCTCACTACCTGCTTCAGTGAATACCAACTAATTTCCCCTGGGAAAAGGAAAGTGTTTAGCTGAAATAGATTTACATTTTTATTTATTTTAACAAAATTCTCAATACTGTTTATTCAAACTCTACAGGTTCTGTGAAACCCCAAATTATAATCCGTCAAGTCTAAAATGAATTGCTATAAAATACATTTTTCTGATAGCTTTCTGGCTAGCAAACTCTCTTTTTTTATGTTTCCAGATACAGAGACCCAAAAGGGTTTTTATTTAACAACAGCTCAATAATTACCTTTTTTAAATTCCCATGTCTCCACTATTGTTTCTGGCATATTAGTTTTCAAGGTCTCAAAGTTCATGGCAGGTTTTTTTATGAACAGTGATAAAGTGCTTGCATTATGAATAATAATTTTATTCTCTACTACTGTAGATGAATACAGTGACAAACAGGCTACCTGGTTTCAATATTCCATGGCAAATTCCTTAGGGTTCTGTGTCAGCAGCAACATATTTAGCAACCTTGAAGAAACCTTTTCTTTATGTTGATTGTTTTATTTATTTAAAAGCCCTCCGCATCAGGGTAGCCACATGGTGCTCAAGGATTCACCTGCAGGAAGATCCAATGGTATGGAAAATGTTCTAAAATTCTCAACAGCTGCTAAATGAGATTAAAAAAATGAGCATAGTTTCTAATGCTCGTTAGGTATTGTATTTTAATGAGACAAGTGCATCACATCGTTATTCAGCTTTGAAAGTCTTTGATCTGGGATGTGAGGATCTGAAGGATCTTGCAAACATTAACATTGTAGCAATCTCTTGCTTAGGTGGTGTTAATTAATTAATTAATTAATTAAATCTTGTTATGCTGCGCTACTGCTCTCTCCAATTTGAAATTTGAAGCAGGTACTTTCTTCTTTATACAGATTATAATAGTTATACAGATTAGTTTTATGTATAACTATTGGTTATATATAGTTAATTTCATGCTTAGGTGATTGTATGGAAATACAGAATCTTAACAAAATCCTAACTTCAAAGAAATATTTTCATTGACATAAATGGCTTATGAAAAGAAACAACTACGGAGAAGTTATTTAATTTCAAGTAACAAAATAAGGAATAGCAAAATAAAGTATCTATTTTATGCTTGAGCCAAACCTCACAAATGAGACACTATTTCAGGTACATAAACATAAAAATATTCTGTACTATTCTTTTTTCTCCCATATACAGTATATAATGGAAATAATACATCAGTTTTCACAAGCTATATTGTTAGAACTGTCCTTCTACAAGGTGATTTTCATTACATGGATGCAAATTGATCATTGAAATACAACTTCACAACAGTTTTTCCCCAGTATAGCACTTAAAATATATATGTATTTGTAGTTTGAACTACAAAACATTGGGGTTTTTATACTACCTTCCAAACAATACAAAATGAGAAATTCTTAAATGCAGTTAAATTTTTATACTCAATCAGACCTTCTTAAAATAGCATCTTCTGTAAACATACATAAGTCACTAGTAGAAAATATCTCTTTACATGCCTCTCTCTCACACACATGCAAATTTATTGCCAAATTTCAGAATTTATCCTTGTAAGATGTTTCCATAGATTTCCAGATATATTTGTGACACTAAATATGCATTGGTTTTAAGTTAGACAGGAAAAATTTCAGTATAAATCCATTTGCTATATTCCCATTGTTGATACATTAAATAAACAGCACAGATTAAAAAACAACTAGTTCCCAAACTAGTGAATTATTTCTTCTAACCATAGTCAAGTTAGTCTCAAATCACAGTATCACAAAGTTAGATACAGGAAATAACTTTACACTGAAATCAGCTCTCTGAGCTTCAACTTCTTAGGAATGTTTATTTTTTGATGCAGTGTAATTTCTACCAGCTCCATATTTATATCACAATTCAGTAACTTTAACACAACCTAATCCAGTGTAACTGGATGGACAAGGCAGCAGGGAAGAAGGGCTTCAGCTCTGTGCAAGCCTTCATGACTCTGGCACTCATGCAGCAAAGTATAAAACCTGCAGCTAATTTAAATGGATAGAGTTATACAATATCTCAATGAACATATTTTCTGATCAGAAAGCGACAGGCTTTGAATATATTATGGACAGTAACAGGAAATACTCTATTGCTATTCCTCATGCTGGATGGGCTATGCCAGTTAACACACCTGATTTCACACTCTGAAGCTCCACTACTCTCCCAAATTAGGTGAGGTGAAAAAGCATTAACTGAGTCAGGTTATTCTGTTCACCCACCTGTTCTGAAAAATAGAGGTAAATACTGAACTGGCTAGGCAGAGAAAATTCACTAGCCAAGTTTCACCCTATATCAGAAGTAAAGGAGAATGAGTTCTCTCAGCTTTGTTATCTATGTTAAGTTCTTCCATAGCAATAATTTATAGCTGTCTCTTGCCTACTAAAAATGAACTAAAACTACATTCTCAAGGTTAAAACAGTCTTTACTACTCAAGAGATGGAATTCGAATTTAGGAGCACCATATACCCACCCTGGATCACAATACAAGTTCTAGTTTAGATTATTGAGAATATTATAAAAAGATCTGAATACACACACTAAGTGTGCAATACGTGAACTAAGGTTTTAATGAAACTTTGGGAAAAACTTGTTTAACAAACTACTTTAATAAATTCAGAGTATCACATTTCAACCATTCCAGGCCTACTTACATATTTGATTTCTTATCTGGGATGTGCAAAATTCAAACAGAAAGTGATGAAAACCACAGATGCTAGACATGCAGTAAACTGTATCTTGGTATAAATCCAGACTTTACAAGAGCCAGAAAAACTGTACATTCAGATGCGTGGTCATTTCTTAATGAATGAGCTTAGAAATTCCATGGTGTCTACACAGAATTGTAAAATTTGCATTTCATTGAAGCAAAATGAATATCACATTAAATTAAGGTTCTGGAACCTTTTTATCCAGATATATTTCTTGTACTGCATGTTCACAACTCTGGCTTAACCTATAAACACCAGTTTAACATAAAATTTTTGGTGTCATTTTCCCTCCTGAAAACATTATTAAATACTTGCAAGAACATATATTTCCTGTCATATTTAACATTAATCATCACCAATAGTAATAAAAACTTCATATTAATCATTAGAAATAGGCTAAAGCTACAAGAATGTTTCAGGAGAAAGGACAGGGAAGGGATAGATAGGAAGATTTGGGATCTTTGACAACAAAGAAGAATAATTAGAGATTATTAACATACTCCAATTTTCCTCCCCTCCAGTGAAATTTTTATAGAAATAGGTCAACTGAGATTGCTTTTGCAGTGGCTTTGAGCTGCTTTCACACCACATGCCCATCTTTTTGAAGGGCAGAAGTACAATCTAAGTGCTAAAAAAGTATTTACAGAGGGCAGAGTAAAGTAGATTTTTTAGAGATACACAGCTAAGTAAAGTAATCTTTCAGCTCAACTCCAGGACTGCATCTGTAGTACTAGGTCAAGGATGGGTGATGTCTCATCATGAACGGGGTGCAATACCCAATCTCCTAGCAAATATCTCTGCATGTAAATAAATTTATTTCTACATTACTTCATCCTTGGAAATTTTCTTAAGGACTTTCAGAAAATTTGTTTCTACATTATTCCAAGTCAGAGAAGCTATCTGAAAAAATGAGATGCAAGGACTAAAGGAGAAGTGCAGGTGGACAATTTAGGCCAGAAGAATTAGGCTATTTAGGTCAGAATAACCAACTGCACGATACAGGGTGAAAAACAAGCCTGAGGGACAATTTCTTTTCAGGAAATTACCTGTGGGATATAATGGATTACATTTGAGATATGATGCTGTGAAAAAGGCAAAAATTTTTCTTTAGCTACAGCCAAAGGGCTTCAGAACATATGAAGCTACTTCTTTCTGCTTTTCTCAGCTCAATAGTGCATTTGCTTTTGGACACTGCATTTAAAGACTGATACAAACAAATTGGAAAGAGTTCTAGAAAAGAACTTGAAATAACCACAGGTCTGGAAAATAAGATCTCTCTTACATCTCTCTTACAGATTGCATAAACTGGAGTTATTCATAACTAGAGGGAATACCAATAGGGAAGGTACTGGTACTCAAAAATATAAAAAGACTACAAAGGAAAGGAATATATTATGTTTTCGGTGACCACAGTGAATGGTTCAAGAACTGATGAGGTTAAGAAGATTCAAATTAGATGATGAACAATAAAAAAAAAGAAAAAAAAGCCAAACAAATTCTGACTTTGAGAAGATATTTCAGTTGTCAAAGAATAAAAGAGATTTAACTGGAACTTACTGAGGACTTGAAGAGCAGGTTGGATTACCATCTATAACATATTTCATGTGTTTTACTAATGTTGCTTTGGGATCAGCATCAAGACTAGTTGGCCTTTTGAGGTCAACATGCGGTTCCATTTCCTTGTGCTTCAAGAAGTTAATAAAAACAAGGTAATAACGTATGGAGATAAATTCCACTCAGCTCCCACTTCTAAATAATCTATTCCTAAGTAAGATAAACTACATGCAACTGCTTTATTTTCTCTGCAACTACCTCAAAGAGAGCAAATAAAATATATTCCTGATTTCTAAGTAAAGAGGATAAAATAACTTCTTTCTGTGAGTTTCAACACACTGCATTTTTTTAATCAGAACATGTTTTATACTACAATTTATAACAAGACAGCTCTGCCTGAAATTATGACTATGTCTTAAATACTTGCCACTGTAATTTGCCACACTAAAATTGATACAGCAGAAAGGAAAAGGCAAACAAGCAGAAGATAGAATAAATGTTTTGAAAACCTTCAGATATGGAGGAAAGAAGGATAGGAGGATTATAGACAGGGTTTTGGAAACTGTCCTCTGGGAGCACTCCAGATAGAACTTTCACATACTTGTCTTACTACACTAGTACTTGAAGGGCACAGCCAAAATGAAGACAATGAGCCTTTTGCCTGATTAAGGACACAAGAAGATCAAAGTAGTAATAACTAAAATTAGAGCCCTAATACTTACACACTTCATCTCATTTGGACTAATCAAAGTGGCAGAATTAAACACTTGTTGCTGCAGTATCAGTGATTAGGTGCATATATAAAGTAATCCTCAAAGTAAGTTCTAGTATAAATGTAAACTATTGACAAGGTAACAAAGATGAGATTAACATTTAGGCTTGAATGATCCATGTAATGCTTGAGTTTGGAAGACTACTTCAAGACTACTTTAAATATGAATGATTGATTTGTTCATTACTTTATATGACTGGTTGTAAATATTAACAGTGTTAATAAAAATTGCATATTAGAAGCTTTTTGACTTGCATTTTCAAATGTTGACATATGTAAATATACCCATTGCAATACAGTTTGTGGTTGACTATTTTTCATTGTATTTGCTAAAAGTCTAAGTACCAATGACTAATATTTTTTCAATACCAATGTTAGGCTACTTAAGAATTCCATGCATTATTCATGCATTCCATTTTCTTCTAAATTATATTTTGGTTAGAAAGTTATTCTTAGCTCATTCTTACTTTCATTAATATAAAGGCACATATGATATGAAGTAACTTGCAACATTTCTGCTAGAACATCTTGTTCATGTGCTTTAATCTTTTGTGCTTAATAGCCTCATCAAACTGAAGTACTCAAACCACTGTTCTAAATATTGTGTTCTCAGCAGTAGCTGTCAAACCTAGATTTAGTCGCACTAGAGTTAGGCAGAGTTTTGCAGTGGTACCTGCAGTTTACCTTCCCATAATTTTTGGTGCCAAAAATATACTCTTAGATTTCAGATGAAAGTCAGATTGATGTTTCTTGATGAAACCAAAAAGCTCAAACATTACTCTTCTCAGTAGCTGGCTTTAAAATCATCACAAACTCAGAGGGGGGATAAAAATCTGTAGATTGGATAATTTTACACAGTGTTACATAAAGTATTTTGGTTTTCAACATTAAAGTTAAGCTTGAAGAAGAGAATCTGATTAGAGGGAGATAGATATTTCAGGAACTTTGGCTGAGAACATTTAAATTCCTTCTTGCTTGTAGAAAATGCTGGGAGTGAGCACCTTGGGATACTGGCAGTGTCTACCCATAGTAAGGTCACAGTCTGTGTGTGGGTCCATGACACTTGGCAGCAGATGTAAAGTTTAGGTGTCCTAAGCCAGTCTACCTTGAAGCAGGGAATGGAAGAGACAAAGGTGGCACTATTACTCTGGGCATAATTGGTTTAAAAACATTTTTGCTTCCCCGTACTTAAGTTCTAAATTGAGGAAACTTCTGAGAGCACTGGAAATCCTATCTGCTACTGCGAGAGCCTGAGTGTTTATTTGAAATTCTTCTATAACAGAAATCAAAAACATGTCACAATGAAAAACTGCCACCTACTCCAAACTACAGAAATACATTTTTTCTACCACAGTTATGCACTGCTCATTTTATTTTAAAAAGAGAAAAATAAAAATCTTTGTTTTAACAAAATCTATGTCTAATTTAAACACTATAATAATGATAGTTCTTGTCAAGGACTATTTACTTGGAAATATATATATTATATAACTTTGAATCCTCTGTACGTGCTCTGAGTTCAGAGCACTTTATTATCTTTAAAAGGCACCAGAAAATGCCTAAAAATTAACTTTTATTAAACTTGTTTCACTAGATGAACTGATCTTTAAGGAGCTTTACAGGACAGGCACTCTCCCAGTCCAGAGCAAGGATAAGCAGAAGTAATTTGGGGATGACAAAGTGTTATTTGATAGGTTTGCACTTTGTCATCTTTATCTCTGTGATTGCTTAAATTTACCCAGCATTGCCATTTGCAGTGAGCCATAACCAGTACATTTTGCCCTAATTAATTTTGTCATAATCTTACACACTGTTAGCTGGCATTTTGTAACTCACAGCCTTTGACATAGTGTGCCATAATGAATATAACCTTTAACTCGTTACTTCCAGGGTAGTGAACTCTATTGACTTTGGTACCTCTTCTGGTTGAACTTGTCAGCAAGAAGATGTAAACTATGAGAACACAACCCATCCTATGAAATGTTAAACTAACCAGGTTCATTGTCTTATAAATGATGGACTTAATGTAAGCTGCACGCTAAAGTACACTCTCTGCATGTAGGTTATAAAGTACAGTCTATAGCTGATGGTGCTTGGTTTACTTGGTGTTACACTGGAAAATACCCAGTATTCTAACAGAAACATTGAGAGGTTTGAACTTGCAGTTTTTTAAATCATCTCAAACCTCTTTAAGAACAGAATGATGGTGTTGTTTCGTCCTCTCTTGAAGCACAGCCAAGAAGGAATTTGTCACCTGCAAATCAGCAGACAGTGAGAATATAATTTGGCAATGGAGATGAAAAAAACTATTGTCTCTCACTGAAAAGGCAAGATAAAAGAGATAGGAAAATAACATGCAAACAAAATTTGCTGAAGACAATCATTAACTTCCAGTCCTTTCTGAAAACAACCATGGGGTTTCAACACATCATTTCTCATCTGTGTGTGAGTTCCTGATTGACTCTAAATAATTCTATCACTGCTTCCCAAAACTACACATTCTGCAGCATAGCACATGAAATTAATGTAGCCTCTGAAAATATAGAAATAATTTGATCTTAATCTTCTAGCAAAGCTTCCAAACAATAAGGATTTCTTTTCTCTTTAAACTCAATAAAAAAAATATTTTCTCTGTTCCTTAGAAGGAAAACCAGGTTGGAGTCTTGTGTATATATCTAATAGCACGGGCTGACTGTGGTTTCTTGAAGACATACAATGCATTTTGGGAAATGCTGATGAAATACAAGAATAACAGTAAGAAAATAGTGTTTGAATGCAGATTCCCTAAAGGAATGTCATATAACATTAAAAATTATGTGCTCCTGTGTGATACCTAAGGGAAAAAAAGATTAAGGAAAGTAGTACATGGCATGATTCTGATTAATTCATATTGGCTTTCTGGGAGATTCAAACACAGACACACACACAAAAATGCTAAATATGATGACATTAAATCCTTTAATGAATTCAGGTGAAAAAAACTCTCAAAGGTTTCTTAAAAGTCTTACCGAATAGAAGTATATTCCCAGCAAAGAATCTGGAAATCTGCCACTGCAGATATGGGTTAGTAAGTCAGAAATTTATTCAGGACACAAAGCTAAGCACCTTGCAAGTCAATATGTTAATCCTGAATTCAGTCTTCCCTTTAACAGTCACCTGGGGTGAAGTTCCTGTAAAAACTGATATGAGAGGAATTGAATAGTCAGACTGAATAACACTGGGTTTTACCTACTGGAAGTTTGGAGGTATAGAGACTGACATACATTAGGGAGCATTAATCTTGTGGAACTAATATTATTCTTTAGGGAGGTAAGAAAAAAGGAAAATATGATCTCTCATTGCACTTAATGACTCAGAGTTTGCTGAAAAGTCAATAAATAAATAAAAAAAGACAAAGTTATCTAAAAGATGGCAAATTACAGTTTGACATTGATGCCGAAGGGGTTTTTGATTTCTGATTTTTCACATTTTGTAGATTTTAGAAGTACTTGTAGCTGTAGCAAA